>JAUPFN010000008.1:35308185-35800685 GCA_036924255.1 Apodemia mormo | reverse complement strand
GTCAGCACTATGTGCAATACATGAACGACGACGTCCAGCTCTCGCAACGATTAGAAAATATCTAAATTTCAGTTGGGCTATTTTGTGAAATGCCTCTTAATATTAAAAATAAATGTGGAGCTCTTACCTGATTTTGAATGATGGAATAGAGAAGTTGTCGCTGAAGTTCGACGGGATTACTCTCAAGGAGAATCGCAGTGAACTTTTCCGGATCGACCTTAGAAACGCGTGGCGTCCGCGCAGGCGTGTCGAGGGCTGTGTCCAGCCTGCCCAGCGGCGTGCTCGTGTACGCTGACGGGCTGACCGCTGCCGCCGCCTCCAACTGTGCTGCGTGCGCCAACAACGCGTCCCTCTCACTCCGCAACCGCACCAAATCCGCACAATCCCCACAGCCCTCGAGTGCTCGGGCGAACGACGCCTCTGCGGTGTTTGTGGAATGCCTATCATCCAGCTCGCTCCGAAGTAACTCGGCCTCGTCTCGTAATTTAACTCCTTTTCTTTGGATAACATCGAGCAGTGCCCATAGTTCATCTTCGAGCGGCCTAGAACGGGACGCAGAGGCGGCGGAGGAATGCGCGTCTTTGCCGCAGGAGGTTTCGGTGCTAAAGCCAGAGTCCTGGACCGAGGGTTGTGGTTTCGTTCGCGTGGCTTCCCCAGTACCGTTGGCCAGTTTTCTGCGCACGCGCACACCGGGCTCCCAGTCTCGCCGCGTGCCGCTCGCCGGCGTTGACGGTGCCATCTTTGAGCGCAGATTAGGGAAAGTCTCGATGACGAGGTCGCGGAACTCAAGCAAAGCCCCGACCTCATTCTGAAGTTCCTGGAATCACGACATAATTTTCTATTATAAATTATCCATAATTTGCAAATACAGGATCATTACTCCAATATCCTATTAATTTTCGTTCCCATGTCTTCTTTCTACGTTTTGGCAATTGTGATAAAAAAGAAATAAAAATATTAAAAAAGCTTCCGAATGACATCTAATAATGTACTGTTAATTTAGGCCTTGTTTATGAAAAACCCGAAAATTCTCTTCCTATGACCTCACAAAGAAATGGGCAAACGGGCAGAAAATAAAATAATTTAAAAACATAATATGATTCCACCGTCACATCTTCGAAATTCGCAAGTAAAAAATTACGAAATAATTTTTTTTATGTCATAATATAGCAAACAGGAGTTGGCTGTCTTAATTGAAAGAGATAACTATCGCCTACAATCGCCAAAGCTGTTAATGGTGTGCTGCTATCCGTATGGCAAAGTAAGAATACCACATGCATAAATTTATCGGCCACCTTTCCCTCCTTACTGGAATACGATGGCGACAAGTAACGATGTTATTACGGAAATACTAAGTAAAGTACGAAATCCGATCTAGACGTTGCAAAACTCTACCATTGATACTGGGTTAAATATTGTCACTTTTTTATACCATAAGATAACCAACAAGCACATGGCTCTCCTAATGGAAAGACCCAACCATCGCTGATAGACATCAAAAGTGTTAATACTCGTAGTACGTTGTTATATGTTTGGCGAGATGTTAATGACTCTTGCATAAGGTTACCTTACCCTCCAAACACTGATAAGCACTGACGCTATTGCGGTAGGAATAGATGAGGCGGTGGTACCAGATCCGGGTGAGACAATGCAGAACTCTACCACCTAGTAGCCACGGTGGTAGTGACTCGCATAGCCCATCGTTCGTCTCTCACGAATTACCTGGCAGAATGGCAGAATATGGTCTGTTCTTCAAAGAAGCCCGGCGCATCACAGGGCAAAATATGTATCGATCCATACTAATATAATATTAAAAATGCAAAAGTCTGTCTGTTACGCTTCAAGACTAAACCGCTGAACCGATTTTGATGGAATTTGGCAAGGCAAGGAAGGAGATAGCTCAAGATCCGATGTCAAATACAGAATACCTTTTTTATCCAAAATCAACCGCTAAGGGGCTGAAATAGGAGGTCCTGGTTTCGATTCCCAGGTCGAGCAAACCAAAAATGTATTTTTTCAGTTTTGTGCTAAAAAAACAAGGTTACCCGGGATTGAATAAACGCTCGGTTGGAGATAGGTTGGCCACCTATCACATTGTGGGAATATAAGTATTTTCGGCTAATCGTGGGTGCACTAGTTGTACCTCTGCCAACCCCTGCGGAAACACGGGCGTAAAGATACTTTTTTAAAGATAGTAAAAAATAGTTATAGTGATGACCTGTTACTCTACTCACGGAGTGAGCTAATATTTACATTTACGTAAGTTTGTTCGAAACCCTTAAATCAAGTCAAACTCCATTTGTCTGGTTTTTATCAAAGGGTTATATGCAATCTGAAATAAATGTAATGAACAGGCAAGGCGGTAGTACTAAACAATGGAGACATTGCAGAACTCCACCACCTAGTAGTCACGATGGTAGCAATAGGTTTAATCAACCTTCCGCCTTTTTTGGTCTAATGGTCCAGTGTTGGCGTTGACCACGTGAGGTCCTGGGTTCGATTCCCGGGTCGGGCAATTTGAAAAATGGTTTTTTTTTTAGATTTTCTGATAAAAACAATGTTACCCGGGATCGGAAAGTGCCCGGTTGGCGATAGGTTTGCCACCTATCACATTTGTGGGACCAAGTATCTTCGGCTAATCGTGGGTGCACTTTTTGTACCTCTGCCTACCCCTTCGGGGATACGGGCGTGAATATACTCAGACAGTATATTGTTTAAACCAGAGATTCTTAATTGGTGGTCCCTGAGTGCACCTGAAGTGGTCTGATTGTGATGTTATATTTATGTGCATCTATAAATATGTATAACATCACAATCAGACCCCTTCAAGTCGCCTATTTATTTACTACACGAAAATAACAGTTGATGGTCCATGGTAACGCCAGGTCATGTAAAGTGGTCTATTATTACTAAAAGGTTAAGAACCACTGGTTAAATCGGCGCCCGGAACGACACAGAGTTTTATATTAACATAATATTCCGGGTCAGGCTAGTCAAAAATGGATTTTTCAGTTTTCTGGTAAATACAACGTTGCCCAGGACTGGATAAGTGCCCGGTTGGGGTTAGAGATGCCGTCTATCACATTATGGCACTGAGTATCTTCGGCTAATCGTGGGTGCACTGGTTGTACCTCTGTCCAACTCTTTGAGGATATGGGCGTGAATATACTTTTTATAATTTAATACTTTTGGATTTTCCAAGCTATTGTTGTGTCTACTATCTGACAGTACATTACGGTACGAAAATTTTAAAACAATGTAATCAACAATGTAGGTACCTGTAAGGCGACGAGAGACTTAGCCTGCTCAGAAATGAGGTAGTGGAAGGGTCCGGGCGGCGAGCGCATTTGCATGCACTCCATGCCCGACCCTCCGGAGCCGCCGCTGGCGCTGTCTGCTCCGCCTGTCTGAAAACACACATAATCATCTATTAATAAAATAAATAACACTAAAGTTTTTTATCGGTGGGAGGGATGCGCTGTGCCGCGCTCCCGTCTGCATGGGTTCCGAAACACATCATAGCTGTTTCACGGGAGAAACAACCACCATCTTGGTTGTTTCTCCCGTGAAACAGCTATGATGTGTTTCGGAGAGAAGGGCAAGAGAGGCAGTGTAATTACTGGCACCGAGACTTAACATCTTATGTCTCAGGATAGGCAACACATGAATGAGTTACATGGGCTAGTTCAGGTAAACTAGTTTATGTTCATTGGCGACGTCGACCACTTACCATCAGGTGGCACGTCTGTCAGTTTGCCTATCCAACTAACATAAAAAAAGTAAACAAGAATATATTTAAATATTTTTTAACGCAGTAACCACAGCAACCGACTTCCCATATCCTATATCTCCGGAACTCTGCATCAGATCTTTACCAAATTAAAATGGGACCACACGACGAGTATATATAATTTAAAAAAAAACATCTGTTCATAAATGATCGAGTTCTGAGGTAAGAAACATAAAAAACACACAGCCGTATTAATGTCCTCCTCCTTTTGCGAGATCGATTGAAAATACCCGATTGCGATAGAGAATGAATGATATGTATTTCCCTCATGTAAGTCCGGGCTCCTTTGAAGAACAGGTCAACTGCTGTTTTGCCAGGCTGGTCGTAAATGGCTACCGAATGTTTATATACTGTTACAATTAATCTAGAAAAGTGAAGAATTAAAACGCTGGAAAAAATCTTGAAATAAAAGAGAGACAGGCTGCCTCTGTTGATAAACAATAGTTTAGTAGCCGTCACCCAAGTAGCTACGCCGTAATGAATCTTCTGTTACTCGGCATAAGGGCGTGTACTTACTTGCACTTGTTTACAATTAGAATTGTTTATTGTTTACGCAATAAATTTGGATTTTTCGGGAACCAGGTAGAACTTTTCCCTGGGTATAAATAGAGATGTGTTGACAAATAGAGAGCAGTTTTTACAAAGCGATAGAGAGCAATAGTACAAACGACCAGTGCGAAGCGAGAAGTGTTTTAGTGATTCGGGGTAGTCGGTTAAGTTTAGTGATAGTACAGCGAGTGTGACTAGTGTGTATAGTGTATTTACGTTGGCTTATCAGTGTATTTACGTATTTCGTCGTTATGTATTGTACCTTAGTGTTGTAAATACACGGTTTTAATACAAGTGGCGTTTTCTTACAATTACGAACCCGAAGAACGTAACAATATGTATCACTACCACTGTGACTACTAGATGGTAGAGTTCAGCAACGTCTCACCCGGGTATTGATACCACAGCCTTGGTTGTCACGTTCGTGTTCTCGTTTGGAGGGCAAGGTAGCCGGTAGCTTACCATTTTTTTTAATTACACGGTCATGTCAAATTGCTCGATACCAGGTTTAAAAGTTACAATGCTATTAGGATTAAGATGTTAAACCTGATATCGAATGACTTTAGCTACAAAATTGGATAATGCGACACACAACAAACATCATTAAGATTATGAGTGTGTATGCTTACGAAAGTTATATTAGATTTTTATCTAATATAATATTATTTGTTATGTAACGTAAACTTCTGCTTAGGCCTTTGACAAACATCAAATACACCTTTGTCTTCTCCTAGGCATCGGCAAAACTTACTCGTCACAATAGAGGCCATAGAAAAATCGAGAAACATTCAATTGAAGTCACCGTTAGCTACGTAACGGATTACACCCAAGAAGCCGTACTCAGAGATAAATAATGTTTAATTATGTAAATTAAAGATACCAAAAATATTTGGTTACTTTTCGGTATTCGCACACTATTTTGTTATTCAGTTAACTATTGCGAACTATTTGGCCGAATACCTAATCAATCATGAGAAAAAAATTGGTTGTCTGTGAAGACGGTTTACGGACGATAATTTTACGTGATAACGTCATAAGAAAAAAGACCGTGTCTCTATATTGCTTGTTCCGCTCTCTCGATTGCACGCTCGGCTCAGGTGGAACGTGACAATGAGTTAAGCTTTTTCGTGCGTGCACCCGGCATTCTTCGATTTATAAGATGTTATCATGTCACCAGTTGCACATATTATTGAAAAAAATTACATTACATATTCTTCCAACAAAAACTACATAGAATACTTAAAATTTATTTATTATTTATCACACTTAAAAACTTTCTTAAGCATTTCTTACGTATTTATGTATTTATTTACGTATACATTTAATACGTTTTATTCTTTAAACGATCAGATAGAGAATATCAGGCTACTTTTTTTTTCAAACATCAACCGCTAAGAGGATGAAAGTTTACATGAACAATATTGTTAACACGATACTATTACTATATATATATATATATATATATATATATATATATATATATATATATATATATATATATATATATATATATATATATATATATATATATATATATATATATATATATATATATATATATATATATATATATATATATATATATATATATATATATATATATATATATATATACACTATACTATTTGCGGGCGAAGCCACGCGGGTCAGCTAGTATTGATATCTTTATATTTAATACACACCCAGACCAAGAAAAAAAAGCTTGTCCATGTCGGGAGACAAACCAGAACCCCATGAATTGCACAATCGTAAATAGCTTCAACTTTAAGGAAACAAATAAAAAGATTACTAAAAGTATTAAGTATTTTACATACGGAATTATAAAACATGTCCTATCTTATTGTTATTCCTGCCAACTGACTCTTGATTGCCTAATAGTGTTTGATTGTTGTAACAAATACGTGGCGAGAACATTTAACGTATGTTTAGCATAGATAGTGTAACTGCAGGCTGCTAATTAGGTGGTTTCGTGTTTAATTGTCAATCGTGGGCTCGTTTTCCTAAGGTATGCGATGAATAATTAGTCATTTTACATAACGCACGCGTAGCGACTCCGCTGCTATCCAATTTTACATTTTTTGTATGGGATCAATACACAAATTAAGCTAACCTATAAAAAGATTGGATATAGGAATGGCAGATGAACGTATAACAAAAGAGATATACAATGCGAATGTGGATGTTTGTAGGTACCGGGGGAGACCAAGACTGAAGTACCATGAACAAATTGATCGGATGCTATCCGAAGGTGGTATCAAGAGTCTTCGAAACCTACGTGTTTGTATGAAGAGAGTTATGAATGTGAAGGAAGCAAGGCAAGTCTATCAGGACTGTGATATATGACACTCAATTCTCTGTGTCTACTTCGTAAGGGATTTGCGTACGTTATTAGGTATTCTTTATTGTCAGGACAGAATGAAAATATTTAAAACTAGCTGTTGCCCGCGACTTTGTCCACGCGGACTTCGTTTACTCCGCACAGCTCCTCCCCCGTAGGTGGTAGCGTGATAATATGTAGCCTATATGTTGACCCGACCTGTTATTAATATTCATGCAAAATTTGAAGTAAATCCATGCAGTACTTTTTGAGTTTACCCCGGACATACATAGAGACAAACAGAAAAAAATTCTAAAAACTGTATTTTTGGCTTCGATATCGATTGTAGATCACGCCCCAAGTATTTAAAAAAAGTATTAAATGTACAGTTTTGACTTTCCTACGATTTTATTATATGTATATATAGAAGATTCGTACGGGAAAAATTTAAAATATTATAATATGACAAGTGAATGAGTGAATGAGCCAAAAGATATTGAGGGGTATCTTTAATATATAAAAATAAATCATGGTCAAATTATTTAATTGTAATTCTATCTATTTAACATGGTCGTACTGTAAACTGTTGATTTTTCTCATTTTTTATTCGGTGCGTGCGGAGTTACCACAAGGGCGAAGCCGGGGCCGGGTAGCAAGTATATTATATAGGTATGTAAAGTTTCAGACCGAGTGAAGTCATTAATGATTTGTACGTACACGCAAAAACCATTTCTAAGTATTTGCGTGAGTTACGAAAAATTAACCAATTCCTAAAATATTTCGTGTTTATAATGGTAATTATTCTCTGAAACCTGGCACACATAGCTATGCAAATTATGAAAACATGCGTGTATCAATATTTTGCATATCTCATTACGCAACATTCGTGTTTGCAAAATCATTCACGTATACAATTAATCAATTGTTAGAACAGTCGTTCTAATCAAGTCGATCCGAACCGGAGCGATCGTAAATTCGAACAATCGTTCTAATAAAGTCGATCCAAACCGGAGCGATCGTAAATTCGAACAATCGTTCTAATTGATTACAACAATATGTTAATACGAGTGACTGGGTAGTTTACTTTATAGCCAGTTGGGCGTGGATAGTTCCGAAGAAAATATATAAAAAAATATGAAGTTCGCTGATGATGTCTTAACAGCTTGCCTCGGATGCATATAAAGGTATATTTAATTGCTTCAGCTGGTAAGACAGTCACAGAAAACAGATCAACGTGAAAAATGTCTATGCGGCAAGAAGTAGCCTAAAGGAAAATGATTATTATTACCATCAAAAGAGCTGGTTCCATTTTGCTATTCTATGCTATATCTATCTATAAACATCATAAATATTAAGGTAGCTACTAAACTTGTTCATAAGATCACAGAAACACACAGAGACATAGAGTATTAAAGCAAAATAGCACTTTCATTGTTCTCCGTGTATGTCGGAAAATCTTTTGAGGAATATATGTTTTTATATCATAATATAGCAAACAAGTAGATGGCTCTCTTGTTGGAAAGAGACAATCAAAGATGTTAATAATATGTTGAACTAAAGATGTTAAAGTTGTAGCTAATAAAGATATTAATAGTGCGGCTATCTATGTTTTTTTTTTTATAGTAGAGGGGGCAAACGAGCAGATGGTGCACCTGATGGTAAGTGATCACCGCCGCCCATGGACATCCGCAATACCGGGGGTATTGCAGCTGCGTTGCCGGCCTTTTAAGAATGAATAAGCTCGTTTCTTGAAGGTCCCTAAGTCGTATCCATTCGGAAACACCCCCGAGGGTAATAGATTCCACAAAGGAGTAATGCGAGGCAAAAGGTGTCGACAAAAGCGCACGGTTGTGGATTTCCGGACATCGAGGTGGTGAGGATGGAACTTTAAATTTTGACGCGATGTCCGATGGTGGAATTTAGCGGCAGGCATTAGTCCGAACAACTCGTCGGAACACTCCCCATGATAAATACGGTAAAAGATGCAGAGCGAGCCTACATCTCTGCGTAACGCCAAAGAGTCAAGCCGATTAGAAATAGCCTGGTCGTCGACGATTCGAACCGCTCTACGTTGAATGCGATCAAGGGGAAGAAGCTGGTACTGAGGAGCTCCGGCCCAGAGGTGAGAACAGTACTCCATGTGAGGTCGAATTTGGGCCTTGTAAAGTTGGAGGCGATGGGCTGGCATGAAGTACTGCTTTGCTCTACTGAGTACACCGAGCTTTTTGGAGGCTAGTTTAGCCTTCCCTTCCAAATGATCGCGGAACTGAACGTTGTTCGATATGTCGACTCCCAGAATTCCAATACTGGCTGAGGCTGTCAGGAGAGTATTTTCGAACCGAGGTGATACGACAAAGGGTGTTTTTTTTTGCGGTGAACGCACAGAGCTGCGTCTTTTTGGGGTTAAATGTAATAAGGTTTTGACGACCCCATTCTGAGACATCAGTTAGTTGATTCTCGAGTTCAGACACGAGCTTGATCCGGCCCTCTTCGAGGTGTTCCCGAGAAATACCGCTACGGCCGGAGTATGTAGCATCAACAGTACTGTCGTCCGCATAGCAATGTATGTTACTAATTCGCAACATATCATTGATATGCAGAAGAAACAGATTCGGTGATAGCACGCAGCCTTGGGGAACACCAGCATTGACAGATTTAAGATCGGAGCATGCACCGTCGACTACGACCTTAATGCTCCGATCAGCCAAAAAACTGGTGATCCACTTGCATAGTTGCTCGGGAAGCCCATAGGAAGGCAGCTTTGAGAGAAGCGCTTTATGCCATGTAGTGGAATGGTACATGCATTAGTTTACCGGCTACCTTACCCTCCAAACCAGAACATGACATGGCATCCGAACATGAAATTTACCGTCTTAAGCCTCGGTTATACTTTGTAATCGGGGTCTTACTGCAATAGCATAATTGAAAACCAGCTCATTGAAATGTTTCGTAATCTGCCTGTGACATTTATGGTCAATTGCACTAACATTGTCTTAGCTTAGGACAGTCCTAAATAGTATGCTGTCACTTCTTGTCTTAAATGAAAAGAATATGACGGCATACTATTTAGGATTATCCTAAGCCAAGACAACGTTATTCCAATTGGCCATTAATCCCTGTGGCACAAGTTTATTGTATGAATGAATCTTTTTGAATGCATGAATTTTAATTTTTTTACGCCTTCGTTGTCTATAGAAGAGATAAGCGTTAGTCTCTTTCCAACAGGAGCGCCATCAGCTTATTT
The DNA here is from genome assembly GCA_036924255.1 of Apodemia mormo. NCBI lineage: Eukaryota > Metazoa > Arthropoda > Insecta > Lepidoptera > Riodinidae > Apodemia > Apodemia mormo. Next base: position 35,790,785 of record JAUPFN010000008.1, on the reverse strand, counting down.
GTAATAATAAAAACTCTAGTTGTCTCTTTCCATTCTAGTTATTATCTAAGCTTTGCTACAAAATATTTATTTACTAAAAATAAAAATTTTATGCTTAGCAAATATTACACAAACCCAGTAGGTAATATAATAATATCCAAAATGATTTTCACGTAAGATTGTAAAAAAGCAATCTATTGTTATTCGGCTTAACCTGAAGAAATAAACCGCAGGCAAGCACCACCAGTTGGCAAACAAAACCTCGTTAGACACATTGCGTCATAATATTACCATCGATTTGAGTAAAATCTTACGATTCCCGCCGCCTGTATTGTAAATTGTGTGTTGAAATTCATGTAATCGTTAGTAACAGAATTGTGTATTTTAGTGATGTTACAATCAACGTCGTAGCGAGCGTGGTTGTCACCCGGTGCGGCCAATATGGTGTCACCCCTAATCAAAAATCTGTCTATAGTAGTAAGACGCATTGAAGAAGCGACAATGGCTGAATAGTTAAAGTATCCAAGGTTCAAATTCGCATTACGTCGTGTGTTCATTATAATCACCGCTATCCATGGTTTGGAAACCACATTAAGTCGTTCTTCCTATTTTATAATTAGGTTTTTAAGTTATATCATTTCTCGGTCATGTGTCAGCCTCGAATGGATGACAATCGGAGCGGACTATATTTTATGATATAAAAGTCTTACTAATACTTAACTCACAATGAGCTACAGAATATGACTTATTCATTTCATTATAATCCTGTATGTAAAGATATTATCAATGGCGCTGACTAACTGATACGTCAGCAAATTTTAAAGCTAAAAATTTAATATTAAAAGTGAGAGCCCACGTGAAGCACATTTTGTTTAGGAGGTTTAACAACTCAGATGTAAAAAATTAAAATGAATATTATCTCGTTGGTTCCGATGCTAGTCAGGCAGGCAAAGATGAGCACCGGTTTATTACAATTCACAAATGTGACGTTTCCCAGACGTATTTTGATTTCCAGCGCCGTATTTACGATATTTTAGCTAACCGTAACGACTACCAATTGGATGTTTTTTACGATAACCAATATCTGATACATAACCACCAGGATATAAGCAGCTACTGAGATTATCCTTAAAAAAACTCAATCACATTTTTGACCAACCCGAAGGTCGCTCTCGAACTAAACGGTCTAAGCCGAAAAGTCTAACAACCAGACTACATGACCCTTGCTTTCTATAACATTATTATGTTCTATGACTACATAATCGTATTCTAGACTGCAATGGTCGGATTGGAAATTAGAGTCCATAACTCGCGTCATACATTTAACAACATTGTTATTCGATAGTTGCAATATAACGAACGATTGTAAGTATACTGTTGCTTCTTAACCTTGGGAGTGACGTTATATTAAATACGTCTCAGTTTGCAACCGCAGTATAAACGTATCAAATGGCTATCTTTACGGAGAATAAGCACGGGCAAATATTAAAGAGAACACTAAGCAAACATAATATATGCAGAGTTACAAATATTTCCGCCAAATCCCTCACCTAGTATTTAACATCAGGATCCGGGTAGATTTGCTTATCTTCTTCCAAACTTATAAGTATTTATGACAACCCACAAGTTAAAGTAAAAAAAATTGTCAGCACCAATTCGAAGAAACATGGCGTTGCAAGAAAAATTTCTATTCCCCGACGATTCCATCCCGATTATCTCTGTTTAGGAACAATTATAGTCGTCGGCTGTAAATGCCAACTTATTTGCAGTGATAAAATCACCACCCATCAACCCACCAGTTAGCCGATATACGGATGGTAAATTGTTTTAAACCGGAGTGCATATTAGTCAAGTGGATAATAATATTAGGCTCCACGAGGAAATCGGCGTAAAGATATTAATTAATTGTTATTTTAAGAAAGTACGAAATAAGACAATATTGAGGGCAACGTCCAATTAGTAACTCAGTTTATTTAAACTCAATTTTTTATTTAAAATATAAACGGATTAGCTGGAATATTGATATAACATTCTCAACTATATCGAAGATCGTTATGGAAATACATTTTAGTAAAACGATAGAAAGCCTACATTTCCGATAACTTTAATAACAAGGTTGCTTTGAAGTTTAATTAAACATAGACAAAACCTTAGGGATCTTCGGGTAGTAGATTGCTTGATAACGAGTTAATGTGGATTAATGAAAGTTCCTAACGTAGCGTGTTAATAAATTTAATTTTACGTTAAGCAGCTGGCAATTCAGAATATATGTTATTAATCACTTGTAAAAATGGGACTAAAAACCCAATTTAAGTTTTTTTTTTAATATATCATTAGATAACAAACAAGTAGATGGCTCTCCTAATGGAAAGGAAATCCATCACCTATAGACACCAAAGAAGTTAAGGGTGCGTTGCTATCCGTGTGGCGGGATAGCAATGGCAGATGCATAAGCCTACCGGCTAGCTTACTCTCAAAACCGTAACATGACAATGACAAGTACTGACGCTATTGTGGCAGGAATAGGTAAGGTCACTCACTACCTACCATCTCTTACTAATCTACCATCTAGTAGCCACGATGGTAGTGACTCGCATAGCCAATCGATCGCCTTTTACGACCTGCCTGCCTGTCTTTGAAGAATCGGCCAACTGCCGTACTTGGCCTCTTCTTCAAAGGAGCTCTCGCCACAAGATAGCAACGCACCATTAACATCTTTGGTGTCTATAGGAGATGGTTGTCTTTTTTCATCAGGAGACCCATCTGCTTGTTTGCTATCTTATAAAAAAAAGTTTTATAATAATATACACCTACAATCATACAATATTAGGTATTTAATTTCCTGTTACTAGCAGGCTGCTAGACGAAACAATTTTTTTTTCCCATGAGGCAATATACTTAGAACCAGGTATACCCTTAACTTTTTCTAGAATGTTATTAATATCTATAGGAAATATTCAATCGTGTTGCTAATTTTTATTAGAATTCAATTTATAACAGTAAATGCCAGAGTTTTATTATATACGCCATAGTGGCAGATAATGAACGCTGGTTTTCAGTTGACACACCCAAAAATCCGAGATAGGAACAAATGAGCTAAAGTGTTTTTGAGATACAACACTTACCAATTTACACATTGACGTATTTGCTAACTCAATTCACTGTTATTTATTTGAATACAAAGGACAATTAAAACCGTCGCGCAAATGTTAACAACGCATCACATAGCTAAAAAAATTTATCCAAACAGAAATACCTTCGCGATAACGCTATCGTGGCTCAAAAATGTCGATGTCGATAAAATAAGTGCTGATAACTAATCAGCACTTGTCAAATTTTCACTAGATAAATGCCGTCATGTCTCGTGGCGTTGCACACTGTTATTGCGAAACACGTTGATGTATCATGTGCCTTTTGTCAGGTAGCAATGAGTAATTTTCGTTTACAATTTAGTGTTTAAGTACTTAGATGCCTTTCTGACTGGCAATTATTTCGACAGTGATTAAGAAGAATCGCTGGGCATTTTCCCTTTGCACTTATTTTCTAATGGTTATGTGTCACTTGTTTTTGTTAGTTTAAGTTTCATTGTCACAAACCTGACGATGATGGATACTGACAGACATAATATGAATAAAACTATTTTTTTAACTACAGTATTTTGTATCAAAGCTTGATATTAATTGATGAGGGTTCGGCAACGTAAGTCAGTGGAACGCTCTAAAAAATGTTGAACTCAAGTCTGTAATGGTCGGTATCGAATTATTGATAGTAAAAAAGGGACTTATCGCTATAAAATAATAGCATGTCTATAATTTTGTATAGTAAAAAATCCAACGGCGACTGCACACAGTTTTCCAAAATACATAATCTATATATATATAAAAATCAATTGCTGTTCGTCAGTCTCGCTAAAACTCGAGAACGGCTGAACCGATTTGGCTAATTTTGGTTTCGAATTAATTGTTGAAGTCCAGGGAAGATAAAAAAAGTGAGAAAATATAGAAAAAAAATAAGAGTAGTTAAAAAGGCAGAACAACGTTTGCCGGGTCAGCTAGTATACAATAAATTTAATATCATAAAATAGCAAACAAGAAATGGTTCTCCTGATGGAGAAAGAAATTAATCATTGTCTAGACACCGAAAATGCTACTGGTGCGTTGATATCCTTGTGACGGACTCTTAATGCCACATGTATGAGTTTACTGGCTACTTTACCCTCTTAGTTCTCCATTGAGTTGAGTTGAGTTATCCATTGTCTCGCCCTGATCTGGTGCCACCGCCTTACCATTCCTGCCGCAATAGCGTCAGTGCTTGTAACTGTCGTGTTTCGGTTTGGAGGGTATGGTAGCCGGTAAACTTATGCATGTGGCATTAGACCTTGCCACAAGATAGCAACGCACCTTTAACATCTTTGGTGTCTATCGGCGATGGTTGACTCTTTCCATCAGGAGACCCATCTGCTTGTTTGCTATCTTATGATATAAAAAAAGCACTGACGGAATGAATAAATAAAAGCAGTAGTACCAGACCCGGGCGGGGCAATAAACACAGAGCTCGTTTTTTGAATCTATCGATTCCTAGACTATATGCAGGTATAAAAGATCACTCATACCACAGAATACTTAGACACTAACAGAAGTCAATCTTACATACAAGTAATAAAGTAACTGGTGCGGTACAAACTGTACCGAACCATTCCGAGATATCGCGTCCGTAAGAGGTGTCTATGTGTGCGTTGCTCGATTATTACTTGTATGTAGATTGACTACTGTTAGTTTCCAGTATACTGTGCTAATACTATATGTAAATAGTTACAGACTCGTGTAAGTAATAAGCGTGTAGCTGTGGGTGAGGCAACCACAATTCGAACCTTTGTTCTAATCAATATCTATTTTTTCCTTCGTCGAGCTCATCTTTCAACGGCGGAACAAACGCAATAAATAGACAACAGACTCGAGTAAATAAATGATGACGGGAAGTCTACGACATTTCACAATGTAAATACAGTCTGGGAGTTTGATATTTTTCATGGTGCATTTTTACGAGGAGCGTCTGCTACTTTTAGGATAATATTGTATAATATTACACGTCCTGTATCAACAAAGTAACAACGTAAGTACCTAGGCACTTTACTAAAAGGAATTATATTTATTTCTGAGTGTTAATTTGATACTTAAATTTGTTTTAAGCGTAAGTTTCAAAACATAATTATGATCTTTGATGGTTAAGCCTAAAATAAACATTAAACATTGTTTACGGTTTTAAACGATCTTGGAGCGTTACAATTCTAGATGTTTATAAAAAAGTGTACGGTCTACACGTTTTACTACAAAGATGTTCGTAGTTTACTAATAAACAAACTGTTTCTCAGAATTATAAGTTAAATTACGATATAGAAGACAAAGTTACTAGTTCAAAATGACATTTTTTTATAAGCAACTAATAACAACTACTAGGGGGGTTCTGCATTGTCTCTCGCCCGGGTCTGGTACCACCGCCTTACCTATTCCTACCGCAATAGCGTCGGTGCCTGCCACTGTCGTCTTCCGGTTTGGAGGGTAAGGTAGCCGGTAAATTTATGCATGTGGCATTAGACCTCGCTACAAGATAGCAACGCACCATCAACACCTTTGGTGTCTATAGGCGATGGTTGACTCTTTACATCAGGAGACCCATCTGCTTGTTTGCTATCTTATATTTTATTTGTCGTATTAATAATGTCCAGCCTTGCAATTCTTTTCTCCTTAATCAAGTAAAACAGTCTTAAAATAATCTAATATATGACAACGACAAAAGATTAGAGCATTTGGCTTCCAACTGCACCTACCACAAATGTAAAGGGTAAATTTACAATGTCCTACAAAACCGAGAGTCGTTATTACAAATTACATAAATAATATTAACTTTGATGCAAGGAGCAAATTGAATATGCTAACAGCGGCGACTGTAATTTGAAAGCGAATATATTCTGATATTTATTGCAATGAATATTATCTGGGAAATTGGAATGAAAATGTTATTAGTAATTGACACTTGCAAAACGTATTTCTTTTTTCTTACAAGCATTGCTTCAATTTTATTTATATGTATAGATTGGTATATACATAATAAGTAAGTATAGATTTCGGTGACAATTAGCCCGAATAGATAGATATTAACCGCCTTCCTCATTCCTGCCGCCCTTATCACTGTTGTACTCAGTCTTCTATACATATAATAAAATCGTAGGAGAGTCAATGTATGTCCGGGGTAAATTCAAAAAGTACTGCATGGATTTACTTCAATTTTTGCATGAATATTACTAACAGGTCGGGTCAACATATATAGGCTACATATTATCACGCTATCACCTACGGGAGAGGAGCTGTGTGGAGTAAACGAAGTCCGTGCGATCGAAGTCGCGGGCAACAGCTAGTAAATAATAAATACCTCAAGTCAGGTAGTCTGCAAACTTGTGCACGGGGCTCAACATCTCAGCTACTAGATTTTATAAATCTATTAGGAGTCGTCATATCATACGTTATAAGAATTATATTTACCCTTTGTTTTTAAATAGATTAAATAATAAATATTGACACGAATTGATCTAGCCTCAAAGTAAATAAATTATAGCTTGTGCTATGGGTGCGCGCTAATAGTCCTGCTAAAAAACCTCTTGTTCTCAAGATCTTTCAAAACTTAGATATTAAGATGCTCCAGGTTTCCCTTTCGTAAATTACGTTACACATATATTAATACTGTATATGAATGATAACCATGTCATTAACGGCGTACGACGTAAAATTGGGTGTGTTGTTTACGTAAAACGGAACTAGAGTGTCATTGTCTATTTTCACTGCACGAGACGTAACCGCATGTAAATTGCCTGTATTATTGCCGCTTTCATAATAATTGTGTAGAAACGCAATAATAATCAGAGCGCTCGTTAGAACTCCACTATCATTTGGGATATTTATCGGTGAGTAAAAAAATGGCGACACATGTTTTTGACTATGCTCAAGTACCTACATTTTTTTTTTTATATCATTAGATGGCAAATAAGCAGATGGCTCTCATGATGGAAAGAGAAACCATCGCCTATAGACACCACAAATGTGAATGGTACGTTGCTATTTAAGTGACGGGATGGCAATGCCACATCCATAAGTCTTCTGGCTACCTTACTCTTCAAATCGAAACACGACATTGACAAGCACTGATGCTATTACGGCAGGAATAGGAAATGCGGTGATGCCAAATTTGAATACTTATATAATTTCGCAATATTTTTCACTTATATATTTCAAAAGCTAATGAACTTTGTAATTATTGGTGCTACGACTTAAAATTACAGAACTTAAGTTGTAGAGTTTTGTAACAAAGAATGGTGTTATAAATTTTCAATTTCGCCCGATATAGTAGTAATTATTATATTTTTGTTCCGTTTAGCCCATCATACTGTTTCCTATTTCCATTTAAAATATTTATTTGCACCCCCTATTGAAATTTTTCTGCTCCACGTGCTGGTTGACTGGCAGAGAATGCCTTTATGGCATTAAGTTTAACCATTGTACAATTTTAGTGCATAAAAGTAAATAAATAAATAAATAAGATATAGTATTAAAATTATTTTACAACCGTGGGACCGGAACCGTAGGACCAGCACTATGACCCCACAAACATGGGATTAACTTTAGACTTGCTCCTTCTTGAGATTCAAAAAATAAAATTGCGTTGTCTAACATTTGTACGCTAAGCCCAAAAAAATACACATCATTGGAGCTAGTTCCCACTTCTGTCCAAATCTTCATCCCATGTGCTTCATAGCTTAAGCACATGGAATGAAAAATAGAACAGAAGTGGACAAATGTTGTAATGTGGAAGTCAGAATAAATTAAAAAAATATTCAAGAAATCCGTTGAAAGAAAGACACAGAGCGTTGCAAAGAAATATACATACATATACCTACTTGAAAAACAACAAAAAAAACTCTTTCTAATGCAGTCGTGTAAAAAACTAAATATTCATACAAGTGTTAACAAAACTCTTCACAAAAATCAAAACAAAAGTTTAATCTGGTTTACCTTAAGCTAGGGAAAAAGGAAATGTGTTGTACTATTCAGGTCGAGGTTTTGCGATTTGATATATTAGTATCCGATATCAATCAAACTGTAAGTCAATACTTGTCTCAAGTGTCAGCGATAAGTCTCTATGGATCTATTGATATGTGAGCAGAACAGTGTGCCGGTAAATATGAATAAAAAAATAAATCCCACTTATAATAAATAATACTAGCTGCCACTGGCAGCTTCGAGCGCAAATTCAGAAAATTCAAACAATTTTTTAACCCCTATTCAGTCCTTTAGGGGGAGATTTAAAAAAAATGGTGTTTAATCAAAGGTCTTCAAATATATCCTTGCCAAATTTTATTAAAATCAGTTCAGCGGCTTGGTTGTGAAGCGTAATAGATAGATTTTCGCATTTATAATATTGGTATGAATTATAGATGCACAAGTTTATGACTTAATCGAGTTGAAACGGCTGGACAGATTTGTATGTAATTTAAAATACAACTAGTCTATGTTCAAAATTATCACTTTTCCAAAAAAAATGCATTCTTCTTCTTCATAGGTTTCTAAAGGAACTTAAATCGCACCATTCACATTTTTGGTGTACATTTTTTTGCTATCATATGATATAAAAAATCTGTCTTGTATAAGCTGCAGTTTTCTATTACTACATATTAAAAGCTTCGTCATATCATACATCTGCTTGTTTGCTGTTTGATGATAAAAAATAATGTGGTGTCGTGGGACACCAGTTAGGAACGAACTTCCTTCGGCTTAACGGCACTACTCGCTTGTGTACGCGACTGTCGCGTCTGCGCACGTCTCATTTAACGGTTTTATTCCACGCATTTTTCTTACAGTTTTACTATCACATTTTTTTCAGTTCGGTCGCGCAGCAAAATTCCTATCCCCTCCAAGCCTGCCGTAAGGAACTTCGTTCCAAAAATACAGGCTACCTTTTATCCCTGAGAAATGCATTATTCACATAGAATTCACACAAAACTTTGTTAAAGTCGCGGATAGTGTTTACAAAACAGATTTTGTCAAATATATTTTAAACAAATATAAAAATTATAGTGAAACAACCTGCAAAGCTGAAATTCGGAAAAAAAAAGCAGAATTAGCAATATATGTATATTATATAGTTGTAGTAATATCCCCCTATATGTATATTATATATTGAACATTATAATATAGTTCCGGAGGAAATTACATGTTTGCCAGAAAAGAGATTCAAATCATATTTAAAAAATACTCTTTACAAGAAAACTTACTATAGTATGAACGATTATTTAAATGATAGGAATCCCTGGAGTTAATTTTAATTTTATGTCTCAATTATTAATCATATTTATAGTTTTAATTATTTATTTAAGTATTGACATCAGCAATTAAAATAATTTTATCTTTTTACTAGCTTTTGCCAGCGACTTCGTCCGCGCGGAATTCGTTTACTCCGCACAGCACCTGGCCGCTAGGTGATAGCGTGATAATATGTAGCCTATATGTTGACCCGACCTGATAGTAATATTCATGCAAAGTTTGAAGTAAATCCATGCAGTACTTTTTGAGTTTACCCCGGAGATACATTGACTTTCCTACGATTTTATTATATGTATATAGATTTAATTTTGTCATTTTGTAGTTTTCTACTAAATTATTGATTCTGTCATTTTTTTAGTGTATATCGTGTGTTTTTTAAATGTAAGTTATTCCAGTTTATTTTAATTGACGTTCAAAAAAATGTATAAGTTATACTTATTTTGAATAAAATATATTCTATTCTATTTTATTATTGTGTTCTTTCTTGAGACAGCCTAGCAGATAACCAACTAATTTATTTAAATGCCCCTCAGATTAATTAAGAATTCGCATGTTGATCCGAATTAACATCTCTGGTATGTATAGGCGATAGTTGCCACTCCATCAGAAGACCCATCAACTTATTACCAAACATTTGCGTATCAACATGTTATCGTATAATAAGAGTATGTATTCATAACCAAAGATATGCAAATACGTTCGTATTAGAGATGCGCCGAATATAGGTTCAACCGAATTCGAATTTTCGGCCGAATAATCCGAAAATGTACCACACCGAATGATCGGCCGAATCATTCGGTTCAATTATGCGCGTTAAAAAAGTTATTACTCAAAGCATTGTTCTTAAAATTGTTAATTTGATAGAAATTTAAATTAGTTTATCCGTAAAAAAACTATAGTTTATTTGATTAATATTTTATTTAAATTCATTGTTAATCTTTTTCATTTTGTCAATATTTAATTGCTACAAAAAGTAGTGTTTCTTTTATTTACGAAAATCTATGTACAACTTTCGAAGTAAACCATACTTATAAAGTAATTAGTTAAACTTTCTGTTTAAAAATGATCTCTTTTTAAATATTAACTATAATTTAAATATTAGGTAATTATTCGGCAAATCAACTGAATATTCGGCCGAATACGAACATGAAAAAATATGCCGAATGTATCGAATACGGATATTCGGCCGAACATTAGGCATAACTTTAGTTCGTATATACCTATTTAAAATTCAATCTTACAATTTTTAATAGATATATCCACAGTCTCCTTTTCAATCACATCTCGCAGTCGGCGCGGGCGGTAGAAAGTTGGAAATTTTAGTAATACCACATGTTGTGTGGATTTCAGTTTAGTCCAATGAAAATACGGAATTTAAAAATATTTACACGTCTCATTAACTCCACGTTTCTCAATAATTTTAATGTGCTCGCATTCTCGAGTTTTACAAGGCTGGTAAAGAGATATGCATTTCACAAACGGAAGTTAGTCGAAATTCGACCGTAACTAAGGTATTTTTTTTAATTTTTGTACTCCTTCATATAAACTTTACCTATGTATATCAAATCAAGTTCTCTATAAACTTAATAAGAGCTATTTAGGGTTCTGAAGTAAACTAGGAACCCTCATAATTTCGCTATTTCCGTCCGTCCGCTAGGTCCGCACGATAGCTCAGAGATCCTTTTTATCAGAAAGCTGTAATTTAGCAGGAATGTCAAAATAACTTGTAAAAAGTTTTATTGAATAAAGTATTTCTGATTTCTGATTTCTGAATATACATATTATATAGTCACGTCAACAAAGTGGTAACATAAAATCTTAAAAATTTTTTTTTTTCAGGGTAGCTCCCCTATGTCTCCGTGTAAGGTGGGGGGGATGTTAATTGTTTATCTCACGTACTCCATTGTATGGGTTATCGTTGAATAGGTTTTTAAAAAATATTGTAGGTTTGTGTTTTAGCACTCACCCCATGCTTGGGAAATCTTGAAAAACTTTAAAAATAACAAAGAAAAACGCGGGATTTGAACCTGCGACGTACCCTCAAGCCGGGTCGCTCTACCGCTGAGCTAGTGTCGACAGATTCAAAACAGCAAAATTCCCCTTTGCTATATGGTTTAACAAAATTAATAACTAAAATGTTTTTTTTTGTGATTCACATTTTCTAAATCCCGTGGTCTTAGCTTCGTAATTATGGAGGAATTCCAGTACCATTTCATCGTTCCGCTCCATTTTACTCAACCACCCGCATACGTCGAAAACAACGGCTGAAATGAACAACGATAGTCGGACTACGCAGCGCGATATGTTAGTTAAAACCCTTTGGACGTACCGCCAACCGCAGCGATAAGGAACACGTAGACTGAATGTTTGCGACGATAGTCGATAGCCGGTAATAGCTAGTCACATCTGCATGTATCGTGTCACTGCGCGAATTTTGTGACGATACACGCAAGTGCGGCTGCGGCATAAGCATTATTATTTTCTCGTCAGGTGTCGATATTATCATTGTCTTTTCAGGATAAAGACAAATGTGGCGACAACAAATACAAATTTATACAAAAAAATAAGTTTTACTAGGTGATAGAGTTCCGTAACGACTCGCCCGGGTACCGCCGCTTTATCTATTCCTGCCACAATAGCGTCAATGCTTGTCATTGTCGTGTTCCGGTTTGGAGGGTAAGGTAGCCAGTAGACTTACGCATGTGGCATTGCCATCCCGTCACACGGATAGCAACGCACCATTAACATCTTTGGTTACAATAGGCGATGGTTTCTCATTCCATCAGGAGAGCTATCTGCTTGTTTACTACCTATCTTATGCTATATAAAAAAGTTCTAGTAGTAAAGTATCTTATGCTATATAAAATTCCATATTTGTAAGAAGATACAAACCCAAGTGGGTTCTCGATTATAAGAAATTAAGAGCAACAATTCTAACAAGATAGTACAAGTACAATTTCACTTGATCATTCAGATCAGATTAGATGAATATGTAGATAATGTCTGCAGGTGATACAATAATTATCTAAATACATCATGTCATCTCGGGGGACATATTTAGTTTACGCTCCATTCGATTATTAAATTAAAATTAATTAGCGCTGCATAGATAATCAGCCTACAACCAACTACAACTGAGTAACTCTACGTTAAGAGGCTGTCAGTCTGATGACATTCAGGCACGGTGAATAATGTGGAAAGCAAATGTTATAGGTTAATGGACCGAGTGCACACTCTCTCGCAATAGGCGTCATTCTGGAACAAAATCTTATGTATGACACCAAAACCATAACGACAGAAAATAAAAATATTTTAAAAGGCTTTCTTAAATAGGTTCATGTAAAAAGTATGGCAAATGGAAACTGACATAACAGATATAAAGGCATAATCTTACGGTGGCCATCGTTAATCTAAGAAAGTTAGGCTTGCAAAAAACAAACAAGCTTATTTAGTACAAATAATCTGACCCGAGATTTGAACTCAGAACTTTGCCGACCATTAAATCAAAGATAACAGTAAGCAGGAAATATACAGAAAAGGTATCTGCAGACCCAAAAGAGGGTTCCACTGAGTCCGTAAAAACTGCCGGTAAATCAACGAGATTGTGAAACAGTGTTGAGTGTATTAATACTCTATGTGGGAAACTGTAAATAGATTAGTAAAATTAAATCACAAAATGTTTCCGAGCTATTAATAATATTTACACATCCGCTTAACTAAGCGTTTGTCACTGCCGTTACAAAATTATATGAATGAAAGTGACGGAACGAGCAATAATGTGCAAACGTGTATATATGTATTTATAAGAGTACTAGCTATTGCCCGCGACTTCGTCCGCGCGGCCTTCGTTTTCTCCGCACAGTTCATCCCCGTAGGTGACACCGCGATAATATGTAGCCGACTTGTTAGTAATATTCATGCAAAATTTGAAGTAAATACATGCAGTACTTTTTGATTTTAACCCGGACATACATACAGACAAACAGACAAAAATTCAAAAAACTATATTTTTGGCTTCGATATCGATTGTAGATCACGCCCCAAGTATTCTTTTAAAAAAAATTCAATGTACAGTTTTGACTTTCCTACGATTGTATTATATGCAGGTATATAGATTTACATTTTCTGGGTATAGTTAATGAGTCGTTAAGTTTTGGTTTACTGTATAAGCATCGTAACCAGAATTGGGATGATGTAACATGGAATCAGCGTGGTGCACCTTCCCCTCTTTGACATTGTGGTCGTGTTGTAAGTAATAATAAGTTAAATCTCACTCATGGGATGGAATGGGATTCATATACTTTCTTGATAAATGAGTCCTCCACTTCAAATTATTCTCACTCGAGATAATTGATTTTAAGACTAGACGATATTTCTAATCTAATATTATACAGAGGAAAGATTTATTTCTTTATTTGTTTGTTACGATTTAACTCAAAAACTATTCGAGTGGTTTAAAAAATTCTTTCATCTTTAGAAAGATACATTATCCAGAGTGTCATAGGTTACTTTTTATCCGACTGAGCAAAAGAAATTAATGATTTTGTGTCACGTGAATGAAGTCGCGAGTAACAGCTAGTTTATTATAAATAGGATAGCGTAGAAGTAGATGGCTCTCCTGATAGCAAGAGACAACTGTATTACTCCTTATTACATCAGCTATCTATCTGCCTGTAAAATTTCCGTCAAAATTGGTCCAGCCATTTTAGAGATAAGCCGGAACAAAGACAAAATTGTAAAAATATATATACATTTTGTTATACATATGTAGGTACCATATACACATCCATAGAGTTTAGCAAAAAACGGTTATTTTAATGTTACAAACAGACACAAAATGATCAAATCACAATGGGGTCGTCAAAACCTTGTTACATTTAACCAAAAAAGGCGCAACTTTGTTCGTTCACCGCAAAAAACACCCTTTGTCGTATCACCTCGGTTCGAGAACACTCTCCTGACAGCCTCAGCCAGTATTGTAATTCTATGAGTCGACATATCGAACATCGTTCAGTTCCGCGGTCATTTGAAAGGAAAGGCTCTAGCCTCCAAAAAGCTTGGTGTACTCAGTAGAGCAAAGCAGTACTTCATGCCAGCCCATCGCCTCCAACTTTAAAAGGCCCAAATTTAACCTCACATGGAGTACTGTTCTCACCTCACCTCGCCGTGTTGGTCCCGGCCTCCTTTGTAGAATAGGCCAACTGCCGTTCTGCCAGGCAGGTCGTAAAAGGCGACCGATTGGCTATCGAGTCACTACCATCGTGGCTACTAGGTGGTAGAGTTCTGCATTGTCTCGCCCGGGTCTGGTACCACCGCCTTACCTATTCCTGCCGCAATAGCGTCAGTGCTTGTCGCTGTCGTGTTCCGGTTTGGAGGGTAAGGTAGCCGGTAAACTTATGCATGTGGCATTATAACTCGCCACAAGATAGCAACGCACCATTAACATCTTTGGTGTCTATAGGCGATGGGTGACTCTTTCCATCAGGAGACCCATCTGCTTGTTTGCTATCTTATGACATAAAAAAAAAAAACCTCTGGGCCGGAGTTCCTCAGTACCAGCTTCTTCCTCTTGATCGCATTCAACGTAGAACGGTTCGAATCGTCGACGATCAGGCCATTTCTAATCGGCTTGACTCTTTGGCGTTACGCAGAGATGTAGGTTCGCTCTGCATCTTTTACCGCATTTATCATGGGGAGTGTTCCGACGAGTTGTTCGGACTAATTCCTTCCGCTAAATTCCATCATCGGACATCGCGTCAAAATTTAAAATTCCATCCCTCCGCCACCACGATGTCTGGAAATCCACAACCGTACGCTTTTGACGGCACTTTTTGCCTCGCACTACTCCTTTATGGAATCAGTTACCCTCGCGGATGTTTCCGAACGGATACGACTTAGGGACTCTAAGAAACGAGCTTATTCATTCTTAAAAAGGCCGGCAACGCACCTGCAAGACCCTCGGTAGTGCAGATATTCATGGGCGGAGGTGATCACTTACTGTCAGGTGCACCACTTGCTCGTTTGCTCCGTCTACTATAAAAAAAAGGAAAAAGACACTCCAATTTTATTAATTTGTACAGATAAATCTGTAAATGAAATTACTATAAAACTTTAAAAACTTGAACTAGTCGACACTGGTTTAGTTGGGTAGAGTGTCCTGGTTTAAGGGAAGGTCGCAAGTTCAAATCCTAGCGTGTCGAAATTTCACTTTGTTGTTTTTAAAGGTTTTCAAGTTTTCCCAAGCACGGGGTGAGTGCTAAAACAAACATATAATTAGAAATTACTATAGTACGTATATTCCTTATTGGTGATTTTAAGATAAATAATAACTATATTTCAATCGTAATTTCTGATAGTGTAGCGATACGCTTTTAATGGAGTTCGGATTTGATTCAAGACAGGCACAAGCTTTTGCATGATGACCATATATATTTGTATGTCTTAGTTTGGGTGTTTATTATATGTATTTTTGTATGTTTATATGTATTTCTATGTATTAGTATTTGAGTAATACCCATATCACAAGCAAATAATTTGCTTACTTTGGTGTTTTAGATCAATTCTTATGGTTTGTTAAGCAAATATTTAAATTCAAATTATCGTATTAACAAATAATATCTTTTTAACAAAAAATTAAACCTACAAACAGTTATGCGCGGTCATACGTTAAAATAAGCTAGAATAATCAAACATCCTCTGTTTTTGTACCCTTTTTTCCAAAAGGCCACCTTCGGGGTATGTACTATCCAATAAAAGAAGCATTATCAAAATCGGATCACTGTGTAATAAGTTATGCGTAGTCATACATTAAAATCAAGAGTCACAGACAACTCTCGGGGCACACCTATTCCAATAAAAAATGAATTATATAAATCGGAATACCCTGTAAAAATTATTCGTAATCTAACACATAAGAAATAAACTCGTCGAATTGAGAACCTCCACCGTTTTTCATCGGTTGAAAAAATGTCATATCAAGTTAGTTGGCTAACTTTATAGAAAACTAGCTGACCCAGCAAACGTTGTTTTGCCTTACATATTAGGAATCCATAGCGGACAAACAACGTGACACGTAATTTATATAAGACTACGGGATTGTCCTTCCATGCAGGCAAAATGGCATTAAACTTTATGTGGTGGTTAAGTATTCTTAAATTTTCTAATTTTACGCGCTATTTTCTAAATATTTTTTTTTATAAGACCCTTCTCCTTACAATTACAAACACAACAAAAAAAAATACCGAAATTGGTCCAGCCATTCAGGCGTGATGTCGTGACCAAGGAAAATAGGGATTGATTTTTATATATATAGATTGAGTTTTTCTTTTCGCATTCGATCGTGAGCGTGTTTCGAGTTTACTAGGAATTTGTATGTGATTTGTACAGCGCCACTTAGTGGTAAACTGGTTTCTCACGTTTACCACTAGGTGGCGCTGTACAAAACTCCTAGTAAACTCGAAACGCGCTCACGATCGAATGCGAAAAGAAAAACTCACACTTAGCTCTATGATATACATTAACATTTACGTCGTGCTGAGTAATCGAGTTTGTTTACCAATCTAAAAACAAGCTAGTGAATATGTAACAGTACATACATAAAATTTTATTTCCAAAGATCGTAACCAAACCTAATAACAATATATTTTAGGTTATTTCGTTTTATTAAGGGGAATGTAATTTATCAGATGATGTAAGGAATCAGATATTTATCATAATTCACTAAATACTACTCTATTGGTCTAGCGTTCGGCTTTAGTTCGTGAAGTCCCGTGTTCGAATCCTTGGTTGGAATTTGTGTTTCATTTTTATAATCTTATTAGTAACCCAGTCCCGTTTTGCTTTATAACAATTATTGTAATAATAATGGTGACGTTGTATTGTCGGTTTATTTCAGGGTTTGAAGTGATTAATTATCGTTGATACCTAATAATCAAGATAAATATAGGTTGATCTTTGATTAATATAATGGAAAATATTTAATACTTCGACGACTTTGATTATTTAGGTATACATATTCCTTATCCAGTTCACGCGGTAGAAGTTGACGAGAGTGATATTCCATACAATTTATTTTTATTTAATTCACTAAGTAGTATGCATTTTATTACCTTTCCGTAGGTATATTTGTTTGTAAGTTTTAGCCACAAAATTATAAATCAAAAATAAATAGAAGATCACCTTGCTTGTAAAATGCGTATAATTTATTCACTAAACTACTTTATGATATAAAATTGCTTGGCTTATATCTTCTAGATAACTATCGGATAATTATCTGATAATTATTGCGATAACTATCAAGAAGTGTATTTATCTTGATAATTTCAAACCCTGGCCTATTTTTTTATTGTAAATAACGAAGTAAAAGAACAACTTTAGTGGAACTCGAATTACCAACCATTTGGCCAGATGACAGTGTGCTGAATGGTAGTGAATTAGTCTCTATCGACGTTGGGTTTGCTTTGCTTACTTCTTAAGAAAACCAGCCTACTGTAATGATTTATGTAACATATATATTTAATATTTATTTATTCAGTGAATTTGAACCTCGAAAAATCTTAATAGCACTTTTTACTTTAGACTTCGGACGGAAAGTCTGAAGAAGTAGATTAATATTGTACAAAAACCTTGGTACTTCCATTGACAACAGGGGTTTGTTTGAACTCAAGTCCTTATAATCTGAGTCGCATAAGCCAAGCAATAAATTCTAAAAATACATAGAAAAATACATTCCGAACATAACTTTTTTTTTATATCATAAGATAGCAAACAAGCAGATGGGTCTCCTGATGGAAAGAGTCAACCATCGCCTATAGACACCAAAGATGTTAATGGTGCGTTGCTATCTCATGGCGAAGTCTAATGCCACATGCATAAGTTTACCGATTACCTTACCCTCTAAACCGGAACACGACAGTAACAAGCACTGACGCTATTGCGGCAGGAATAGGTAAGGCGGTGGTACCAGACCCGGGCGAGACAGTGCAGAACTCTACCACCTAGTAAAACATAACCTTCTTCTTTTCTAAATCGGTAAAAAATGGTCTAGAATTTCACAGTTCGTTTCGAGTCACCGGTGAAATTACATTTGAAAACAAGTCTTGCTCTCCATTCCCAATAGAAAGTAGACCCGGTAAAACCATTAAGATATATGATTTAATAATGCATCACCATTATTAAATTATATTAACATCTTAATGATCTAAACCAGGGGTCACCAAATGACGGACCGAGGTTCGCATCCGGACCGCTAACCATTTTGTGCGGACCTGTGTTTAAATACAAAATATTTTACATATTATGTAACTTGTTAACACATGTTTGTGAAACAACATTTTCCAAAAATAACTTCATTAAAAATAAATTCCGGAGCAGATTGACCGATGAAGGTCTCCTATATTTAATGACAACGGCCTGCACAAACCTTTAGACTTCGGACGGAAAGTCTGAAGAAGTAGATTAATATTGTACAAAAACCTTGGTACTTCCATTTATTCGTAATGTATTTATCCTTTTATTTGTAACCAAAAAAAATCATGTAAAAATCATTTACATGTTGGTCCGGGCCCCCTTTGAAGAATAGACCATTTGCCGTTCTGCCAGGCAGTTCGTAAGAGGCGAACCAATGGTTATACGAGTCACTGTATATGACATAAAAAAAGTCCGGACAAGTGCGATTCGACTCGACCACTGAGGGTTCCGTACAATTTTGTATTATAATTACTTTTTTTCGAAATGGCTGTAACAGTTGACCTTATGGGTTTTCATTGCGACACCGGACTTCTGGTGCGAGCAGAGTGCTCAGCCAGAATTTAAATTGAAATTGGAGCTATAAGCGCCCACGCTAAGAGCAGTATCTTGTGAGACCGGACCTCAGCTTATTTATAAAAAGTTCAGGAATCGGAAATCGTGTATCGCAGTGTTTTTCGAGGTTTTCCCGCAGTTTGAGTTTCCAAAACATATGTTCTTTAAATAAAGACTATATTTCTTATAGTTTAATTACAAATGTATATTTATTAGATTTTTTTCTGTACTTGTAGTAGGTATAAGACAATATTAGTATTTTTTTTTTGTTTCGTTGGTGTAACAATTTCGCTGTTTGTGTAGGTCATATAACTAAAAGTGGATTTCTTCTTAGCGAATTGATACTTAGAAGAGTCCAAAATCCTACGGTAAAAATGTTCTTCGTCTGTCAATATTAGTATTAGCTTCATAGTTGTAGGTCAACGGAAAGTACCCTATAAATTTTGAGTTCCTTGAAAGTGTCAAAATATACGTTTTTTGCGGCAAAAACGACCGTATCTTTTTTTTACGTTAGCAAAAAGTTTGATTTTGCACAGCTCAAGGAACTGTACTTACTGTGACTTGGGTATATGGTTTTAATTTAAACTCGATACCTTCACGCGTTCTCGAGATAAAACGTCTTGACAGACAGATGGACAGACAGACAGAACTATAAGGGTTCCGTTTTTTTCATTTTCCGGTACGGAACCCTAGCGACGAGCGAGCCTTATAGTAGTCGCATATGACGTGTAACATCTGACATCTCAGTGATAAAGTTAGTACAATTTGATAGCCAATTCTACTATCGCGCACGCTCATTGGTCAATTTAAATAGCTTCCCGTTACACACTTCCGTCGCATTTCACGCAATCACTCCCTCAGATTGCAGGAAAGCTAGAGGAAAATGTTACACATAAAAAGAGCGACCTTCTTGTAGCTGTATAGCAAAATGACTGTTAATTCTCATTGACTTTAAATTAAACGGTACAACGCACAGAAGTTTACAAAACAGTAGTTACGTTCAAGGATGCCGAACTGGCGGCATAACACGATTACAATATTTCCTGTTGCAGAGTGCAGTTAGTGACTAACGCTATTCAGTTACATTTGGCGTTAGTAATGTTCACGAAACTGATAGTTTAACCGCACTTAGCATTGACGCAAAATGGCCACAAAAATAATTCCACTATTATAAATCATATTGAGTTTAGGTTAAAGTTTCAGTAACTATAACGTCGCCTCTGTGGTCTAATGGTCCGGTTTCGGTTTTGACTGCGTGAGGATCACGGGTTCGATACCCGGGTCGGGCGAAACAAAATGTGTTTTTTTTTTAGTTTTCTGACGAAAATAATGTTTCTTGGGATTGGATGTCTGGTTAGCAATAGGCTTGCCACATATAACATTATGGGACTAATCTAGTATCTCCGGTTTATCGTGGGTACACTTGTACCTGCCTTCCGCTTCGGGGATAGGGGCGTGAAGATATTTTTGTATCTATAATATGTATTTCTATGTAGGTAGGTATTAGTATCGTTGACTCACAACTATATCACAGCAAATGTTTTTATTAAAATTTTAATGCCTATAAAAAGTAATTTTTCGCCTTTTCAACCGACTTCCCAAAAGGAGGAGGTTATCAAATCGACCGTATATATGCTGTTTTTATGTGTGTTCACGAATAACTTCGTTATTTATGAACCGATTTTAATGAAATGTTTGAAAGAGTATACTCCTCGTGTGGTCCTATTTTTTGGTGAAAATCTGACGCAGGGTTCTGGAATTATAGGAAATCGGTTGCTGCAGTTTTAGTTAAAAATTACGTCACTTGAATTGCATGACTTTTTGACCCCTCCCTCGTCTTTGTCACAGCAGCTGGTCACATTTGTGAGACCCCCCCCCCTCTCCCTAGTGTAACGTCACAGTTATTTAAAATTTTATATTGAAATGATAATCTTATTCGAATATTTTTTATCTATACAAGTGGCTTTTTAAATTGAATTTTGTAATACTTATATATAAAATATTATATTTTGAAAAAATGTGACGTCACGAAACTTGGGACCTCTCCCCACCCCTTGTCACACAATGTCACACTTCGTCAACCTCCTCCCTCCCCCTTAACGTGTAACGTAATTTATAGATGGCCCCTTACCGTCTGGTACACGACAGTGAAAAGTGTTGACGTTATTGCAGCAGGAGTAGGTAAGGCAGTGGTACAAAAACTGCGAGACGTTGCGGAACCACTAGAAGCTAGAAGGTACATACTTTACCGTAGTAAAACAGTATAAGTGTGGTACAATATTTTATAATTTGCACTAGTTGACCTGCGCAGCTTAGCCTGCGAGAAACTTTAATTCCCTTATTTAAAAAGTTGACCCCTAATCTTCAATTATCCCCTTGTCAAATATTAAAATCAGTTTCGCGGTTCAGCCGTGAAAGCGTAACAGACGGACAGACTTTCTCATTTATAATAATATATTTATTTAAAATAATATTTATTTATTTATGATATTAGTATGGATTATAGAAAAAATGGTAAACTCCATTCAAAGTGCTGAAAATAAATGATAACTCTACATTATTGAATCAACAAAAACTGCGACTTCTAAAGCTATAATATTTATTTAGTACTATCTTAAATATTGAAACTAAAACACGAAGTCCTTACAAAGATAACAGTCTCTCACAATAAAAATAGCACGTAATCTTGAGATAAAATTTATCTTTTATTGTTTTGTTGAGACAAACAAAGAAATTTCTCGCCGAACAAAGCTGAAAGTCTCAATAAAAATGAAAATACTATATCTACACAAAATATGTTTTAAAATATAACAGAAATACAACAAAGGTTTTTTATTAATTGGCGATCGTCCTCTGGTGGAAATTTGAGGCTATCTAAAATTTACAAAGCTTTTTTTTTGGAAAATCAACTAATTTTATACAATCCGATGCCAGGGAAAATCATGTTAAAGATTTCTAAATTTAAGTTAAGGAACATCATTATTAGAATATACGAATTTATACCTCAAAGTCTTCGGTACCGGCGTATTTGTATGAAGAGGGTCATAATGTGGAATGCAATTTGGAAAAAATGAAGGAAGGCAAATTTGCAAGGATCGTAATATATGGCACTTGTTTCTCTCTACTTACTGCTTAAGAGATCTGGTGTGACGATATGTACCTATGTACAAATTTTTAAAAACGGTTTGTCTCTAGATTAGAGTGTACTTATTACTTACAAACGAATAAATCTCTGACTTAATAATAAATAAGTAATTTATGTATATGATAATTAAACTAGATCTTAAATGATAGTATCCATGAAAACTACTTTTTTATTCCTATAATGGATATATCTCCCCATCAGTAGAGCTATTTGTTTTTTGCCATTCTGTGATATAAGCATAATTTATTTAGGCTATGATAAAATATACATTCATAAGAGTTGAAAAGCTCAATTTAGCGTTACATTGATGTCGAGTGTCGTGCATTGGCGTTTTTACTCGCTATTCTTATTAAATTGAATTACATCGAGGCTCTTGAAATCTGCGAATAATATTTTTATCAACGTCACATTTCGTGACACTTAAATCAACCTGTAGTTACATCAGAGAATAGATGTTTCATATTTATTTTTTCCTGACCAGTGACTATTCAGACTGCCAAGTAAAGAGAACATTTTCTACATAATGAGAAAACTTCCCGCTGTGAAGCCTAACGCCTTGGCACGTGCGACGTAGTACAATGTTAGCAACAATAAAAAATTGTAAGAACATTGCAACACAAATATTAAGACTGTTAATAAAGAATGTCTTAAGCCGATGTTTTTTTTTTATTAGAATTGTTTGTGAACTCGTACTCATTCTACTACCTCTTTCACTTCATACCCGATCCCTATACCAGTAAAACAACTCGTTTTAGTTACGAGTAGTAGGCTAAAATTCTTCTTATAATTACATTTTCTACGAGGCGTAGGTTAAAACTCTTCTTATAAATGTCTAATTGCCAAATGTCCCAGCAACATGTGAAGCATCCCTCGTGTTAATCCGAGTTGCTTTTAAGAATACACCAACTGCCGTTCTGGCAGGCAGTTCGTAAGAGGCTAACGATTACCTATACGACCCACTTACATTGTAGCTACTAGGTCTGCACGTTTAGTCTACATTCGACAGATTTTTCTTTTGACATCATTTGAAAACTGATAGATTTCAGTAACTATTTTAAAAGACAATGTTCCTGTTTGAGTCCTGAAATGTACAGGGCTGGTAGTAAAGGCAGCTTGTCAGCCATTCTTACAATTCGTCTTTCTTCACTAATATTTAATTTTATTTCTTTGGCCCATCTTTATATTTATTTATCTATCAATATCTTAACTATTATCAAAAGTATCATCAAGCTCGGTTCCCATGCGGGGTAAGCAGAGTAAGACAAGCGTCTATAGACATTGCGATTCATACGATTCACAGTTTTCGTCGGTTGGCGAGATGAGTGGTGATCTCCATCGTCGCATTTTACCGACCTGATAACGGTTAAGTACTATTTCGAGCGATAGCCGGGACCAAAGGTTTTACGTGCTCATTCACGGGAGTGGAGTGGTGACATGCTACCCGCTAGACTCCGAGCTGTTATTTTTGAGAAAAACCTCAATAACCTTTTGGCTCACCCCGGGAATCGAACCCATGTCCACATGATCTGAGCCGAATAGGCTAATCCCTAGACCACCAGGCAGTAATATGTTAAATGTTATCACTTTTTTTCGAAATCCGTCAAATATAGAATCTGTCAATACTGGACAATGATGTCAAAAATAGAATCTGTCGAATGTAGACTAAACGGGTCTGCATTGTTTCGCCCGGGTCTAGTACCACCGCCTTACCTAATCCTGCCGAAATAGCGTTAGTGTTTGTCACAATCGTGTTCTAGTTTGGAGGGTAAAGTAGTCGGTAAACTTATACTTTAGTTCATGTGGGATTAAGATCCCGCCACAAAATAGCAACGCACCATTAACATATTTGGTGTCTATAGGCGATGGTTGTCTCTTTCCATTCTAAGAATCATCTGCTTGTTTCCTACCTTATAAAAATACGCACCATGAGTTGCTATCTGCACAGCGAGATGTTCATATCATGCATAAGTTTAGCGTCAATTTTAGGAATCCTCCAAACTGGAACACGACAAAAACAAGCGTTCATGTTATTTCGACAGGAATAAGGCGATAATACCTGAGTATTTTACGTCAATTTCCGCTGAAACACTGAAGCTGACTCAATTTTACATTTTTTTAAATACATATATAGTTTCTCCACAATTCTAATGGTCTGGTAATGTAAAAATTCAAAACTGATTGATTTTGAAGAAGATTGATTGATTTTGGAGTAGATATACCAAATATCTTGTTAGATACATATACTCAATTTTCTAGTCATTCAATTTTTTTACAACCATCACTTTCGCTATTCCGGTACTAATTACTTAAGTTTGAAGTAGAGATACAAACTCTCTTAATAACAACTTTATAAAGTAATGTTGATTAGAAGTTTGTTCTAACAGCGATCTCTTTGTTTGTTCGCAATTAGGACCAAACTTGTTTCGAACAATTAATAGTTGCTAAGTTGAACTAAACGATCGCTAGATTGCTTTATTCTGTTTCTAGATAGTGTCGTTTCATTTATGTTAAAATTTTATTGATACTACTGAATACATTATCAATTAATACACTTGTACTGTTACGCAATAAGACAATTATTATAAACGATTTTAAACCGGTTTCTATATTAATTATATTATAAAATTGTTTGATTTGCTATTGGATAAAAGATAATTATTTTATGAATAAAATGAAATGTTATAACTTGTAAGTTTGTTTAAACAAAAAAAATAAACTTCGCAATTATAAAAATATCTTTTGTGATGTGAAATCATTTCTGTACGTTAGTAATAAGTACATAAATAAGAGAAAAAAAGACAAGCCTCGTTCCGATTTGGTAGTAATTCCAAAAAATCAATACGAAAGTTTCAAATATAATATTATAATATTATATAACGATAATATTTAAATATTTGCAAACCATGTAATGTTAGAATGTGTTAGTAACTTAATTAATTTTAATAACTTGCAACACCCATAATTTTGAAAATAAATATTTTGATTTCATTTTATTTCGGATACTAACAAATATTATGAAATTAAAAGCTAATTAAAATTCCAATAATGTTGCTCTGTACCCTTTTTATATGCCTGTAAGTTAGTCCGTAAAACGAGAAAGATTGGCAAATATTTCACAATTATCGTGACTACTAGGTTGTAAAGTTTTGCACCGTCTCGCTCGTGTGTGATGCTACTGCCTTATTTATCCCTGTCGCAATCCAACACCGTTGTGTTCCTCTGTTATTTGCAAGGTAAGGTAGAAAAAAAATTGCATGTGGCATTGAATCGCCGCTACACGGATTACAACTCAGGACAGACACCTTCGTTGTTTATAGAGACGTGCGATGGTTATCTCGTTCCCTTTATTTGTTTGCTATCTTATGATATAAAAAAGTAACTACACGAGTCAAGTAATGGTCAAGTAATGAGTCTCTCACACGGATGAGTTACCAATCGGTTCGCCGTTACAATAATTCTCAAATGGACGTAGTTACACGAAAAGGATCCAATCCACACAAAATCAGTTTAGAAATATTGAAGTTTGAAATTAGATATTTTTTAATTTTTTAACGTGCCATACATCCCCATGTACTAGTTCTGACGTTGAATAAAGTAATGGAGAGTTATTTTTGCTTAGATGTTTTTACTGGCCAATTGTATTGATATTTAGCATCAGTTTGGTGCACTTAACTCATCTTCGACCATATTGTGGATTGGATCCTTTTCGTTTAACTACGTCCAAATATTACACGTGTTTAAGAAACGTTATCACGCCCCAGTCACGTAAAAGTGCACGCAGTAACTTAAAACGTTTTTCTAAATTAGTCACGATATTACGCTCGCCTAGGAAGACAGCTGGAATTAATTAACACCGAGTTATAATTCAAGGCTGTCGCAATTATCTGTGAAGTTTCGAAGCAGGCTTTAAACCAGAACTATGCTCTCACTAGTTTCGACTGCGTTCGAACATGCTGAGCTAGTTTGTATATGAACTTGTATATATATGTATGTGTGGATGTATGTATGTATAATATACATCTGATGGGTTAGTAATAACAATTCTTATACGGTAGGTATATCCTAAAATACCAAAAACGTAAAGAAACTAACTTTTTTCACAGGATAAATTAAGGCGTTGGCAATTGTCACCAACCTGGCAAAGAATTTGCTGAAATCTAATTGCTATGATATTGACACGTTGTTGTGTTACAAATTGTCTGGCCAAAGCAAATGGTCTACTCGTCTTATATTAACTTTTTTTGTTTCGATTTATTCAAAACAATCATTTCCGCACATATTCTGTTGTACAAAAGGGTTTAATGATGAATAATTCTTCAAGTATGGCCTAGTTTACGGAGACATCAACTAGGTCATTCTTAAATGCGTTATTTTTAGATCGGTTACAAAAAAATCAGGTTATATAATATGTAGGTATTTATACTCGTAATTCGTATGTAGAAATTAAATATAATATTGTGGCGTTGCGAAGTTAAAAATAATAAATAAGTAGTGAGCGTAAGCATCACGTTGATTATATCCATTGACATTGTAGGCAGAATCATTAAACAGCTATTACAAATTCTTTTTCACTACAACTTTGTCGTTTTATATTATTTTAATTTTCTTGAGTAAAGAACCTAATTTTGAGTGTGCGCAAATGTGATAATAATAAGCGTGTAGAGCTTTATCATTTTCCGGTGTTAGTAAGTATAGAAGAGTTGACTTGCAAGTTAATTAACATTATTATTTTTATCCTCACGGAATATATTTTCACAAATTTCGGCGAATTTTGTAAAATAGCAACTAACGCCATCGAATTCGCTAGAAATAATAATGAAACTCGCTAAATAATTCATTTAAACTATTCTTTTATGTCATCGGATAGCAAACAAGCAGATGGCTGTGATAAAAAGTGACACCAAAGACTTTAATGGTGCATTCCTATCCTTATAGCGGAGTCTTAATGCCACATGCGTAAGTTTAATGATCACCTTATCCTCCAAACCGGAATATGACAGTGGCAATCACTGACAGTAATTCAGCAGGCATAGGTAAGGCGATGGTACCAGACCTGGGTGAGACAATGCAGGACTCTACCACCTAGTACGTAGCTACGATGTAAGTGACTCGTATAGGTTACTACCATAGGCGTACCGAGGGGGAGGGGGGGGGGAGGCAGACGCCCCCCTGGAATTTGTTAACCTCTCTACTGTCGAAAAGAAAAAT
Source organism: Apodemia mormo (assembly GCA_036924255.1). Taxonomy (NCBI): domain Eukaryota; kingdom Metazoa; phylum Arthropoda; class Insecta; order Lepidoptera; family Riodinidae; genus Apodemia; species Apodemia mormo. The sequence continues at coordinate 35,763,281 of JAUPFN010000008.1, read as the reverse complement.
ATAATAAGACAAAAATATAGCCTTAAAATGTTACGGTTGCCCCCCCCTGGCCCAGAACCTAGGTACGCCCATGGTTACTACTACTACTCTAGTTCTCTACCACTTGCCTACTACACTTCATGAAAATCGTAGGAGCCGTTTCCGAGATTCAGATTATATAATATATCGTATCGTATATCGTTTAAAGGTATTAGATATTTATTAGATAGATAAAATTAATAAATGCTATAACTGATACTTTATATTAATTATATCTATCTATATAATTATATAAATAGATATCATTAATAAATGTTATATCCCCGTGTTATGCCTGCGTGACCTGCCAGGCAGGTCGTAAAAGGGGACCGATTGACTATCGAGTCACTACCATCGTGGCTACTAGGTGGTAGAGTTCTGCATTGTCTCGCCCGGGTCTGGTACCAACGCCTTAACTATTCCTGTCGCAATAGCGTCAGTGCCTGTCACTGTCGTGTTCCGGTTTGGAGGGTAAGGTGGCCGGTAAACTTATGTTTATGACATTAGACCTCGCCACAAGATAGCAACGCACCATTAACATCTTTGGTGTCTATAGGCGATGGTTGACTTTTTCGATCAGGAGACCCATCTGCTTGTTTGCTATCTTATGATGTAAAAAAACATTGAATTTCGACATGAAAATAAAACAATTGTTTTATATAAAATTGTGATTGAAATCCTGAAAATATTTAACGTTCGTATTGGACATATGTTTCTATACATAGGACAACAAACCAGATGATGGAAAGAGACAACATTCGGATATAGACATCGAAAGTGTCAATGGTATGTTCCCGTTTGTTTGACGGACATGTATCACATAAATTTATCAGCTGCCTTACCCTCCAAATTGGAACATCACAGGGATAAGCAATGACTCTATTATGACAGAAGAAAGGTTAGGTGGTGACAAGAAATTCACTCGGGACTTTACAGAAATCTACTTTAGATTTAATAAAAACTGTTTCTAGACACTAATGGTCTCGTACATTCGGGCTAAAATACAATCACTACAATACATCACGAAACTAACGCAAAAAAAACAAACATAATAATGAACATAACATTATATTTGACCATGTCGAAACAAAAAATTCAAGACCCGAGGCAAAAAGCGGACTAATTTTAACACACAATTCAACTTATTACCGTTTGCCGTACAGCGAATAAGCACGTCCACAGTTTTATTAACGCATAGTACTCCGGCATTCTGACCCTAATACCATCTAAGTTATTTATATTTTACATCTAAATTGGCTTGAAGAATTACGAATGAATGTATGTAGCATAGGGGCACTTCTAACAATTGTTTTTATGTGTATAACACAACTAAACCAGTTTTGGTATAATATAATGAATGTACACCAAAGATAAGGTTATAACCAGAATGTTACTCAATTATAAATTCCATAATTAAATATAATCACGACCGTTCCATTGCAGGGTAAGATAGAGTGGACCCAACTTGTAGCCCGTCAAATAAGTAGCTGCTACCCTAAAATTATCAAGTAACTAACTGAGAGTAAGACTGATAAATGTCTGTTATTAGAATACCTACCACCTGTAGAGTTCTCCAACCAATTCTTGCCGCAATAGCGGCCATATTGATCATTATCGTGTTCCCGTTCGAAGGGTCAGGTAGCCGGTAAACTTACAAATGTGGCATTAATACCGGATAGAAACGCACCATTAACATCTTAGGTTATCTCTTTCCATATGTCTATAGTCAATGGTTATTTCTGTTTATCAAGAGAGCCATATAGTTCGCTATTTTATGACATAAAAAAACCGCCCTCGGAATCGAACCCCGGGCCTTACATTTTGAATCGAATAGGTCAACCAATAGACTACGATAACACATGCAATTTAGATTGTTTTTGTAACATAGTAATTGGAGGAGCGAGTTGAATTAACAAGCACAACGGATGCAAAATGAGTTGTTGGCAAACATTTGTCAACGGCTGCAAATAAAACAAGCGGGGTGCAGCGGAGCGTTACATGCTTTCACTCTTCATCTAGGCGCTTGCAGGTCACTTTACGAAACTATGTTACCTTATTGTTGGCACGGGCCCCCTACAATATACCATCTGCCATCCTCCTCGTGTTCCTTTGAATTCAGTACGGGCTCCCGGGCTCCTTTTTAAAAATAGGCCAACTGCCATTCTTCCAGGCAGATCGTAAAAGGCGACCGATTGGCTATGCAATTCACTACCATCCAGACTGGCAAAATTCTGCATTGTCTCATCCGGGTCTGGTACACCGCCTTATCTATTCCTGCCGCAATAGCGTCAGTGCTTGTCGCAGTCGTCACCTGTGTTGAAGGTAAGGTAGCCGGTACACTTATGTATGTAGCATTAGATCTCATTTCAACGCACCATTAACATATTTGGTGTCAATATGCGATGGTTGACTCTTTCCTTCAGGAGACCCATCTGCTTGTTTGCTATCTTATGATATATAAAAAAGCAGTTCGTAAAAGGCGAACGATAATACGAGTCAAGACTATAGTGACTACTAGGTGGTAGAGTTCCGCAACCTCCCACCTGAGTTATGTGGTTCGGTGTTAATTTGTTGTGTGTTTAGAGAGATTCCAAAGACCAATTCTCTTCCAATAAGGCAGTGCTTTAAAGAGGAACGCTTGGCCATACCTGTAACTAAGGTCACGAATGCTAGACGGTAGAATTTTACAATATTACGCCTGGGTTTGGTATAACGTATTACCTTTTCCTGGCGCAATGGCATCAGCATGGATGTGTTTGGTTTTGAATGAACTTTTACATGCGGCACATCCTTGCCATAGGGACAGCAAGACACCATTATTATCTTTGGTGTCTATGGGCAATGAACATCTGATTCCGTCAATTCGTTTAATATCTCAGATTATTTAACAGACAAAAAAGCCTGGGATTAATTGCTCCTCATACCAATCAAGTCAGTTGAGTTTCTTCCGCCAGATCTTCTCAGTGTGTGCGCACGTTCCGATCCATAATTCTAAAAATGTCGACTCATCAATTAAATAGTGTCTGTAAAGGTTTATTTGAATAAAGCATTTTATGACTAAGTTTGAGTTCAGGGGAACGATTTGCTTGTTTGCTTACCTATGCAAAAAAGTACAATACATCGATTATTAATTTTATGTTTGCTTGTTTGCTAACTCGCTTATTTCTTTTTGCTAACTCGCTTATTTCTTTTAAATTACCTACTAATATTTAATAGATTTTAATGAAGTTTTTATAAGTAGATAGAGAAAATATTAATTCTCTTTTGTTTCGGATGGAACTAAACAGAAAAGATATTAAGAATAAAGTAAATTCCAAAGTTGTGGGCGAGTTTACAAAGAGGTAAAATTTGTAAGTTTGGGAGTTTGTTTGTAGGAAGTGATTAATCTCTAGAACTTACTGAATCGATTTTGATATTCCTAAGTGACGTAAACTGCTCGTATTTGAACAATGAATTTGCATTAGCAATGAATTTGGTTCCCAGCCACATTCTAGGATATGAATTTGCTCTTATTCCGTTGCTACATGTATTTTGTAACTATATGGTATTATAATTATTGCGATTGCATTGTGTTTCATTCCATTTCATGTGTGTATTTTGAATTAAACTCAAAACTACAGTATATGGTTACATTTCTTGAATTTGCATAGCATGCATGCCATTTCGTATATGTATTCGTATTAAAATCACAATACAGACTAGGTTTAGAACTAATGCATTTGCATGGCTTTTCAATTGATTCTGTACACATTTGTAATAAAACAAGTATATTGAACGTCATTTTTCATTTGCGTGTCATTCCATTCCGTTCATGATATTTTGTACCTATTAAACTTATAACTAAATTGTTGGGTTCCAATTTTTGCATTTGTATTACCTTGCATTTCATTGCCAAAATTTATTTTACAATGTCAACTACATTCTACAGTTCAGTAGCTGAAATAGCCAAAACGGATTTTTTAATCGTTTCTCTCTATATTAGATTTTTCTATTTTTTTTTATTCGTTTGCCAAATATCTGTTGTTATGCTGTGAAAAAAATCAGACCAGCTCTTAATAAATCCTGCCAAAGTAAATTTATTCAAGCAATACACTTTGATTTCTTCTATAAATATCTGTTTATTTTGTAATACATTATTTGGCGATATAGGATCCTTCGAGCGTAAGTTTAATTCGTACTTGGCGGATAAAAATAATAGATAAATTCTGTTTTGAATAGAAGTCATGAGTGACCATCAGTTGCCATTAATCGTAATTGACTCGATCAATTGTTCAGATACCAATTGATTTGATACAACATTGGAACACTTAGGGAACAAATTCATTCGATGAGAGCGAGAGAGATCTTTGTTGGAGGTGCCTGCAGTAAGAAGGGGTTTTGAAAAGATTGCTCTGAAACGATAATTCCATGGAAATCGTTTACCTCATCAACTATTCGAATTTTTGCAATGTCAACACAACCATAAACTTAATTAAAAATTAAATAAATGAATTTTCTAAATGGAAGTCTTTTTGCATTACCACGTGGCAACCACAATAACAATAGTTCGTCCATTGTGCCACGACGACGCGACGTTGTCATTTTCGCGACATTACCGTGAAAGTGGACTGCTACAATTTACGGTTCAGTTTCGTATCTTTTATATATTTTATTATACAGTTGTATTTTAATATACAATGAACACAATGACACCATTATGTTGTTTGCTTGGAACACAATAGATTATTAGCGTGTTCTCTATCAACATTATATTTTCCAGATAACATACATATATCATTATGTGATTTCTTCTGCATGATTACCTTTCTTTACAATGAAGAATGTTAACTAATTTTGATTATTAGCACTCCATATTCTCTGTGAAAAATAAAAAATACTAGTGAAAGAATTACTTCGATACGTCAATTAGTTTCCGATTTAGAAGTAAAATAAGTTGAACCGCACGACGCTGGCTGCCGTTGACGCTGTGACGTCATCTCACAACACGCTCAGTCTAGTTCGCTCGGCGGCCGGCGCTCGCGGTCGCGCGCCCGTGCCGTCGAAATTACACCTCAATACTTTTCCAAAAAAAATGTCCAATCCAAATACTAGGAAATCATGAGTTGTGCCTACTGAACGGATCTGGACGAAGTCTGGAATAACTCACGGCTCCTTTTAATTCTGGGAAAATGTACAATTCCCGAGGTTTTTTTTTTTCGGAATGTCTCAATTGCTGTTAGCCTTATGGGCTGTTACAGCTTCACCGGTCGCGGGGGCGAGCAAAGTGCTCAGCCAGAATTTAAAGGTGTAGGGCTGTACGCCCTCCGCCCTAAGGGTGTCTCCTGTGAGACCGAACCTCGGCTTAGGGTGGGGTCGTGATTTGCGATGAGAGGGCTAGTGGCATTGTTTTGTCCGTCCGCCGAACCTTGCCCTTGGGCTCGGTTCGCCGAAGGGCGAAACAGGGGTCCTCGTCGCCGCCGGCGGCGACGGTGTCGCGAATGTAGGTGTGTAGTGTTATCGTGTAAACCGTTGGCCAGAGTTATCGGGTCATCGGGATCGGTAAGAACATGGCGGGGCCTACGTAGTTTGGGATCGGGATTAGGGTCTGGGATGTAGTCAGCCGCGGCTACCACCAGTGGGTTCGGATGCGAGATGGCACGATCGAAGTATCTTTCGGAGATGTCTTTGAAATGCTTTGCTAAGCTCGGCAATTCAAGATCGTTATGGAGGTCTACGTTGCGCATATACCACGGTGCTCCCGTGGCAATACGCAGGAATTTATTTTGTACCAGTGCAACGGATGCAAGTCCGTACGGGGGAGATGGGCAAACGCTACGCAAGCGTATGAAAGGATGGAGTTCCCGAGGTATTTATTTAAATTAAGAAGAACGGTAGGTACCTATACACGTACATATACCTACGTCCTACGTACCTACCTATAGCTACAAAACTAATACATATTTGTTGTCTTTAACGTAAAAATTTAATGGTAGGTAGGTCCTTCTATTATTTGAGTTGCATTCTTTCATTACGACATTAGTTGGGTATTTTGTTTTGATAAAATAATTTAGAACAGTTAAACTATTAAGCATAAGTAGTAGCAAGGAAAGTTTTCTTACCTTTGCATTTTTCTTCCTCGCATTTCGGCGCCAACGAAATGACCGCCCCGTTGGTCGAGTGGTTAGCGACCCTGACTACGCAATCAACGGGGTTCGGGTTCGATCCCCGACGGGGACAAGCATTTGTGTGATGAGCATAAATGTTTGTATTTCCGGGTTTGGGTGTTTATTATATATATATTCTGCTATTTATATATGTATTTCTATGTATTAGTATCGTTGACTAACACCCATAACACAAGCAAATATTTGCTTACTTTGGGGTTAGATCAGTAAGTGTAATTTGTCCCGTGAATATTTATTTATTTATTTATTTAATCACTATTTGTTGATAAATAATGCGCAACCATTAATCCATCTATTTTAGGTGAAATATCCGATTGCCCTTTTTCGAATCCTTCATCCATTTTATTAATCGAATAATATTTACTATTAATAGACTATTAAAGTAATACGCTGACGAAAACAACAAAATACTGCGCAAGCTATTACACCTTACTATACTATAACCGCTGGAGACTTGATTTGATACTAAGCGAGGCGCGGCGCGTTGTGTCATGACGTCACAAGCGGTCACGTGGCTGTTAGCGAGACTTGATATTTTTCAAAACTTTGAATGCCTCTAAAATCAAAACTACTAGGTATTTTTTACTACAACAAAAACTAGTGTATTTGTATACATACAGGCTTTACTGAGACAAAATTGCAAGCGATTTGGCATACCTAGTAACATTCTTCATTCTCTTGAATAGAATAATATCAACACGACGATTTTTTTGCGGGGAAGGCGCATTAAACCAAACTGTTCCTAGTGAAATGGTCAAGATTACCTCAATCCGTTTGTCTGTTAAATAGGGGGCGGTGATCTTCATCGTCACATTTGCTAAAATTAACGATTAATTATCGATTGTGAATTTAAGTTAGATACCATAATTTCGTATTAAAACGTCACTTTGTGATCACCTTGCTGGAACGAGCGTAATGATTTTTTTTATATATCAAAGTGTAATAAAGAATCAGATTGCTCTCCTGATGAAAGATGAAACAGCACACATTGCCTATAGACACCGAAGATGTTAATAGTGCGTTATCCATGTGGCGGGATGGTAATGCCACATACATTAATTTACCGGCTACCTCACCGTCCAAACGAGAACACAAACACTGTCACTATTGCAGCAAGAATAGGTAAGGAGATGGTACTAAAACCGGGCGAAACGTTGCATTACTATACCACCTAGTAAAATGGGTAACGTGTAAATATTATTTAAGAAACAATTATTAACCATTACGACCTTGGCCAAGTAGATTGTGACCTGACTAATTACCACGGCTATGAACAAGGATGTTTATAATAATATAATTTAGTGAGCACGTACGTCGGTCTAAATCACTGTCCGTGAAATGGAACCGATATGCATAATGGCGCACTGGCTTGAAAAGGAGCAATTACTTAATTAGATAGTGCGTTGCATGTTGTTCCGTTAAGTCCTTATCTGTGTTTAGTTACAAGTATGAGGCTACTGGCTATGTAACCATTACTTACTGTATGCTATCCAATTATTATGCTGTAGGCGGCCATCTTTACTACAAGATTTTACTATGATTGAACTCTGAAATATATAAATAGTGTGTTTTAAAATATTACGCACTCTGTGTGCTTCAATTACGATAATTAATAAAATAAAAACAAGCCTTACAACAGTCACATATGATGTGCAACACCTGACATCTAAGTGATTAAATTGGTACAATCTGAAGGTTTTAATTCAAATAGCACGCGGTTTCCCAACTATTCCGCGAATACATAAGTTTTCCCTAATGGCGGAGGGGGTTCCCGACCCCCTATTCTCCTCTACGTTTATAGACTATTCACCGGTTTGTCTGTTAGTGACATGAGTGGTGATCTCCATTGTGTAATTTTAACGATATCGTCTATTTCTAGCGATAACTAAGACCAACAGTTTACGTGCTTATCCAAGGGACAGTGTGGTAACAAACCTCTAACAAAACTTAATAACATTTTGCCCAATTCGGGGATCGAACCCCGGACTATATAGTCTAAGCCGAAACGTGTAACCCTTAGACCACGAGTCAGTAAAACAGTTGCACAATTACTTGTAAACACCGCAAACTTGATTCCATGAAACGGTTTCACTTACAATTCGTGTTTAATTGTGACTAATTTGTTCGGTGCGATGTTTTAATAATCAGTAGTGGGTGCAGCAATTCCGCCTACAACGTTTTAAACAATACCACCACAATACTGTTTAAACGCTCCATGTTCAAACACATCCTACGATTGGTTAACCCTGAGTTTGAAGGTTTTTTTTTATTATTACGAAATAACAAACGAGCAGATTTTGCTCCTGATGGAAAGAAACAGCCATTGCCTATAGTCATCAATGTGTTAATGGTCTGTTGCTATTCGTGTGGCGGGATGATAACGACACATGCATGAGTTTACCTGCTATTTTACACTCCAAACCGTCGGCATTATCGCGTAACTCTCAATGCGAAATTATTGTAATTGTTTAGTTATTGCAAGACAGTGGCAGTAGTTGCCGCTTGATTAGTTTTGGTGCTGTGATATTGCAAAAAGTGCATCCAGTGACCAGCAAGCAATTGACGACGTTTTTGATGAGTTTTTCGTTACATTTAAAAGTCATCGCTGATCGTTGGCGGATTGCAAACTTAGGTGATATGCCTGCCGAACGCGACAGTGACAGGAATAGGAAGAGCGGTCGTACCAAAACCTGGACGAGACTTTGCAGAACCCAGTAGTCACAATGGTAGTGACACGTATAGCCAATCGATCGCTTTTTACGAACGGCCTTGCAGAATTGCAGATAGTATTATTCTAATTACATACCCAGCCGCAACAATTTTAAAGAACTGTACTATTTCTTACTTGTACAGCAAATTAAATTTCGGAGATATGGGAGTGAGATATAAATATTATTTAATATTTTCTCTAGATTTTGAATGTAATACTTTGGTCCCGGTCCCTATTTATGAATAGATCATCTGCCATTCTGTCAGACAGTTCGTAAAATGCAAACGATTGACTATGTATATGTATCAGTCAATACCTTTATGACTACTAGATGGTAGAGTCCTGCAATGTTACGCCCGGGTCTGGGACCACCTTACCTATCTATTCCTGCCGCAATACCGTCCATGCTTAAACAGGGCAATGGGCCCACCTCTAGTTCTCACCACTGTAACTTCCGTAAACCAGAATTAACAGCGGCAATCGTCCTGATAACCTCTGAGTTAAGAGCTCAGAGTGCCCTGGGGAAAAGCTAAACTGTCTTGGGACCCGCTTTGAAATTAATCAGAAGTGTATAGGAGGAGTAGGAAAATACATCAAGTTTTTGGGAAAGGGAGGGTCTTTACAGCAGGAGACAGCGTGAATGTAAAGCAAAACAAATGCTAAGAAATGAGACGTTTACAATCAGGTTAAGCCTGATTGCTATTGCACCACGGTAGTTTAGGTATTTGAGGACCTACCAAAATGGCCTACTTAATTCTACTTTAAGCAGTATGTATGACAAAATTGCTTGAACGCACGGAAATTCCCACGTGTTGCCACAAGGTCGGAATAGTAGATTACCCCGGATATACATCGTATACTATCAAGCATTTGGCTACGTTCGTTTAGCCAGAGATTACACTCCCAAAGAATCACAATGGTGTGATGTGCATTTTGTTCATGTTTACAATTTATGTATATGTTACCGGAAATATATGAAATCTAGGAATTGTATAAATGTCCTAGGAAATGTATAAAATTCTGAAACTATTTAGGAAATGGTAAAATATTGTTTTAAAAATTATTTAATTAATACATACATATCCTAGGAAACGTAAACATATCCTAGGAATTGTATATAATTCCAATATCGTATTAGGAAATGTATAAAAAGATCGCTTTCTTTAATAAAACACGTTGTTAAAATAAGAATAATAGTATTTATTAAGGCACTTGACAATCCGGTAACAATACATTCGGTACATCCTCTACATCAAGAAGAACTCTTGGACATATATTTTAATCTGAGATCGAGAATATAGTTTTTTTTATATCATAAGATAGCAAACAAGCAGATGGGTCTCCTGATGGAAAGAGTCAACCATCGCTTATAGACACCAAAGGTGTTAATGTTGCGTTTGCTATCTTGTGGCGAAGTCTAATGCCACATGTATAAGTTACCGGCTACCTACCTTTGGGGGGGGGCCAAACCGGAACACGACAGTGACAAGCACTGACGCTATTGCGGCAGGAATAGGTAAGGCGATGGTACCAGACCCGGGCGAGATAATGCAGAACTCTACCACCTAGCAGCCACGATAGTAGTGACTCGCATAGCCAATCGGTCGCCTTTTACGACCTGCCTGGCAAAACGGCAGTTGGCCTGTTCTTCAAAGGAGCCCGGGACCAACACGGGGGAAATAATTGTTTTAAGATTCCGTTCTTGATACCAATTTGTTAGAGCTCATCATCGTTCTTAGCCAAAACTACACCTATAATTTTTCGCACATCACATCCTCTTATCGACCTCTGGAACTGCAATTCGTACAGAAGTGGAAATTGGTAGCGCGATCGCCTGATCGGATGATGCAATACCCTCCCCTCGCGCCGCTATCCCCGCGTACCCATTGATATCTTAAATTTTCTACATGTGTCCAATATGATTTGTTTCACACATTTCCGGGCGATTTTAGGAATTACATACATCTCCTAGGAATTGTATACAATAACGGATTACATACATTGCCGTTAACATATACATAGTTTTTCTCTAAGACTAAGCCTAAATATGTTACGGATTCCTTTCTCTTTACTGTGCTATTGTTTATTTTTATATTAGGAGACGATAGAAGCGAATACTTATTATAGCGCCAATGCTTGTCAGTATGATTATAAAAATATATACAAACCGGTGAATCATGGTGAACCGGACTTTATTTTATTTGATTACCCAACAACGAAAAACGGAAGTTTAAAAATTTTAAACTAACACGTTTATTATAGATATTGGTAACATTAAAACTATGAATACATTTAGTATATTGTATTATTAAAACGCCACGCACGTGATGGAGCGCTGTGTCATCATAAAAAATTTTTGGGACATTATTTCAGAAATCATGTTTCAACGTTCAATTGATTTTTAATTTAGTTTATAAAATTAGACGTTAGGTGGTAAAAGAGCCAACCGATAAATAATACCCGGCCAAGTTCCGTAGTTCCCATCACAGTAATGTGAACTACGAAGGAAGACTTTTTTATTAGTTTATACTATGAAATTTCAACCTATTTAACGCCAATATAAATAAAACTTTTTTTTTATGTATAGAAGAAGGGGCTAATGAGCAGGAGGTGCACCTGATAGTAAGTTATCACCGTCGTCGATGGACATCCGCAAACCAGAGGTCTTGCAGTTGCGTTGCCGGCCTTTTAAGGCTGTTTTATATATATAAATAATACTAATAAATACAGTGGCAGATGTGTCAGGAAAACAAGCCTTACCATTGCAAGCAAATTTTGTTTCAGAGCCGTCTTATGATTATCAATCGCGTTATTTGTAATGTTATACTTGTATAGAGTAAAATGAACGAGTTTTTTGTTTAGGTCAATTTTTCACTTTCCTGATTGATACCAAGCCAGCTTCTGTAAAGAAGACTCGATTTTAGAATGACGCATACTTTAATATTAATCCATTTTCTCCGTTCGGAGTTCTAAAAACCTAGGAAATATTATAATAGGAAGTCACGTCCACCGATCAGTTATACATCTGCAATACCGGACAATACATCCGCGTTTAGATCACTGCGGAACAATGAAATATCTCTATATTACGTTTTACAATTTACGCATAATCTAAGATTAGTTTTTGTGCGATAAGAATTCCTATTGTCTAGGTACCAAAGTTCGATTTATATCGAACTAACTTCTTGGGTTCCAGGTGCTATAGGAATTATTAATCATGACAAAACAAGGCCACATAAGCGGGGTACTGACCTCCTTCAATTAATGTGGCTAGGGTTGTCAATCGCTCGTAAATGTGTATTTGGCTCGATTATGTGTCATCCATTGAAGAAGTAGTTACGCAAGTACACACTAAATAAATTCTTAGGTTCTAGGAGCTATAGAAATTAATCACTAAAAAGACTACAAACGGGGTACCTAATACTACTGACCTCCATCAGTTAATATGGCTTGGGATATACATACACACACACACAGATATATATATATATATATATATATATATATATATATATATATATATATATATATATATATATATATATATATATATATAGCTCTTAACACCGCCTTCGGTCATAGGTATAATGTAATGGTAAGATATAAGAAAATAAGCAAATAAGTAAATCACTTAAGCAGATCATATCGTATCGCGTGTGTGTAAACTATTGTTAAACCATAACCGTAAACTATTCATTGTTTTAGTTTCTTTTATGTCTTATTTTATATCCATACTACTATTATAAATGCGACAGTAACTCTGTCTGTCTGTCTGTCTTTTCTTGACGCTTAAACCACTGAACCAATTTGGATGAAATTTGGTATAAGATAGTTTGAGACCCGAGAAAAGACATAGGATAGTTGTTATCGCGGAAATTCCATGGAAACGGGATCTATGCGGGTAAAACTACATGGCTGCCTATATTTTAAACCATGGTAGTAAGGAGTAATTTAGGGTACTTTTATCATAGAATTTTTCACGCCGACGAAGTCGCGGGCACAGCTAGTATTGTCACAAAAATAGATCGACTTATTATGTATGTAAATGGAGTTGTTGACAGTTTCCGGTTAAATACTATATTTGTTAGTCACGTACTACGATTTTTACAAAACCAATAAGCCAGATTAAAGTTTTGATAGCCCTGTATCATAACAGTTAAGAATTAAGATATTGCTCAACTTATTTTTTAATTTATTTCAATGTATTGTTCCAAGTATTTCTTTTTGGCTATCTTTAATTTATAAATCTTTTGATATTATTTTTTTTTAAGATTCTAATCTATTTCTAGTATTGATAAACTAGAATTAATTAAAGTAACTGCCTTTGCAATTTCATGTCAAGAATTTACAAGATTAAAAATTACAATGATAACAAAATATCATAATAAATATTAGGTTTCTTTGCATCACAAGATAGTAAACATGCAAATGAATCTCACGCTGGAAAGAGATAACCGTCGCACATAAACACTACATTTAAGGACACTAAATTTACAACACGACATGTAATGGGCACGTCATTCTAAGTCTCTTACGATACCTAAAACCTTTCACATTCGCATTGTTAAAACACATATGTTTTGTTATCTATCAAGTAGTTGGGATTTATCTTGAATTTTTGCTTAATTACTATTTTAATTATAAGTTTTATGCAACAGATAAAAATTTGGAACATGATTTCTAAGCAACAAAATGAAGTAATAAATAAATAAATAAATATTATCAAGTTGGTTCCGTTGCGAGTTAGACAGAAAGTCCAAAGACCTTTTTGGTTCATGACGATTCACCGTTTTTCCGGCGGGGTTATAACTTATAACATATTTTGCAATTATCGTAATTGTTTAATTATTGCAAGACACATAATAACCTTGTATATTACTGGCAGTCGTTGCCGCTTGATTATTGTTGGTGATGTGATGTCCCAAAAAGTGCATCCAATGACAATGAAGAAATTTTGACCATTTTTTTCGTCACATTTAAGAGTCATCGCTGATCATCGATAGATAAGCAAATGTTAGGTGATACGTCTGCGGATTGCGTGATGTCCCTTGCCACATTTGCTAATTTTAACGACTACCGTTTGTTATAATACGATAACTGGAACCGACAACTTCAAGGCATGACGGTGTCAAGTGTTACCACATCACCACAAGATTGCTGGCTGCCACTGAGATTTATCTGGGCAAAATAAAACTCAATACAACTGATTCGGAAATCAAACCCAGAATTTCATGGTCTGAGACGAACAGACTAAGAATTAAACAAAAAAGGCAGTCAAATTTTTGTCGTCGCTATTACAAGTAATGTCTACCTAAAACCTGAAAAGATAAAAACAGGAGAGCAGGCGTGACATAATCTATTACACAAGAGACAATGTGAGCACAGATTACAGAACAATTTACTATGTGAAATGGATCCATTATAAGACTAAGTTATCTATGTAACGAATGTGATGAAATGATACATCAGAGAGCTAAGTATATGATTAATGTATTTTATAACCTAGAATAAGATGTTGTCAATTTGTAGTTTTTTAAATATTGGATGTGTGTGTGTGTGTGTGTATTTGGTTCAGTGGTTTAAGCGTTAAGAAAAGACAGACAGACAGACAGAGTTACTTTCGCATTTATAATAGTAGTATGGATATAAAATAAGACATAAAAGAAACTAAAACAATGAATAGTTTACGGTTTTGTTTAACAACAGTTTACACACACGCGATACGATATTTTCTGCTTAAGTGATATACTTGCTTTGTTTATTTTCTTATATCTCACCATTAGATTATACCTATGACCGAAGGCGGTGTTAAGAGCTATATATATATATATATATATATATATATATATATATATATATATATATATATATATATATATATATATATATATATATATGTGTGTATGTATATCCCTGGCCATATTAACTGATGGAGGTCAGTAATTAGGTACCCCGTTTGTAGTCTTTTTAGTGATTAATTTCTATAGCTCCTAGAACCTAAGAATTTATTTAGTGTGTACTTGCGTAACTACTTCTTCAATGGATGACACATAATCGAGCCAAATACACATTTACGAGCGATTGACAACCCTAGCTAGCTATAACCCTAGCTAGCTATATATATAACCCTAGCTAGCTAGCTATATATATATATATATATATATATATATATATATATATATATATATATATATATATATATATATATGTAGCAAACAAACAGATGATTCTCTCAAGAATCAGAAATAACCACCGCCTATAGACATCATGGGAGTCCATAATGAGTTGCCTATCCGCGAAATAAACCAGAAGCTTTACTTGCTTCTTTATTCTCTAAACAAAAATAAAATAGTTACTAGCATAGACATTGTAGTACCAGAAATATTAAAGGCGTTAACACTATACACGAACGAGTCGTCGCACAAATCTACTATTACAACAAGACCTGGGCGAGTCATCACAGAAATCAAACATTTAGTTGTTAAAATATCTGTACGGGATTACAATACTCAATAGTCAATAGTAATTATTATATGACGTGTAATCTCTGTTCTTTCACCTCTTACGATTATACACAGGCGAATCGTTGTGGCTAATGGTGATGGTAGTACAATACAGGGTAATCTTTACTTACCTCTAACACCTACAGCCAGACGAGTCATTGCAAAAATCTACCATTTAGTACTTACGATAGTAATCCACTCTAGTCACCACTCACTCGTATGTCACAGCTACACTCGGGCGAGTCATCGTAACCGTTGTCAATGATTGTTTTTTCTACACAAGAAAAACACGTTACTCCTGGCAAGCGTTTTAGCAGTTTGTCTAGACTTTCGTCTAGATAGAAACAAGATGTTTGTTTAGAGTGATAAAATTCCTTTTCCTACACATTTCACGTTCCAATCAATTTGCATCTTAAGCTGGCTGGAGAATTGTTAGCTAACAGAAACAGATTTTTAGAACAGTTATAACATTTGTTAGTAAATAAATGGAAAATGTAATGAAACACAGGGTTGGTGCATTTAAAG
Organism: Apodemia mormo; assembly: GCA_036924255.1. Lineage (NCBI taxonomy): Eukaryota > Metazoa > Arthropoda > Insecta > Lepidoptera > Riodinidae > Apodemia > Apodemia mormo. The sequence goes on along the minus strand of JAUPFN010000008.1, from coordinate 35,747,361 downwards.
GGGGATTTAATTCATAGCCCTTGAGAGTGACAGTGTTTCTTAGAGCAACAATTATATCAATTGCTTTCACGTCCGTTGAGTGTTAGCACTTTATCGCGCTCATCTTATAAGTTGTTTTTAAGAGGATGTACATATTTATACCGTCCCGTTTGTCTAGTATTATACTCACCAGGCTATTTATTATACAATCCTTTTTACACAGACATGTAAAATTAAAATAAGAATGACACTTCTCTTACTACTCACCTGGCTATTGTACAATCCTTTTTACACAGACGTGTAAAATTAAAATAAGAATGACACTTCTCTTAACATTTCCTATACAGATTACAGAGCCACAGAGGAGGTACATCTTTACGCAAATTCATTAATCTCCATCTTCTTTCCTCCCTTCATAATCTTCGTTACAAGCGGGTTTCAAAGTCAATAAAAGAGACTTGACAGACGGGACTGCCACATATAATATTATAAGCTTACCGGTTTCGCCTGTTATAGCATCATCAGAGGTTTTAGTTTATATCTTATTTAAACATACACGCGCAAAGATAATAACTAAATGCAAATACACCAGGAAGATAAAAAATAATGAACTAGCAAGTACCGTAACAAATATTGCCAAAGGAAGCTTTTTTCCCTAAAAATGAGGTAAAATAATGTTAAAATCTAACTAGACAAATAAAATAATGTCAATAAAGGATAATATATATTATTGTCAACATCTAAGTTTATTGTGAGTTTTAAATTTAAATAATCAATCATTATAATTAAAATAATCAAACTAAAGATCCACATTCATAGTGAGTGACATAAAAGATTCTATATTTAAGAAAATGGATTCTATATTTACAAGTAAAGGTTATTACAAATTATTCGAAAATACCAGCAAATATTCTTCCATAATGTATTGTGCAAATATTTAACATTTACAAAGTTATTATTGTTTATCTTTCATCTGCCATTATTTCTGTATGATCTTTCTCATTTTTCATTTATCATCATTGTAATTTCAAAGTTAGGTACAGTCAAATTAACTACTTATTCATTAAATGAACGAGCGATTTATCCGAGTTTACCACAACGATCCGGCGTTTGTATGTACTTTGTATGTTTGTATGCATGTTTGTTTGACGATAACTCGAGTACCGTTGATCGGAAAGTCGTCAAATTCCATAGGCGAATTAATAAAATCGGTCAAGTCAAATCAGCCAAATCGATCAAGTGGTTGCCGAGATAGATATATGGATTGTAAGAAGGGTTCCAAGAATCTTATGTTAAAACTATTTCACAGTGAATTCATATTTCTGGGCGAACAATTCTGTTATTATTCTAGTCGAAGTTCATTTAATTTGCGGATATCACAGGAATTTTGACATCGGGTAGTGATAACATCATTAACAATGGTGTTAACCTAAATATTACCTGATGAAATTGGAAAGTAAACAAACCAAAAGGTCGTAATTTTTTTTTAAATTTAACATCATTATCCCGGGTCCAAATTCCTGAGATATCTACAAATTATTAATATTTTTACTTAACGTCACTCTCTAAACAACGTGACGTTGCAATCACATCAAACATTGCGTGACAACTAAGCTTCTGACTTTATTGTATCCACCATTTAAGGTCAATAGTGCCGTCCGCGTCGATCGGAATTGTTGATTTCACCTTGTAAAAGATACTGCAATTAGCGTCTATAAAATGTTTTTTAAATGTGTACAGGAATTATATAGCTGCTTGAATTGTCTATGAATAATAAATTGTTGTTTTGAACAAATATAAGAAACAATCACCATAACTTTCATAAATTTAAATTAGATTTTACCAATGTTAATTGAGTAAATAATTAAATTTAGTTGGACTCTGGCAAAGTTGCTATTCACCAGACACGGTCAAAATTAATTTTGATGGGAATAATTTTCCCTATATTATATACTTTGGCCTTCTTTGATTTAAATAAATATATTTTTTATTTTATTTCATTAATTATATAAATAATTTTGATCCGCCATGCTGATCTGGTAAGAGTCAAGACTAATATGACGACTTTGTAATTTAACGTAAAAAATACCTTTTTCACATGATGATTCGTTTTCCTTTCAAAGAATAGGTTATACATATAATTTGCTTTTGCCGAGTAGTTCGTAAAATGTAACCTTTCGATAAAATAGCAATGCTTCTAACTTTTGTTTTCTAAATGTACCTATTCGACGAAAAATACCCACGTAGGTACTTGATTAACAACATTTTGTTAAGAAATTTTGATTGCAACATGCAAATGTTTTTTATAATTAATTTCTAAACTAGACCTCTACCCCTCCCCAACAGATCATTTCGTGAAGCTGAGCACTTTTTCGAATAAATTTAGTCTTAGATGTAACTCTTGACATGGACAACCTGCATACTAAGTTTCTTCCAAGTCCATTTAAATTCAACTATCTCAGTAAGACGGTTGGATGGCCTTGGAAGAAACTTGGCAAGGATAATAAAACCACACACACACACACACACACACACACACACACACACACACACACACATATTTATCTTTAATTGTAGCAGACTAAACGAAACGTTAAGTTCAAATCTTCTTAAAACCTGCTGGCATTTAAACACGACAAAGTAATAACTAATTACTATTAGAAATCGACGCATACAAGCTTAGGCTTTTATTACAACATACTTAATTCAATGTGCGATTTCAACAAAACATCGAAACATGTAAACGAGCGTTAAGTAGTAATAGTAATGTATCAATGTGGTGCCACCTAAGGAAGTATGAATCACTCGCTGAGCCGTGTCGTTAATGGTGGAGGCACAGTGGAGGCGTCTGGACTGCGACCAGAGGTCTCGACTTATTCAAATAAACCTCATTCATTTGTTATTTGATAAGCTATGAATCTATTATTGTACATATAATAAAATCGTAGGAAAGTCAAAACTGTACATTGAATATTTTTTTAAAGAACTTGAGGCGTGATCTACAATCGATCTCAAAACCAAAAATTTAGTTTTTAGAATTTTTGTCTGTTTGTCTGTTTATCTGTTTGTCTGTATGTATATCCGGGGTAAACTCAAAAAGTACTGCATGGATTTACTTCAAATTTTGCATGAATATTACTAACAGGTCGGGTCAACATATAGGCTACATATTATCACGCTATCACCTAGCGGCCAGGTGCTGTGCGGAGTAAACGAAGTCCGCGCGGACGAAGTCGCTGGCAATAGCTAGTACTTAATAGAGAAAGAGATTGCAAACCTGTTATCGTGTTTTTTGACGTATTTTCATGTTGATAAAAGGATAGTTAACAAAAAAGGTAATTTAATTTTCAAGTTCTTTTGACTACTGGTGGTCTCGTGGTTAGCAACCCGCGGCGGGATGATACATACCTATAATAACACTATTTTACATAACAATTTTTATTCCCACTTTGCACGATTATATTAATGAAGGCAATAAGATAAAAAAAAATCTCTCCTTTAAAGTACTCCCAGACCAAATAAAAGTACTGCCATAAGGGGCCAACCATAAATTACGTCACACTTTAAGGGGGAAGGAGGGGGCCGACGAAGTGTGACAAGGGATAGGTAGGGGTCCCAAATTTTGTGACATCACATTTTTTCAATTTTATATATTATAATTTTATATCAAGTATTACAATAGTAAATTTAAAAAGCCACATGTTACGATAAAAAATAATCGAATTAAATTATTATTCCAATGAAATTGTAAAATATTTTGACATTACACTAGGTAGGAGGGGGGGTCTCACATATCTGATCAGCTGTGACAAGGACGGGGGAGACGTCAAAAAATCATGAAATTCATGTGACATAATTAATGGATGGCCCCTAATGTCATAGTGACGCCACAGATATTGATGTCTGAATTTACTGTATGACATCTCGCTATAACCTTAAAGGGAACACCTTGGTTCGGAGCGTAAGTGTACATGAGCATTTTATTTATTTACACGGCTTAGCTTGGTTTTGAGACTTCAATCAAATGTTTAATGTTCGAGGCACATTGTGGTTATATTTTTAAATCTGAGACAGTAAGTACTTTAAACTCCAATTTTGCACATTCCTTACTATTTTTGACGATAACAAATACAAATAAAAGGAATTGACTAAACAGGCGCAGCTGCTTCAAACAAACACATCTACAGCAATTGATTTTTATATAGATAGAATATCAATAAGAACTTAATTTAAAACTTGTACGATTTGACCTTGGACACAACCTATCAGGACTTTCTTTTTGATCGAAATTATTCCCACTACCAGGTCACTGCTTATTTAACCCAGATATTCTATTAATTTTCACTTTTTAATATTGACCTCCAAACGGTTTGCGATAAGGTAAATTAGAAAATTCTTTCCAGATATAACAACCGTGAAGCCTTTAATGCTCAGTATTAAATATAACTATAATTGTGTTAAACCTACTTGAGATTTGCAATTATTTTTATGTACGTATTTATTTATCTGGGTTTACTTGCACACATTATGTAAACATTTAAAGCAACAACTTACTATTACTAGGTATACGAACAAATATAAATAAATAAGAAGTAGGTAATATTTCTACTCTGTATCTGTGATCCCTCAAACCATGGGAAGAAAATAGAGTGAAAATATGTGGACGAACCATACAATTGTCGAGGACAAATAGTAAACAATTTCGAACTGAACTACAGAGCATTCGTACACTGAACGAAAGCTGTTTACGTCCTTCATCGGTCTTGACTTATCTAGCATTACCTTAATGTCTCAAATGCCGATAAGTACGGAAACACATAATCTCGAAAGAAGCGACGGAAAATTGTGCCAAAGAAGCATACCTAGTATGTAATATCAAGTCCAAAGTTTATTTACAACTAATCGATTATTCTGACTTATCGATGTCGAAATTTATCAGTTTCATATCAAGGCCCCTTTACACTAAACTTTTTAATTTTTTTAAAATATTTTACTATGGTTAAATGTAAAAAAATATTTAAATAGTTGGGTGAAAGCGGATCTTATTGTACGTAGTTTGATGATTTCAGCCTAATGTTAGTTTCTCAAATACATTAAATATTTGGGCTTTAAATGAAAATTTCGTTTTTTTTTTTTCATTTGAAAGCAAATAAACAGATCGCTCTCCGAATGCTCTAATAACTGCATATAGATTGTCATCCGTGAAGCGAAGATGTAACGCTTAATCCATACGTTTATCGTCAAAACTGAAACACGACATTAACAAGCAATCACGCTACTGCGTCAAGAAAAGATAAGGCAGTCGTGCCAAAATAGGACAAGACGTTCTGTCGCGGACAATAATTCTCCTGTATTGGCTAAGGGGGTCTCCCTTAGAAGAATAGTTACAGTATCTGCAATTGCCAGGCATTCGTGAAAGGCAAACCGTTGGCTATACGTGTCGTTACCATCGTGACTACTAGGTGGTAGAATTTCTCAACGTCTCGAACTGGTTTCTGGTACCAACGCTTTACCTATTCCTCTGCCTGTCATTTCCGTGTTCTAGTTTGGAGGGTAAGGTAGCCGTAGACTTTTGCATGCGGCATTGCCATCATGCCACAAAGATTTCAACGCACCATTAACATCTTTGGTGTCTATAAGCGATGGTTTCTTTTTCCATCAGGAGAGCTACTTGTCCTACCTACCTACCTACTTGTCTGCGTTTTTATGATATTAAAAAAACCTATATAATTCCAAATTTTTACATTGAATGATTTATTAATAAATAATGCATGTGTAAATTAAATAATACGCTAAATATTTGTCTAAATTGTGATATAGTCCGTTAACAAATCTGCCGTCCTAAGAAAGAGTACCTACATTCAAACAACAACAATACAAACCGCTTCTGATGGCGGCTCCACATTAGTGCCGTGATTTCACGCGCGAATTCACGCCGCAAATTCACGGCATAAGGCGTGTCCTCCACATTCATGGGATGCTCGCAAACGTTCATGAAACCCGCTGCGAAATGGACGTAGAAGCTGCTGCCGCAATAACTACGTTTGCTGTGGCAACATATCACTGTTTGCACGTACAAAACAAGAGAGTTATTAGAAAGCGTTGGAAAAAAAACAGTGGTTTTTTTATGTCATAAGATAGCAAACAAGCAGATGGGTCTCCTGATGGAAAGAGTCAAACATCGCCAATAGACACCAGCGCCAACACATCCGTACGCCTTTATAGTCCGGACAAAAATTGCAGGGGGCCGTGAATGTGGAGGTGTACGTGTGAACGCCGCGCGAAGGCGGCGCGAATCCTTTCTCGCGAGACAAAATACCGACTCTGGTCGGGGAACAGGCGCGAAGGCGCGTAAACAATGCGAAAACCGTCTACATTCACGTTCACGCCTGTTCACGGAGCTTCAGGGCACTAATGTGGAGCCGCCATAAGATAAGACCGCCCAAAGTTGCGCTGGATATTTTTGGCGACTGTGGAAGTCTGTGATTTTATAAAACTGTTGATTAGTTTATTGCACTTACTGCACTGTTAGTTACTTTTATGATTTTCCTAATAAATAGCACAGTATGTTAATTAAGACATGACAACTTACTGTTCTATTTCTTAGGAACTCTTAACATTTGAATTAGACATACTGTATTTTATTTACATGCGAAATCGCTGGAAAGCGCAACAGGTACAGCAACGAAACCTAGAGAGAAAGACGCGTTATTTTTCAGGGATCATTTCTGTATAATTACGTCCATTTTGCCAAAATCACGACTTACTGTACTCTCTCTTAGGACGACAGAAATCGCCTCTGTGGTATATTGGTCCGGTGTCGGTGTTGACCACATAAGGCCCCAGGTTCGATTCCTGGGTCCGGCAATTCAAAAATGTGTTTTTTTAGTTTTCTAATAATAACAACGTTGCCCGGGATTTGATGTGACCGGTTCGCGTTAGGCCCATTACATTGTGGGACTAAGTATCTTCGGCTAATCGTGGATGCGTTATTGTACCTCTGCTTATCTCTTCGGGGACACCGGCGTGAAGATACAAGTTAGCTGAACATGCGGGTTTTGCGACATAATTTAGTTTACGTAGGTACATTGAAACATTAAACGCTGCAGCTCAATTTTAATACGAAATACAAGCGCTATTTTTAAATATTAATGGTACAGCTGTTGCTGCGCAGCAGAGACGCTTATGTCCCATAACGGAACTAATGACGCCGACCCTAAGCCACGGTTCTCCAACTGCCTTCGCCGTACATCATAGCTATTTATGTCACTCAACTGATTCTGTCCGTATTTGATGTATTACCGCTATTTAAAAGAAACAACGTGTTTCAATATTCAACGTTTTCAACAAAAACCACATAGAAAGTGTGTCATTTTTTACGACTGATCAGCGCTGTTCAGAAAAAAATATCATTTATATGAAGCCTAATCGATTTTGGTTCTATTACGACGTGAATCGATTTAGATTGGATATTTTATTGAAAATTAATAGACATCTGCTGAGACAGGGTTTTTTAATAGTCTGTTGAAGAAGAAATATCATAATCGAAATTTCTTTTGGAGAACCGTTAGAGGTAGACTTGGTGGTAGTTTTGCAGCATTCGTGCGAGTGTGGTACAGCAGCCTTATTTTTTTCCTCCCGCAATAGCGTTAGTTCCTATCACCACGTTCATGTTCCAGTCCTGAGGGGTGTATTATACGGTTAATTTAGAAATGCCTTTAGTATATGTTTTAGCAGTGTTCAGCACGGGGCTTTAACGGGTTTAAAAAAGCTTTTTTATACGAAGAAAATTTTTGACAGGACTGGATTTGAACCAGCGACCATCCAGCCTTAAAGCTAAACAACACTATACACACATACATATAGGCGAACGATTGGCTATTCGAGCCCCTACCGTGATTGAGGTGGTAGAGTTCTGCATTGACTCGACCGAGTCTGGTACCACCGCCTCACATAATCCTGCCGCGAAACGTCAGTGCTTGTCACTGTCATGTTTCGGTTGGGAGGGTAAGTTAGCCGGTAAACTTATGCATGTGACATTAAAACCCCGCCGCAAAACTAACAACACACTATTAACATCTTTGGTGTCTTTGGCGATGGTTGTCTCTTTCTATCAGGAATCTTATGATATAAAAAACACAGATTTTTCATAGAGGTCAAAACAGTATGTTACAACAATAACTATTCACTTAATCACCGTGATACATGAGAAATAAGGTCAAACTCATTTAGACTTATAAGTTACAAAACTCGAGAGGTCATATCGCGATTACTTAATCTTTTTGACAAAATAGCATCTGTCGTCGTCACGCATTTCTACGTGAGTTCAACACCTCGATTGAGATCATGATACTATTTCGTTCACATTTCCGTGTGTGTGGACTGTGCGTCGAATTTTATGAGATTTTACGATCCGAAGATGTCGTTATACATATACGAAACAAAATGGACAATGGCACGCAGACTAAATATGTAGATTGGAATTCAAATTGACCACTCAATATACAAAACAGCGTCGATCGTTATAAAACGCTTATAGGACGTAGGAAAAGAAATAAAAAAGGAATAATGAAAATTTTATTAAAATGTGTGTCGTGCGCATTGACTGCAATATATAAAAAGTAAAAAAAATAATATAATGACGTCTTAAAATCAAAAAATTTGGTGTGTTAAGTATTTTTTAAAACACTTTTTTTAATAACTGTACTTACCTTAACAATAAAGGTCTTATAAACAACGCCCTTGAATATTTTTTCTAAAGGGCATAGCCGGATTAATATGGGAATTCTGCCCCCATGGCTTTTTTGACTCATACTTAGGGGGTCGATTTGATGTCGAATGAAAATAATTCACACCAATTTTTAGCTCTTTAACTCAAACGGTATTAGAGAATTTCAAAAAAACCTGTTTTTTCAAAATTATTTTTATTTTTATAGTAAAATTCGGAATTGATTAATGATGATTTTTTTCCTAATTCTTACGAGTCCAAAACATGAAAAAATCATATGATCATGATTCTCACATAGAAAACCGATTTTTAACAGAGAAATTTGAATAGGCTAAGCGAGATTTATTTTACAAAACGCATAAAAAAATATTTGTATTGCTGTGGTAATGTTAAATTGAGTCTATTATTTTATGACAGCCGAATGACTTGCGCGAACGACGCGGCGATGTCCATTATTATTTTAATTGGAATCGAGGTGTCGTAGTCTATGATTGCACAACCGATGTGTTTATTACAATTTAAACCACTTCCATTATAGTTATTTAAACATGAAACTTCACCATGGTGTGTTAATAATATTTAAGTGAACATGTAAAAATAGTACTGAAGAGATAGTACCTGGGCAAACTTGATAGATGTATCTATACATATAATAAAATCGTAGGAAAGTCAAAACTGTACATTGAATATTTTTTTAAAAGAATACTTGGGGCGTGATCTACAATCGATATTAAAGCCAAAAATATAGTTTTTAGAATTTTTGTCTGTTTGTCTGTATGTATGTCCGGGGTAAACTCAAAAAGTACTGCATGGATTTACTTCAACATTTGCATGAATATTACTAACAGGTCGGGTCAACATATAGTCTACATATTATTACGCTATCATCTACGGGGAGGTGCTGTGCGGAGTAAACGAAGTCCGTGCGGACGAAGTCGCAGGCAACAGCTAGTAATGAATAAATTTATTTATAAAATACAAATATATTTTTGTCGTACAATATTGCTCCAGCGTACAATTACACAAAATATTATGTAAAAAATTAATCCCTTGAATTAGGTTTTTTTTTGATAATTGCTTATGATAAGATAACAATTTATAGTATCCGAACCGTATTTATATATTTTGTTTATAACAGTAAATTCATTATCTTTTAAATTTTGAATGAAAAGGTACTGTCAAAATTTAAAAGATAATGAATTTACATATTTTAGCTTTGTTATTTTAGGGTTCCGTACCCAAAAGGTAAAACGGAACTCTATTAGCAAGCCTCCGCTATCTGTCTGCCTGTCAGTCATCAGGCTGTATCTCATAAACCGTAATAGTTTTTATATTAATTATATTAATTAGAATTTTCATAAATTATGTATTTCCGTTGCCGCTATTATAGCAAATACTAAAAATAAAAAAATAAAATATTAAGGGGGATCCGCATACAACAAACGTGTTTTTTCGTATTTTTTGCTATGATGGTACGGAACCCTTCGTACGCGAGTCCGACTCGCACTTGGCCGGTTTTTTATGACATTCACGTTTGTATCAGCTATCGAGCATAAAGGTTACATAGTAGATATTTCCTTAGGTACTTGTGAATCCTTTTGCTTTACTGGCATTGAATATATTTTGATTTAATAATTTTTAAACACGAACTAAATTCACAGTTAATTTTCGTTTAAAAGGGATATTTAAAAAGATGTACAAATTAAAAAGAATACGGCCATGAGGTCGACGAGGCTAATTATTCTTTGCAAAATCAAAAAATGCCCTGTCAGTGTTGGTTTATCAGACTATAAAAGAAGCTTTAAATATGGAGAGTTCTGTAGTTACATTGCGCCTAATTCGTTACGCACACGTGCCAGTGAATTGTTAACTTTTTCTTATGACTACACTTTAACGTGCTTATAAACATTTTATTCTCGTGTAAACAAGGAACCGTCGGCCGCCATGAGCCAGATTTCTAGGTCGACGAACACTTTTAAATAATTCTTTCGCCTCCCACGTTCCGTTGGCTTGTAATTTCCTCCAACAGAAATTAATCTAATCCATTTAAGGTTAACGCTGATATATTTAGACGAATGTTAAAGATTTTAAATTAAGACTCAAAAATTACTCGTAAGAGGTAACTTTAATTGGCTTTATTAGAGCAGAGCTTCAAGAGAACACGCGTAGTTAAATTATTTGAGTAACGGTAGAGGTCACTTTGAATTAATAAAGATCGTAATAGTGTAAATTTAAACCCATAACGACCATAAAAACTCCATTAGATTTAATTAGAATGAATATAATTATAATTTTAATTATAACAATTTCATGTTGGAACATTCATTAAAAAAAATTAACCTGTATTTAAGTATCAACAACAAAATTAAAAACAATTTCTAATTCTAGCTAAACATAATTAATATTGTTCTGATAGTTATTAACTTTATAAGTAGGTAGATTCCGTGGCGATAGAGTTTTTCTCATTATTTTTTGTAAATTTATTGTGTTCGAAAATTTATTTAAATACAAATAAGATACATATGCACGTACTGATTTAATATGAAAATATCTCTCATTCCAATCAATCAAATATTTTGTTCATCCAATCAATGAAAAAAATTTCGTTATGGCATTACATGAAATAGTCAGTCAACACGAGAGCGAATAGTTACAAAAAAGATTCCTATGTAAACTTAAAAAACAAAACCTTATATCAATATAAGTGTGTCCAAAATGTGTTTAAATACAAAATTATGCCCATTTTCGAGATACGCAAAATAAATTTATGCATATAAAAGTACTGCTCACTTATATTGTCTATAGTTATAATATCTTAATGTCGCCTCATTGGTGTAACGGTATTGATATTTCAATAGCGTTTGACTATTTGGAATGAGATCGTAATTTGGTTATCAAGTAGAATTAGGTCAATGTCATTGTTATTTTATTAAAATTCATTGTATTAAAGTGTAAAAAGTCATTTATAAAGTAATTAGTTCGCCGATTTCAAATTAACGCATATGCTAAAAATGCTTTTCGCGTGGAATTAACAAAAAAAACCATCTCACCGTCGACCGCAGACACAGTGTTTAATAAATAAAATAATATTACGAGCACTATAAATTATAACAGTTTATAATACTGCAGATTTCTCTCATTGCCCACAAGAAAGTTGTAGCATTTATCATAATTCTGTCGCAGCCAGTGACACTTCACTAAGTTGCAATCGATTGTTTTGCAAACGGGACACTTTCACTGGCAACTCGAAAACCTACGATCCAGTTTGTTATCGGCTGAGGGGGATTAAAATTGGCTTGCGGAATCAACTCATGTGCATTCAAGCCATGTCCCATAAGCGTTGCTTTGACGCATTGTTTGGTAACACTTTCTATTCTACAGTACACTTAGCTAAGTACACGGCTAGGGTTACGAGATCAAACAATTATCTCCGGATGGTTGAAAAATATTTCGGACATTCTTATTTAAATATTTTATTATCAATTGTCCGGTGCTTGCCTGATTGAAATTCACCGTAAGCTCCCTTTTGAGGAGAAATTATACTTCCCACAGTAAATTTCAACTCGACAGTCTAGTAGTTAGCGCTAATCAGCTGGTTCGATATACATGACTTTTTGTTATTACATATATAAATATGTATAAAATAACGTAAATTTTACGTTAGTTTATACATATTTAACTACAGGTTTATAGATATCGTTATATTATAAGTTTGTTGTGTGAATTTAAAATTAAAACATTCTTATTTTGTATGTACCTGGACAAAAATCAGTTATTGCAGATTTACCAGAAAGTTCCGTACGTGTGGCAACCCTAACAAAGCTCATTTACATGAATCATGGACATAATTGTCTATGATTGTGATCGGATCAGATAGCCGACTACTTGGCGGTAGCTTGGTTGGAGCTGTTATCTTTGATTAACTGTTTTGTTTGTTTTTATTACTGATGTAATCGATGAACTAATTATTTATGCTTAAAATAAACCAGTTTGTCGGCATGCACTTCACTTTTTAATTCTCTTGGTAATAGGTAAAATAAGATTTTGTTTTTTAACTCTCACGATTAAGGTTATGTTATTAAGGTTAATCCACCTTGGATTGACAAACATTTGTTATTATGTTACTAAAGTTGAAATTTTATTTTAATTGGGTTATAACCCTGAAGATGCCATTAAAAGTGAAACCGGTTGGCACATATACATTTATACATAAAAGCTGTTTTTTGAGCAAGTGGCCGTTTTTCTATTTGTCTATATTCTACATATTTTGATATATCTTTTATTTTTTATGTATCTAAAATAAAATATCGCTGCGTCCGCATCGCGTCGGTTCTCTTGTGAGATAGATAAAGTGAAGTGAACATTTCGGAACATTTTTAGTGTGCATAATTCTGAAATCAGAAATACATTATTCAATTAAACTTTTTACAAGTTATTTTAGGTGCCATCAATTTACAGCTACTAGCGGAGCGGAAACACGGACACATACTGGATAAGAAATAATTAAGTCTCTAATAAAAAAGGATTGTGGCTGTATTATGGACACAGCCGTGTATATTTTACGTGAATAGGTCCTACGTAATGGGTGATATTTTACAATGGTAACATTTTTCATTCGTCGTACATTTGCCGTCGTTGATCAATTATGATGCCTTCATCTTTTTGTGTTCTAGGCACTTCTTTACTCTTTTACATGGGGGTTCATGGGTATCATTAGATTGCTATTTCAAATCCCTTTCAGACGATATACGTTTCTTGTATTATGATTTAACTTTTGAAAGATTTTTTAACCGATGACTTAAAAGCATAAGATTTTTGTAGGATTATGAATAAATTACATTTCATCCAACTAAATCAACGTGAGACAGAAAATACACAAAATACTACATACCTACATATATGTATGAAATCGATATCAATACAATAACTATGCCAAGCATTGCTACACGCTCCAGTTAGAACGAATGCTTAGTAGCTGACTGATATAAGGCAAAGACGGCTTAGTGCATAACACAATAGAGGCCACAATAACATCCACTTCGTGTCTGTTATACGATTATAGGCAATACAAAATGTAGTAACGTAGTATCAGTATCACACATCGAAATATACTTAATAACATCACAGCAATAAGCCTTACGATACGGCACACGATTGAAGTAATTTAATCGTGTGCCATATGTGCCGTATTTATTTTTATTATACTAGCTTTTACCCGCAGCTTTACTCGCGTTGATGACTAACTAACTGTCAGTCATAATAATTCTCATTAAAAAGTAAATACTTAATACGATATTTTTTATTGACTCAGGTCTGGGACCGATTAAAAAAAATGAGCTTAGTTTAAAAACCTGGAAACACACGTTATTATAATAATAATTAATAACAAAAATTCAGTAGCAAATTATAAATAGTTTTATTTGAAAGTACGTTGGTACGTCCCCCGTCTTGGTCCCGGGCTCCTTTGAAGAATAGGCCAAATGCCGTTCTGCCAGGCAGGTCGGTAGAGTTTTGCATTGTCTCGCCCGGGTCTGGTACCACCGCCTCACCTATTCTTTCCGCAATAGCGACAGTGTTTGTCACTATCATGTTCCGGTTTAGAGGGTAAGGTAACCGGTAAACTTATGCATTAGACCTCGCCACAAGTTAGGAACGCACCATCAACACCTTTAGTGTCTATAGGCGATGGTTGACTTTTTCCATCAGGAGACCCATCTGCTTGTTTGCTGTCTTATGATATAAAAAAAGTTTAATTAAAAAAATATCTCTAAAAGTCAAAATCAAAAACAGTGTCAAAGTGATAGGTGTACAAAGTATCGTATATTTTCTAACAAAGATCAAAATGTGAGCGCTCGTCAAATAATGTCTTTTATAGACCAATTTTTGATACCTGAGTTTATCGTGTTAAAAGCATAATATTGTTATGGTAATACATATTCCAATATCCGTTTTTCCAGCGAGCGAGAAACTTAAAATAATCACTGGATAAGCATCTATTTCGCTCTCCTATAGTGCTTCACTTTTCCTTTACACTTTTACATCAAATCATCTCCACACCCCGCCGCTAAACTTGTATTACAAATACATTTTTTTATATCAGTAAATAGAAGACAAGCAGGTAGCCCTTCTATGGAAAAGTAACCAATGCCTATAGACACCAAATATGTTAGCTTAGTTAAGACGGTGCGGTGCTATCTATGCGGCGGGATGGCAATGCCATATGCATAAGTCAACCGGCTACCTCACCCACCAAACCGAAACAATGATAATGACAAGCATTGACGATATTGCTGCAGTAATAGGTATGGCGGTGGTACCATATACTCGAGTGAGAGTTTGCGGAACTCTACCACCTAGTAGTGAGTATAGCCAATCGTTCGCCTTTACGAACTGCCTGATCGAATGGCACGTGGTCTTTTGGAGGGCCGGACCAAAACTTCCCACATTTTTATTAATTAGCAGGTATATAATTTCCCTTGATTGTTTTTTTTACGATTTCTCAATGAACTTCCAAGAAGTATTCTAGTGGTTCTGCGACCCCCTACAGGGTCGCGCCACACTAACAGCTAGCTAATTAGTCCCAATATTCTTGTTTCCAGACGTGCAGCACAATAAACTGTTTGAGTCGTCTTGAGATGACGGTTATCAGGAGAACTGTTAACTTGTTTATTAACTTAAGATGCAGTAGCAGGGCAACTGAGCTCCACTCGGGTGAAAACGAACTTTCATCAGAAATGTGATTAAGGTATAATATAAACATATGACGCCTTGTTAGCTAAAAGAAGGTTAATTTAATTAAATACTATTAGGTTAGGAAAGCATGAAATTTGACATGCATGCAACCTTCTTGGCTTTAAGTGATATAAATAAAATAAAAAAACAGGTTGATCAAAAGAAAGAAACCGACAAAGCGAAAACAAAAAAAAATTGTTACCTACTACGCCAAAGGTTGCTGGTTCGTCCCGGCAACTTTCGGCGTAGTAGGCAATCTCTTGATGAGGGAAAAATTTACTGAGTGAAAAGAAAACTAATTTTCTTAGTCCTAGCGAGATTTTCCGCCCTTATAAATTTGTTATAGGATTAACGAAATAGAAAAGGCACCGAATTATTTGATTTTTTTAATCAATAAATGGATTGCTTACTTGACCCCAGTTTAAAATTTGCCATCTTCATAATAATGATATAATAAAAAGCTGAAAAATTTTTTGTTTGTTTGATAGTATAGACGTTTCAATCACCTGAACCAGTCGGATTTTAGAAAATCCTTTCTGTGTATGATAGCTACATTTACAAGCAAGCCAACTGTTTCACCCCAATGAGCATACAAAAGTAATTTTCATGAGCCACGCGAACGAATTCCCGTAAAATTGCAAGTAGATAAACAGCATTTATTAAATGTTCCAACGCATTACTTGCACATATTGCTTGAATAACTGATCCGAGACAATTAACATGACCTTAATGTAAAACATTTCATACAATATTTCACCCCCTAATTCACCATCTTAAAGGATAAATTTCGAAAAATCCTTCCTTCTTCCTCATCTATATCGTAAAAACAACCCCTGTCAAAATTTTCAGTCTTCTTGGTCCAAGGGGTTAAGCTGGACGTTGATGTCAAGTCAGTGAGTCAGGATTCATCAGACACAGATCATCTACAAGTCGTAAACAAGAACATATTATTATTTTGATATTGTATACAAAAACAATGATACAAAAAAAATGAATGATGAATGTGACGCGTGTCAAGCAACAGTAAGACTACGTTGTCACGGAACATGACGATGCGTGTCTATGGCGTTTTATCACCCACTTTCTGCGAATCAGTATTACTTTCGTTATGAAACACCATTATAGTGATTTTCTAAATAATCTGTGCGGTATGGGCATGCGCAAAATGTTATCACTTTTACGCAAACAAAATGTGTCTATTCATGCAATTTACTTTAACTATGCGAAAATAATATTATGTGCTTCAGCAAAACTTGTATGGTTTTGTAAATTGTAAGCAAAATAATTATGTAAAGAGAAATCAAGATCGACTCGCATTAGAATCTCTCTACAATTATAAATATGTACTAAAATGTGTGATTACTGCCGTACCTATTCCTACCGCAGTAGTGTTAATAATGCTTGTAATTGTCATTCCGGGTTGGATGGGAAGGGTAGCCGGTAAATTTATGCATATGGCATTGCCTTCCCGCCACACGAATAGCAAAAAACCATTAACGTCTTTGGTGTCTATAGGCCATAGTTTCTTTTTCTATTAGGAGAGCCACTTGCTTGTTAGCGTTCTAATGCAGTAAAAAAACAAGCAGATGAATTTCCTGGTGGCAAGAGAAAACCATAGCCTAAAGACTTCAAAGATTTTAATTGTGTTGTCATCCGTGTCGTGACTTACCAGTTGTCCTCGTCTAAACTGGAACAAAAGGGTGACAAGCACTGACGGCAGGAATAGGTAAAGCGGTGGTAATCAAAACAGGAAGAGACGTTGCGAACTCTGCCACCTAGTAAATTTTTCATGTTGTAACAGGTAGACGGATTGGAAGAATGTTATGTTGAAAATGTGCAGCTTTACAAATTAATTTAAGTTCATCCTTGCACTCTTTCGGTGAGCCTCACCAAATATTTTAATTAATTGTATCACGATATTCGGAAAACCATTACAATGTGATTCTGAACACATTTTTTTGCCTCCCATAACTACACCATGGAACCAATTCGCAGCGAGGTTTTCCCAAATTGATCAATTTAAGGCATTGATATAAAAAACCCAAGATACACAATCAGTGTGTCAAAAACGTCCTCCAAAATTTTTAATTGTGCGCTCATTTCAAATAGAATCGCGTC
The DNA here is from genome assembly GCA_036924255.1 of Apodemia mormo. Lineage (NCBI taxonomy): Eukaryota > Metazoa > Arthropoda > Insecta > Lepidoptera > Riodinidae > Apodemia > Apodemia mormo. The sequence continues at coordinate 35,729,804 of JAUPFN010000008.1, read as the reverse complement.
AGCCGCGTCACTGTCAATTTTATTTATTTTCGTACATTGCTTTGTAAAAACAACTATAAGTCTTGCACTTAAGGTTGGATATGCAAAGACATATATTTTTGCCATATCTATAACTACTTAAAAGAAATTAGGGACACTTTTGAGTGTCAGTTTTGTTCGGGACTGTGCATCTAGGGTTTTTTATATCAATAATTTAAGGTCTTTAACAAGGAAATACTATAGTTATTCAATATTTTGCAAGACACAAATATTGCAGATATTCATCGTTAGCGGCGATGACACACAGTCTATCTTGTATAAAAAAATAAGTGACGGTCTACGGAACAAGTTTATTGTGTAGGAAACGAGTTAAATTTTAACATATCATGATTAAGAGTGAAATAATCATGATGATATTAAAAATATGTTTGTTATGCATGTTTAGCTTTCGCTTAGTTTTGATTGTGTTAAACTAAAAATATAACCTTTCATTTTAAAACTGGCCCTGTTTTTAACGTTACTGCAATTATTATAGATAATACCTACAACTTTTTTATATAATATCTGGAACCTTCATCTAATAACAACTAAATTTATATAAGACCACAGTAAAAATATAGTGCTTAGATGATGAAAAAAACGAAAATATGAAAAAAAGGTAAAAAATTTTATTGACATCGGGGATAAAATAATCAATTTACTTTTAGCATTAAGGCTTTTTTTTACCTCTAAGTTATTATAAAAATAAAATTTCTACCTTTTAAAAAATAGTACATAGTACTTATATTCAATAAATACCACAACATATTTAGGATCAACGGCAAAATATTCACTTTGGACCACAAAGAGAAATATAAAAATCGCATACATGGAAATTTGAGGTAACATTAAAAACGCACACGCAAGATTGAGGATTGAGTATAAAGAGAAACCATCGCTTATAAACACCAAAATTAATGGTGCGTTGCTATCTGTGTGGCAGGATGTTAATGCCACATGCATGTAGGTTAGTCTACCCTCAAAACCGGAACACGACATTAACAAGCATTGACGATGTTGCGGCAGGAATAACTGACTACTAAGGCGGTGGTACCAAAGACCCGGGCGAAACGTTGCGGAATTCTACCAGCTAGTAGTCACGATGGTAGTGACACCTACAGCCAATCGGTCACCTATTATGACCTGCTTGACAGAACGGCAGTTCAATTCTTCCAAAGAGCCCGGACCAACACGGGGGACCTCTTTTCTCTAGTCATTTATACGTCTGCATACACACACACAGTCTGAAATATATTACGCTACATATTACAAAACACACAAACATTTTATCCACAATATTTACAACCTATGCCGTTCATGTTACAAACAATATTACTTTCTTCACGGATAAATTAAACGTCAAATAAAGATTTCTGGACATTAAACTTTTATGTCTTCAAAAGCATAGCCAACATTGTGTTTTAACTTTTATATGTCAATAAAATATAAATAAGAATGTCTATCGCCGGTTTGAAGGTTTTGTACCTCGGAAATCCAATGTTACGTGAACAATAAAACTGACACGTGGAACTAATTTCGCATTGTTATGACTTGAATGAATAAGTGATGATGGTAAATAGTATTTATAAACTGTTTTTTTTTTCGATAAATTAATTAATAAACTGCACCTTGAAACCGTCAAACCTTTGTCGATGACCCCGAGCCCCATCGACTTGTGATTAAGTTCGCTAACCACTCGACCAACTGGGCGGTCAATAATTCAAAATGAATGTGTATGTATAATTGGTATTATGTATTATAATTTATCTTTATACCATTAGACTGTGGTCCCACGAAAAAAATTTTTTGATCAATAACAAGCCGAATTTTTGTGAACAGCTTCGTTTCGATGAGACAACCATCTTTCTATCTTCGAAAAATCTCGAATCAGGTAAAAAGATAGATAAAAAAGACAAGTTTAGAGTGTCGAACCAAGAAAAGTTTTCACTTTACGTATAGGACAAAGTAACCCTTGAATTACAATAATCATTAACAAACTGTTGTGAGATAATTAGGTTGTTTTTAAATTAATAAATATCAATTTCAAAATCTCATAATTCCGAAACTTTAGAGTGGACTCGGCAGAACAACCATCGAATGTGTAGAACAAAAGTTTCATCGTATTTTGTATAATATAATCAAGCGATTAAAGTCGAAAAATAATTATTGTTATTAATAAATATTTTTCCTTCACCGAATCAAAATTTTCAAAGCCCCATAACTTTATTAGTTACCCGATACGAGATTTTTCGAAGATAGAAAAGATGGTAGTCTCGACAAAACAAAGCTGTTCTGTTCAAAAAATTCAGCTTTTTATTAATAACGTGACCATATGTCCCGTTCTGAACGGGACTGTCCCGTTTTTAACTATTCTGTCCCGGTGTCTCCAAGTACATTTCAGGGACGTGAAAATGCCCACATAAAAAGTTTTAAATTCTATACCAATTTGTCGGTAATCTCATTTTATTTATAACATTTGCTTAGACATGAGCCGAACACAAAAATCATGCTTATTTTTTTAAAGGGAAACTAATTGTTTTAAAATAATCAAAAATCTATCTCTAACTTAACATTCTTATTAAATTTCAGCTCTCCTTGTGAAAATAGATAATTTTTACAGACATTACTTTTATCATTTATTGCTTGCGTAGTTAATATTAACTTAATGTCCCGTTTTGAAATAAAAACAATATGATCAGTTTAGTTAGTAATAAAAAAAAATGTTTGTTTGTGGGACCACGGTCTACATATACTTACCATCCATATTAGATACCATATTTTACTATAAACAATGACATACAGGATTGATACATTTAGTGTAAGCATTCCGCTTAATGGGCGAGTTGGTGGGGGACGGAAACGCCGACGGAAGCGGCGTCACGGTTGGCAGCGTCCCCATGATGTGACACAACAGAGCCCCGGCGGTTAACAAAAAGGTTTATATTGGACCTTGTAATCAAACCATTATACAAAAAATTGAACTGTACAACAATAATCACTTATTAGGTATGGCTTCGTAGAACTATTATCTGAGTATTCCTTCGGCGCGTACCTACTGACACACTCAGAAAGGAAATATTATATTGATTTTACAATCAATATCTATACTAATATGTCGACGGGTCCTACGTAAATTGTCGTAATTTAAAAAATGTGATTTTTGCATATTTTTGAAAACGACTTCACTTTTACAAAACTTTTAATAACAAGAAGAACAAAAGTGAAAATTCTGTTAGAAGTTAGATTTTTTTAATAGAAATATCGCGGACAAACAACGTGACACGTAATTTATATATTAAGATAATGATTATGAAAATGACCAACACATTGAAAACAAAAAGACCAAGTTATCTCTCGCACTGAATTAGTTCAGTAGCTTCAGTCACCGGTGTTAACTGATAATTTGAATAGAGACTTCTTTTGTATTAACATAAACGAATTTATTCAAATTATCTTACATAACTGTGACTAACAAGTTTCTGGTGTTATATCACTGCCATTTATTTGACTTGGGTATAGATAACGCTTATTTAAAGTAGCTGACAGAGTTATGGACCATCAAAAGATTTTTATTTTTAGTGTTTTTTTGGCCTCGTTTTTGCAGTTTCCACCGTTTCATTAGTCTAGTGATTTAGCCGGTTTTTTAATTTTTTTTTATATCATAAGATAGCAAACAACATGGGTCTCCTGATGAAAAGAGTCAACCATCGCCTAAAGACACCAAAGGTGTTAATGGTGCGTTGCTATCTTGTGGCGAGGTCTAATACCACATGCATAAGTTTACCGGCTACCTTACCCTCCAAACCGGAACACGACAGCGACAAGCACTGACGCTATTGCCGCAGGAATAGGTAAGGCGGTTCGACCAAGATATCTGGCTCAATTTCCGGGGTAGGCAAAGTGTTATTAAGTTTTGTTTCTAGAAAAAATTCAATAGGCTAAGTGTTTAATAAGCTAAATAATAGTCATTGCCAGCCAAAGAACAAGTAAATTTTTCCTCAGCGTCCTTTCACGTGCAAGCGACAATGACGATGACAACGTGACGTACGAGGATGATGTGATGGTCGCACAGGCATGGTTATATTTTTACGAATGCGTTTGCGTAAAAGGTACATGATGGTATAGTCCGCATCATATACAGATTTTACTACTTTTTTGACCGTATAGTTCAGTATAATTTGGCTTTGGCCATTGCATCTAAAGTTTGCAATCCGCCAACGATCAGCAATGACTTTTAAACGTAACGAAAAACTCATCATAAACGTCGCCAATTGCTTGCTGGTCACTGGATGCGCTTTTTGCAATGTCACAGCACCAAAACTAATCAAGCGGCAACGACTGCCTCTAATATACAAGTCTGTTATGTGTCTTGCAATAACTAAACAATTACGGATAATTTCGCATTGCGAACAACATAATAAATCCGCCGGCCGAAATGTTGTAGTTAACTTTACTACCTTGTTGTCACGTACGTACGTAGTAGTAGTAGTAGTATGTTTGGCCAATCATTCTCATTTTATGAACAGTCTTGCAGTAAGGCAAATATTATTTATACATATAATAAAATCGTTGGAAAGTCAAAACTGTACATTGAATATTTTTTTAAAAGAATACTTGGGGCGTGATCTACAATCGATATCGAAGCCAAAAATATAGTTTTTAAAATTTTTGTCTATTTGTCTGTTTATCTGTTTGTCTGTTTGTCTCTATGTATGTCCGGGGTAAACTCAAAAAGTACTGCATGGATTTACTTCAAATTTTGCATGAATATTACTAACAGATCGGGTCAACATATAGGCTACATATTATCACGCTATCACCTACGGGGGTGGAGCAGTGCGGAATAAACGAAGTCCGCGTGGACGAAGTCGCTGGCAACAGCTAGTATTAAATAAGAACCCGGACTGCTACGGACAGGAAGAATTATTAATGAATGAATGAATACATTAAGAGAATAATTCACATATCATTTGTTCACTGACCAACGAGGGACATTTATGATTTACAAAATTATATAAAGCACCGGTCCTCTGGCATAATTTTATCGTTACCAAACCGACGTTAGAAGATCTACTACCTTTAATAACTATGTCTACCGTTGTGAAAGTCGCCTAATGGTCGGTTAAGTTAAACATGTACAAAATACATAATTTTACTTGTTTCATAATGGCAAAACACTTTTCCTACGACATAACTTTTCCATATCATATTAAATAACAGTGAAACCCTTCACTGAGACATAAATAGATGTTTCTATTGGATTATCGAATGTCTTGGGTTGAAGCTATGTTAATAAATCCTACGACGTGCGTTTCGAAAAAAAAATGGTTGGTTCTGTCTGCCGTATATTTAAAAAAAAGTATTAGATAGGTAGGCAGAGGTACAACAAGTGCACCCACGATTAGCCGAAGATACTTGGTCTCACAAATGTGATAGGTGGCAAGCCTATCACCAACCGGGCACTTTCTAACCCCGGGCAATTTTGTGTTTATCAGAAAACTGAAAAAAAAACCACTTTTTTTGTGTTCCCGACCCGGAAATCGAACCCGGGACCTCATGTGGTCAACGCCAACGCTGGACCACTAGACCATAGAGGCGACTTATATTTTAAATATAAGACCGTATATGTTAAATAGTATATGTTTAATAGTAATATGTTTACTAGTTATTGCGATTAACATGGCTGAACACAAACACTAACTTGTTACATGAAAATATTTATGAAAAACACAGACACATTCCATTATCAACAGGCCACCTTCCCACTTTATGAAGCTCTTTTGCAGGGCAATAAAGTCTACCTATCGAGCGCAAACACGATTCATTAAGTGTACGTGATCGTGATAGTAGCCTAACTTGTCAGCTGACGAGATGTGTAGAAATTCACATCGTCGTGTTGCCAATTTTTGTCAAACTATCGCTTGTTATAATCTATACATAATATAATAAAATCGTAAGAAAGTCAAAACTGTACATTGAATATTTTTTAAAAGAATACTTGGGGCGTGATCTACAATCGATATCGAAGCCAAAAATATAGTTTTTAGAATTTTTGTCTGCTTGTTTGTCTGATTGTATGTATGTCCGGGGTAAACTCAAAAAGTACTGCATGGATTTACTTCAAATTTTGCATGAATATTACTAACAGGTCGGGTCAACATATAGGCTACGTATTATCACGCTATCACCTACGGGGAAGAAGCTGTGCGGAGTAAACGAAGTCCGCGCGGACGAATTTGCTGGCAACAACTAGTATATAATGAAAAACCTCACACCCACGACCCCGTATTGCATATTTTACAATTAGCTAGACCGACACTTTGTAGTGTTTTTCAGAAGCACGACAACGCAACACTCATTGTCATTACTAAATTATATAGGTAGATAGAAAAAACAATATTAACTTGACCGACCCAAGAAACGAACCGGCATCATCATAACTTGAGCATAAAAGTCATAATAGACCAGCTAGAGATCTAAATAATAATAACACGGATCAAGTGCTACCTCAAAAATTCACCAAAGGACACGGCTAAACTCTTAATCGGAAAACGAGACGTCTCATAAAATCTGAGACAATTGGTCACCCTCGTCAAAGTGAAGTCAAGGGCCGGGTGTTACATATCAAGTGTTTACAATAGGACTCAATTTACCAATGAATTGTCAGTGGTGAGTGGCGACTGGCGTCAGAGGAGCGTGATTCAATTACCCATGCCGCATAAATGGGTTAGTTGCCCGGCTTATCAAAGTACACATCGTTATGTGAAAATACAGTCTATGGACATATATATTAGGTTGAGATTTATATAACAAGTGGAAATTACGATTATAGAACGTCATTTTTACGTTACTACGTTATAGTTTCTTCGTCGATACGAGAGTATGCAAAGGTTTTTTATTTACTACTCTTCAACAAAACGGTTAACTGTAGTTATAAAATATTATGACGCGGCTAGACATATCGAGCTACGGCCAATGATATTATATAATATATTACAAAGCTACGGCGAAGTATCGTGATAGCATGACGTTGTCGCGAACTACATCGCGAATAATGTTTACGTCATAATCTTACTGGTCATCAAACGGCCCGCAGGTGATAATTGTGCAGCCTGCTAATGATATATCGTCCCCGTAGTTGGAAAATTAAATAACTCTGATTTTGTAGTTTTGAGATAAACGCGATTTAGTATTTTTTTAGTTGATGTACATTTGTTAAAAAATATGAGAAATTTTTACTGTAGGTAATTTTATATTTTGTGGACCCGATTATCTTTAACAAACTGAACTCTATCTTTTACTATAAATCAATAACACATTAAAAATCAAGTCAATATCGCCAAAATAAAACTTATTTAATTTTCCTACTACGAGGACGATATACGGGGCCCACGACAAAACAAACAAGAATATTGTAACACTAGCTGTTGCCTGCGACTTCGCCCGCGCGGACTTCGTCTACTCCGCACTGCTCCTCCCCTGTAGGTGATAGCGTGATAATATGTAGCCTATATGTTGACCTGACCTGTTAGTAATATTCATGCAAAATTTGAAGTAAATCCATACAGTACTTTTTGAGTTTACCCCGGACATACAGACAAAAATTCTAAAAACTAAAATTTGGCTTCGATATAGATTGTAGATCATACCCCAAGTATTCTTTTAAAAAAATATTCAATGTACAGTTTTGACTTTTCTACGATTTTATTATATGTATATAGACACCTTAAATTATTTTCTTCATAAATTCTTAATTCATTAATATTCGTTCCTTAAATTCTTCAATTTTACGCTTCTATTTACTGTATTTCATACACAACACCTTGCAAAATCGATATAATTATGATGGCATGAAGTTGAATGTCTATAAGAGTTTTACTTTCATTTATGTAATTAGTAAAATCATAGAATAGCAAACAAGCTGATGGTTTTCCTGATGAAATAAGATCGGTTTTAGACACTAGAGAAATAAAATAAGGAGTACAGATGTCAATCTCATGTATGTACTTCACTTTTCATTCAATTACGCTCGGCGGTCGTGCTAGGGTTATCAACTTTAAAAAAAAAACTAGTAGTGGAACTCGTATCTAGGTGTTTGATTTATTGTTGAGAATGAAACAGGAAGAACGAAATTGTAAACTAATAATAATAACTAAAATATTTTAATGTTATTGTTATATCTATTACAAATTTTCTGCATAAAAAATTCATTGACGCGTGTCCAAGCGGGTGGCACTCGCGCTTGCACTATTTCCAATGATTCCTATAATATTAAAATTATTTATAATTATTATATTCAATTCGTTTGTGTAATGTACTCCCTACAGACATCAGAAAATCCCCTTCAAAGCTATCATTTTAAAGACAATTAAAATTATATTTCAATTCATAAAAAAAGTGACGACAATTTAGTTACCATGTTTAGATTGTTCTGTGTTCAAAGATGTTACTTTGTTATTTGTATGTATGTATAGGAGTGTGTATATATATACTATATATGTATGTAATTAAGTATCGTATAGTTTAATATTTTTGTGTAATAATTGTATTTATATATTTATGTTGTAAACTATTTAATGTTCTGTGTTAATTTTGTCTTTTCATATTAAGTTATTCGAATAGAATTAAGATGCACCACCTCTTTTAGTTTATTATTTTCTTAATACATGAGATTGGCTAGTACAGAATGCTCTTAGGCGTTAAGTTAAACCTATGTACTTTTTTTATGCATAAATATAAAAAAAAACAAATAACGAAAATAACAATTTTCCATACTCGGATTTTATTTTTCTTAGCTGAAAAAACCACTTTCCAATACGTACTGATATTTTGTTTGTTTAACTTTAATCATATATTCCTCCTTCATATATATTGTTTAGTATAGTATAACATTTGTTAAAATACTTATGTTATAGATAATAACTTATACTCCATTCCGTCCGGTCCATTTGTAACTAACTAATTAAATGACTTTTACTACATGGTTGAATTCATTTAAAAAGTATTTAAATAAATTAGTGTAAATTGATTTCCAGTTTTAAGTTCCTATTTAAGTTAAGGGGTCGTAAATACATATTTAATTTTATTTGTGCCTTTTCAGAAATATTAATGTTCAACCCTATTGTTCCCCCGTACACAAGATTGATTATAACATTTTATTAAGAAATACATTTGCCTAGTTAAAACTTATTTTAAAATTCAAGTGAAAGATTAACTAAGTAGTGTAGTAGGATGAAAGTAAAAATTAAATTTCATTGTAGAAAACGCCAATTTACGTTCACAGCTTGTGTTTACAAATGGACTTCCGTAAACAAGTTGATTATTTAAAACAATCTAGTATTAATAGAAAGGCAAGGCGTTACACTTGACCTGGATACATTCAGTGGTAATTTCTAGACATAATGTTTACTTACAATCCGGCTTTTACAACTTGGAATGAATTATAATCTGTCGACAGATGTGATGCTTACCTGAAAATAATAAATATCATGTTAATACATTTACATTGACTTATGACTGGGGTTTGCTTGACTTAAATAGGAAGGTAAGGTAACTGGTTAACTTATGTGACTGGAATTACATCCGTGCTATATGGATAGCAACGCACCACTGGCGTTTGAAACCAATGGTTACCTCTGTTAATTAAAATTTATTTGCCTCTCTACTATCCTATGCTATTTATAAAAAATCTAATACATATGGGTGATAAATTCATGCTAAGTTAAATAAAATTTTATAGTTAGATTTTAAACTGGTATCGTTCAATTTATAAAATGTTTTATAGCTTGGTTAGTTCCTACACAAAGATGCCTCTTTCCTGATGGGAAGATTTGACTAACGATTTGACTCGACTTATAATTCGAGTGGACACCAATGATGCAATTGGTGCATTGTTGTGAATTTGGTGGATTTGTAATTGCAGATACGAAAATTTACTCACTATTCTCTTATGTTGTCTTACGGGGTAAATTAGTTAAATTACACACTGACTTATGACTTTATGAGCTCGTCTTTACGGGGTAAAAAATCATGTAAATAAAATTATCGGGACACGCTAAAGTTTGTACTTACAATTATTATATGAATGATTCATGCGCTTGCCTTTTACGGGGCAAAAATCTAATACTTAAATAATTGTATATATTAGGAATCACTAAAGTTTGTATTTAAATACACATACATATAATATATACACACGATAAATACGATTTTAATCGTATTTATCATTTGTATATATATGTAAATACGAGAATAAGTTCGTGATGGGCAAACAAATAAACTAGTTTATAACATTCAAGTAACATTTAAAGTATTTTACGTTACACATTGAGGAATCCAGTTTATAATTTAAATGAGAAATAAAAAACTTAGATATTATGTTTGATAGTAATTATATTTTAGTTGATAATTTAAAACTTTTTTGTTGATAATTCTGTACCGCATTTTAACATTAACAATTCCAGAACAATTGCCCAAACACGTTTTAACAAAAAGTTAAATTTCAATACTGTAAACAATTATTAAAATGCATATACTTAGATCAAAACGTTTGAATTTCTTAATAAGATTTTTTTGGTAATGATGTTTGTAACACTAATGCTGGGGCCGCACTTACGTCTAACGTCACAATGCTTCGTGCAATGACACGGTTATTGCCTCTGCATTTATCGTGTAATTTCTAGGCATGGAAATGATTGTTAAATTAGATTAACTGTGATGTTTTTAAAGTTAATTAATATTTAACAGATATTTATTTATGTTATATTATGTTAGAAGCCTATACATAATAAGTATTAGAAGCAGTAAAACGAGAAGCTATCGAGTTAGCGACCAAAAAAAAAACGTTTTCTCGAATAGTTTTACTACATAAATCAAGGTAACGAGCAAAAACGAAAACGTTCTCTCGCAGTGTTAATGATATTTTTAATTGGTAATTTTAGTGATACATAAAAATAACTTTTAATAGTATTTGATAACAGTTGTTAATTGTAAAAAAAATAGTACGAAATTTAATATGTTAACCGTTAAATGATCCATGCCTAGTCATTTCACGAAGCTTAAGACGAACGCAAGTGCGGCTGAGCCATAATAGATAGTTTGTGAAATTCTGCCGCGTATAGACACATATTATCAGTGAGTAACTTATATATTGTAATAGTTTTTCCCTAAGGTATTCCAACATAGAAAAATGTAGCCATTTTTATACATATATTTATATTTCTCAATGATCTAAAATATTTTTTGTGATTTTGTTTGCGGGAATTCTGCCGGACTGCTTGATTTATTTAATTATTTCTCGTCTAGACGTCAAAATTTAGCTCTATGTAATATATTTAAAAAATAGGGTTATCTAAAAATATTCCAATGTTGTAACTTAAGTAACGAAAAATGTAAATATTTTGATATCTGAGTTACAACATTGGAATTCGTAATAACATAAAGAAATTAGATTTGTTCTTTGTAATACAACTCGTTTTATTTATGGTCGCTTTACAAATTTTTTCACGTACAAACACGTAGTAGCAGTTAGTAATATATATTTTTTTTTAAATAGTTAAAGAATACCATTGTTAAGGAAATTCCGTCATTGTAAAATTTTTCCTAGTATTACAAAATAATTAACAAAGTCATCAGGTAGTAAGAAACCGCATCACTTAGGCTTTTATAAACATTTTTGATCGCCGTTGGCCAAGTGGTTAGCGAACGTAACTACGAATCGATGGGGCTCGGGATTGATTCTCGACAGGGAAAAACTATTGTGTGTAATGTGCATTGATGTTTGAAATTCTGGGTTTGGGTGTCTATTATGTAGGACACAGAGAGTTAAATGTACGTAGTTCTAGAGAAGCTATGCTAAGAAGAAATCTTATTCCATTTTGTTAACACTCGCTGTAACACTAAAATAATAATAAATGTTCAATAAAAGTCAAAATTAAGTAGTAAGTCGAACCTCGATAAGTTGAAAACCTCCAAATCTAGAAAAAATGTTTTGTTCCCTTCCCTTCAAAACCTTTATCATCGAAATCTCAACCCTCTATTAGTTGAAATAATCAGTGAGTTCCTCAAAGCTACTTTTGTACATATTTTCTGTCCATTACTCGAAAATTAAATTTTACCTCTGTATCCGGAACATAGCAATGTTTTATTTTGCAACCTTTAAAACTCGATTATTTGAGACGTATTACCAAAGAAAAACAAGTTACTTTTACCTTAAAACATATAAAAATGAATCTCAACTCAACCTCTTCATGTCGAATAAAAATCCGCCTAAGTCCAAATTCTCTATAAGTCGAAAACTCTACAACTCGAATTTTTAAGCGTTTCCCTTGTTGTTAAACTTACAGAGGTTCTACTGTACAAGCAAAATAATTAAAAAAACCGATACAGTTCGGTATAATCGGCCGGTAGGTACTATTACTACATTGACATCGTAGTGTTAACGTTTTTACTTTATAATAAGCATGCATACATTTATACACGCATATAAACATTCGTAATTTCGTATTTTAAAGTTGGATGAGTATCTATTTATTACTTCTGAAATAATACATGTCAACAGTTAAGTAGTTTGTAACTCACGATAATCTCCCGGATTTTAATAATATTCTTGGAATTTAGTCATTTTACATCTTCAATCTATCGTTATGTTTCTGGAACTGGAAATGTATATATAAGATTTAAAAAAATTAACTTTCAACAAATATTTTTTTATATCATGACGGCAAACAAGCGGATAGTCTCCTGAAAAAAGAAACTATCGCCTATGTAATGCAATACACCATATAAATGCTTTGTTGCTATCTGTCTGTAAGACAGTAGTAAATGTTTTGTCGCTATCTGTGTGGAAGGATGGCCATGTCACTTGCAAAAGTTTTCCAGATACCTTACCCTCCAAATAGGAGTACGACAGTAAAAAACTCTGACATTGCTTCAGGAATTTTAATCTTAAACCAACTATAAATTTCATATAGTTTTACGGCGTTCAGTTAGATCTTGATGGAAACATTTTAACATTATCCCCGTATCGGAACAGACCATGTACTTTCGGCAAAGCAGATATATAAATGTGTGATGAATTGTTGTTTGACGCAGCTCAGGTATGATAACCATCGTCTCACTGCTACTGCTACCTAAAAGCCAGTATTTTTGATAGTGTTTTTCTTTTCCATCTATGTCGTTTGCTCGTCATAAAACACTCTCCCACGTTACGTGCCAAGCAGAGCCATCACGCTTCCCCCCTGTCCTGTAGAAGGCCAAAATATCAATTCATTCTAAAAGTTGGGGCCCTCTTAACCATGATTGATTGAGTACTGTCCGAAGGTGGTGTCAAGAGTCTTCGCAACCGGCGTGTGTATGGAAAGACTGCAAGTATCGTGATGTATGGAACTCGGTTCTCTGAAGGAATCTGGCGTGAAGATACGTATGTAGATATTTTAATTTTATATTTTTTTCTGCAAAATATATTAAAAACTTAGATTATTATATTCATAATAGACATTAAATTATATTATAATTTTATAAATACCTACAACATTTTAGTAATTAATGCAGCTTATTTTATTGTTTAAAAATATTAACGTGGGAGAGTGTCTCACGACGAGCAAACAACAAAGATGAAAAGGAAAAACACTATTAAAAATACTGGCTTTTAGGCAGCAGTAGTAGCGAGACGATGGTTATGATACCTTGTACTGCGTCAAACAAGTTCAATTAACCACACATTTTTATATCTGCTTTGCCGAAAGGTAAATGGTCTGTTCCGATACTGGGATAATGTTAAAAATAGCAAAATTTTCCATCAAGATCTGATAGAACGCATTAAAACTATATGAAATTTATAGTTGGTTTAAGATTAAAATTCCTACAGCGGTAAGTGTTCCGGTTTGGAGGGTAAGGTAGCCGGTAAACTTATGCATGTGGCATTATACTTCGCCACAAGATAGCAACGCACCATTAACATCTTTGGTGTCTATAGGCGATGGTTGACTCTTCCCATCAGAAGACCCATCTGCTTGTTTGCTGTCTTATGATATAAAAAAAATATTAGCACCACATTCCACAGTGAAATTATTTCATGCCTTTTTTAATCTTCGTTGAGTATTTCAACATTTTTGTGTACACTATGAACATCGTCTCTGTGGTCTAGAGGTCCGGTGTCGGAGTTGACCACACGAGGACCCGGGTTTGATTCTCGAGCAATTCAAAAAATGTGTTTTTTCAATTTTCTAACAAAAACAACGTTACCTCGGCTGGAAAAAGTGCCCGGTCGGCGATAGGCCATCTATCACATTGTGGGACTAATGGCTAATTGCACTAATCTTGTCTTAACTTAGGACATTCTTTAGTGACATGTTGTCACATTCTTTTCATATAAGACAAGAAGTGACAGCATACTATTTAAGATTGTCCTAAGCTAAGACAATATTACTGCAATTGGCCATAAGTATCTTTGGCTAATCGTGCTGCACTTGTTGTGTACTTCTGCCTACCTTTTCGGGTATACGGACGTGAAGATACTTTCTTCTACTTTCTGTGAATATTTAAGAAGAATCCTTTATCATACTCATAGATAATATGACAGTCCCGTTGGTTGAGTGGTTATGGGTTACATTCCCGACAGGAACAAGCGTTTGTGTGATGACTGATCAGGATTAATATATTTGTATTTATGGATAGACAGACGTATTTATTACTTGCGACTTCGATCGCGTGACCAAAACTCATTTCTTCCCTTTGCTCAGTCGTGTAAAAAAGGAGCCTATGTCACTCCTGGATAATGTAGCTTTTTATCTAAAGGAGAAAGAAGTTTTAAAATCAATCAAGTACTTTTTGAACCGAACAAATAAACAATATCAAATCTTTCCCTTTATAATATTAATTTAATATTATTATAAAGTTATTTAAATATGTTATTAATTCTATCCATTAGTGTCATATCACAAGCGAATAATTTTCTCAAATATTAGTTCTATAGTTAGATCGACCCCGTGGTTGGTCCCGGGCTCCTTTGAAGAATAGGCCAACTGCCATTCTACCAGGCAGGTCGTAAAAGGAGATCGATTGGCTATGCGAGTCGCTATCATCGTGGCTAATAGGTGGTTAAGTTCTGCATTGACTCGTCCGGGTCTGGGACCACCGCCTTATCTTGTCCTGCCGCAATAGCGTCAGTGCTAGTGCTGACGTGTTCCGGTTTGGGGGGTAAGGTAGCCGGTGAACTTATGCATGTGGCATTAGACCTCGCCACAAGATAGCAACGCACCATTAATATCTTTGGTGTCTATAGGCGATGGTTGACTCTTGCCATTAGGAGACTCGTCTGCTTATTTGCAATCTCATGATATAAAAATCGAGTCGCATAAATTGTATAGCGATATTTATTTATTTATATTAGAAATACAACACACATTCGCCTAAAACAAAATTTAAACCTTTCAACACAACACGGATATGACAATCAATTCACAATAATTGTTGTGAACCAATTGTGAATTGATTGTTATATCCGAATGTCCTGCGGCCCTACCATGAACTCTTATAGCAGGTCAATTTTAGCCGATAATTAAACTGTCCTGCTATTTCGTACCATGAAAGCGTTATCTAACAGGCCAGTCAGTGACCACGTGACCTATGCCGGCGAGCGATCGTTTTACTATTCAAACCAACTTCTGCCCTGCGTTAGCGTACCATGAAGTGTTTATGTCAGACCGAAATCGATATTTGAACTGCTAAAATGTCATAATATTGCCGGTCACTTGCAGGTGGAAAAAAGTAACTTTTATTGGATTGCTTTGTCTTAAATATACTGTAAACGTAGGTATTTTTTATTATTACTGCTATTCCTAGCCCTAGTCCTATTTGGAATTTATACTGTATATTTTTTGACATTAACTGTGTTTTAGAAAAATATTGATATTGGTATAAAATATAGTACCTAATTCATTACTTCTATTTAAAGTTATTTATTTATTATTTAATATTTACTTACTTTTAAAGCATTTTTTATTTATTTTTAATTTTAGATAAAAAAAAGTATCTTCACGCCCGTATCCTCAAAGAAGTAGGCAGAGGTACAACAAGTGTACCCACGATTAGCCAAAGCCTATCGCCACCCGGGCACTTTTTCCAATCCCGGGCAACATTGCTTTTGTCAGAAAACTGAAAAACACATTTTGTTGAATTGTCCGACGCGGGACCTCATGTGATCAACTCCGACACCGGACCACTAGACCACAGAGATACACATAAATTTAGATGTGTGATGAAAATTAACGTTTTGAGTGTGCACTTTTATTGAATCCCGGTGCAATATCTTTATGAGTATTTAAAATATCTCATAAAACTTCCAATTGTTCATTGAATATCTATATATCATACTATCGTTTTGCTTTTGACATCAATCACGTTCATTAAATCAATGTGTAATTTTAAGCTTTAAAATAGTCACAAACTATTCCAAAACTCTAATCTCAAAAAATCAAGACGTACTCAAGAAATTTAAAAACCGCGCTCATAACATAAATGTCTTTATGAAACAGTTCAAGGTCATGTGTAATATTCCCAGAGTTGCGTTCTTTAATGGATGCCGCTTAACAAATATTACATGGTTTACTTTATGTTCCATATATTTTACGCAGACTTTAAATAACTTAAAACTCGATCTCTTTTGCCAATTTGTATTCTTAAATTCAAGATTTGTAATTAAAATGCATTAATAATAATAACTGTATACTAATATTTAAAAGTCGGCAAGTTATGTGTTTCGCAACGTTAATTTGATATGTTCTGCCAGAGATAAGGTAACCAGCCAGAAGACGACGCATTGCAGTTCAACAAAAATTAGTTCATGGTACGATCGTAAAACCTGACAGGTTAATACTCATAGTTGAACTGCCTGGAACTTGACAAGTATTATAAGAGTTCATGGTAGGCCCTCTGTACAAGGCCAAAATATCTATTCTTTCTAAAAGCTCGGGCTATCTTAACCATGATCAGATTGATCGAGTATTGTCCGAAGGTGGTGTCAAGAGTCTTTGCAAACGGTGAGTGTGTATGAAGAGAGTAATGAATGTGGAAGAAGCGATACAAGCCTGCAAGTATCATGATGTATGGAACTCGGTTCTCTCTGCCTAGCCCGTAAGGGGTCTGGCGTGAAGATACGTATGTAGATATTTTAATTTTATAATTTTTTTTAGAATCACAACACACATTCGCCCAACACAAAATTTAAACCTTTCACAACACGGATATAACAATCAATTCACAATTGGTTCACAAGTCTGTCATTGACTTTGATTGTATGTTATTGAGTGCATTCAAACCCACATTACAATAATATAATTTATTTGCGTAACAGAGTCCGTCCATATTAGAATTACCGGTTACGTATAAAATTGGCAGCTACGGCCAGACCTAATTGAGATCAATAATTCCATAATTCACAAAGTGCACCAAGTAATTACACTTATTTTGTAAGATTTGACACAAAAATAGTGAACGTTTCTACTGCATTACGTGATATCCAATTAGAATTTATGGCGGCACGGAAAAGACAGAGCACTGGTTACCTATATAAGTAATTAAATTTACAATATGTATTGCTTATGACGTAATAACATTGTTGTATTACTTCATGACTAAATGTTTCATCGTTGGATTTTTGGACAAGATTTCAAAATATTTTTTAGAATTGGACGTAGTTACACGAAAAGGATCCGATCCACACAAAATCAGTTTAGAAATATTGAAGCTTGAAGTTGGATATTTTTAAATTTTTTAACGTGCCATACATAGGGACTAGTTCTGACGTTTAATAAAGTAATAGAGAGCTATTTTTGCTTGAATGTTTTTTACTGGCCAATAGTAATGATGTTTAGCATGAGTTTGGTGAACTTCTATTTTTACCATATTGTGGATTGGATCCTTTTCGTTTAACTACGTCCAATTCATAGTGTGTGTGTGACAATGCAAAAATGGAATCATATCATTAATGGTCCCGACATCAAAGAAGACTTTGGCGGCATATTAGTCCTCCCTTTTCTACCACACTTTTCATGGTACTAGGAAAACAATACAATTCAATATACGTGCTTGCTTAACTCACGTTACATTTACCATCCAATACATCTTCAGGAGAATCAGATAGTACAGTAAAGCTTATGCTAGAAGTTAAATAATGGATTTAGAACAAAGTCATCGTAACGTGCGAGTTACTTCCATCGTGGCTACTAGGTGGTAGAATTCTGAATTGTCTCTCCCGGGTCTGGTACCACCGCCTCATATATCCCTGCCGCAATAGTGTCATTACTTGTCACTGTCGTGTGCCGGTTTAGAGCAACGCACCATTAACATCTTTGCAAATACCACCTATAGACAATAGGTGCTATTTGTCTCTTTCCATTAGGAGAGCCATCTGCTTGTTTGCTATCTTATATTATAAAAGAAGTGGCTTTAATTTCATTTACGACATCACAAACGAATATAAACTAAGGAAGAAATTAATCTAATTTGAAACTTTCCGCGGATTTCGCTCAAACAGAAGTAAGGAAAGAGCAAAAAATGGAATCAACTCACAAAAATTATTCAAAACAATTCAATAATACAAATATACACAACTCACGTTTCTCTTCGCAACCGAATATATCTTAGGAGAATGGACAGTGCTGTACTCTTGAGTTATAAAAAAGCCATGGTCACAAGGTTTACAATAAATTTAGCATGATATGATCTTGATTATGTTTATAACGTCACAACGAAATATAACCCAATAACGATTTTATAGTACATACATAAATTTGTGTGCTTTTGTGCTTGGTGCCGGCGTGGACGTGGGTGTAAAAGTGTAGTGGTGTAAGTGGATAATTGTTCCGCTGGGGTCTTCTTTTAGTCCGCACTATGGATGAGTCTTATCCATTTAGTAAACTAACGTCTTTATTTTTGGTACCATCGCGGAAAATACATAGAACAGTTATAGAATTTTACCTTTTTAATAATGGATTTCCGCAAAGTAACGCCTGAATCAATAATATATTTGATACTGTTATATAATGAAAAGGAAATAATTGCTACGTAGCGAGTCGCTTTGCTTATTCCAACCCCCATCTAGGAAAAACAATCTCAGGGATTATTACACAATCTAAAGATTTCACTAGCATCCGGCTGTAGAAATCTACTTTTCCAACAATAATATCCAACCATAAACGTTATTATGTTTTTATTACAATTTCTATCAATTGTATCACACAAGTAATATCCGGCAGTAAAATTTATTTTAAATCAAGGAAACCATTACAAACGGTGCGCTATTGCATTAAAGCATTTACCTCTAACATAACAAAGTTTTATGTCTGTTTGAGATAACATCGTTCCTACAATGAATACAAAGTTTACTTTCATGGCTAAGTTATAAGGAAATACCCTAATGTTGTTACTGTTTTATAACAAATAAAATATACACATTTTAACAACTTACAGGAAAATTAATTAAATACCTCCGTGTTTCTGTGAAAACTATCGATTCTTGTTAATCCGTAAAAGTCACTAAGTATATATATATATATATATATATATATATATATATATATATATATATATATATATATATATATATATATATATATATATATATTAGGGTGATTCATTTGCGATAAACTTTTTTTTTTAGGTGCTCAAGCAAAATTTTGTTCTACATAATGAAAAAAAAATTTCCATCAAGTTAGAGCTCTTAATTCGAGTTTGAAGTGCTTGCCGTTTTAAATTTGATTTTTTCCCATTAGAAATGCATGTAAATATTTTTATTTTTTTTCAAATTTCTAATGCTTGGACACATTTAATGATATTGGCATTCTGATAACTGAAATATATCCAGGATTCCACGCTCTTTAAATGACTTTTCGTCAATTTTAATGTCGCCTGCTTTGGTCTACTGGTACCATCTGTCAAAGTTATGTTTTCGAATAAAATGCACATTTTTTTGTTTTTACAGCGAAAATTGATTGATTGATGGAAAAAATAATACATATTTTTATAAAAAATTTGATTCTCTTCAAAAAAGGTCGTAACTTAAGTCTCTCAGACTCATAGTTTTTAACTTGCAGTAACTTTTGTAACTAAAAATGTAGAAAAATGATAAAAAAATTACAAATTATGATATTTAAATTCAAGTTTTTGTTTCAAATTTATTTTTCTCATTACATTGTTAATTTTACTTTTTGTACTTTTATACCTGACATGTTACACATACTGACATACAGACACACATACACACACACAAATAAATAAATAACACAATAAGCGGGAAACAAAAAAGTTAATACAAAATTTTAATAAATTTGTAATTTATCATAGTTTATATTTTTATTAGAAATACAACCGAAAGAAAATGAATTTCTAACCGAAAGAAAATGAACGCTACTTTTCTTCCTGCAACAGAAAAAAAGTTTATTGAAATGTTTCTGTCTCAAAAATTTTAATACGTTAATTAGTTTTTCCTGTAATACGACGTTTTTTAAATTTTTCTTCTTCTTTATTTTCTTTACGTTACTATCTAACTCTAAAAATCATCCGTTAGACGATCTACACAACTGCACAACTGGCGGTGTTTACACCAGGGTTGTCAAACGTCATGTTGTCCTGGTTTTTGTAGTTTCCTGTGATAGTGACAGACTGATTTCAGCAGCATCCTGGGTTTTAACCCAGGATGCTGCTGCTGAAATCAGTCTAAGACATCTCTGATATGTATTTTAGGCTCGAGCATTTTTGTCATCCTTGCGACTCCAAAGCTCACGAGTATTGAGCTAATTTATTTCTCGTAACGGGCCATCATCAGTGTGCATGACTTTAAATAATTTCAAACAATTGAAAGTGTTTGTTTTATATTTTAACTAGCTGTGTCCGTAGCTTCGTCCGCGTGGAAAGTTTTTTAAAATAAAAGTAGTCTAAGTTACTCCTTATTATCGTGGTTTAAAAGATATACAGTCCCGGAGTTTTACTCGCATATATAATTCCCTTTTTCGTGGGATTTCCGGGATAACAACTACCTTGTGTCTTTTCTCAGGTCTCAAAATGTCTTTGTGCCAAAGTTCATCCAAATCGGTTCAGTGGTTTAGGCGTGAACAAGAGACAGACAGTCAGACAGAGTTACTTTCGCATTTATATTAAGTATGGATAACTTATTTTTAACTCAGATAATTTTATTCAAATTTAATAAAATGATCTAAGCTAAATAGGCCACGAATCACGAATAAAATAGAAATCCTTTTTTTCCTTTAATTGAGCATATTTGAAGATTTATGGCGACTACAGTGAAGTGTTACACCAAAAAGTAAAAACTGGCTAAGATTTAAATACGCAATAGATCAAGGAAATGTTTAAAGCAAACGTCATTGTCTTTGAAAAGCAAAAAAAAAAACAATGTAATTGGCAACACCGATCGCCTTTATGTAATACCAATTAATTTGGGCAAATTTTCGCTTGGCTGCCAACGGTCCACAAGTGCCTATGGTGTACGATCCGCATGAGTGATTCTGGTCGCGCAATGAAACGTGACCTATTCGTAATTAACTAGAGATCTCCCTTCAAAAGGATTTTTTTTTGTATTAACCTCATTTGTGGTTTGATTTGGTGTTTCTCTCGTTTTCGATCCGGTACGCATACGCAACATATGAAGAACAAACAAGTTGTCATGTGATGGATGATAAATGTATCTCACGGAAGGTTAGGTTATAAGACATAAGTGTTTACGTTAATGTTAAACACGAGTACCATATTGTTCATCTCTAAGTTAAGTTTTAGTGGAGATATCCTTGCATAATCATTATTATACAAAAAGCTCTTAACGTTTATATATAATGGATTTTTATATAGGCTTTACTGTTATGTAAATATTTTAACAATTTGTATCTACAATATGTTTTACAAATTTTGATATGGGTTAAGAAGTTTAATTCTCGGTAACTAAATTGCAAAAACACCTATCAATTTTTACGAATAAAACTGGTAAATCCTTTAGAGATACATCAAACGAATGAATACAGAATATTGTAGTTTCTAAGAAATTTTAGAAATAGACCGATATGACGTATATTTAACTCCAACTACTCAGTCTCTATTTTTTCTTGTTAAACACACTGACGTACGTTTTACTCCAACTACTCAGTCTCTATCTTTTTCTTGTTAAACACACTGACGTATGTTTAACTCCAACTATTCAGTCTCTTTTTTCTTGTTAAACACACTGACGTATGTTTAACTCCAACTACTCAGTCTCTATTTTTTTCTTGCTAAACACACTGACGTATGTTTTACTCCAACTACTCAGTCTCTATCTTTTTCTTGCTAAACACACTGACGTATGTTTAACTCCAACTACTCAGTCTCTATGTTTTTCTTGCTAAACACACTGACGTATGTTTAACTCCAACTACTCAGTCTCTATGTTTTTATTGTTAAACACACTGACGTATGTTTAACTCCAACTACTCAGTCTCTATTTTTTTCTTGCTAAACACACTGACGTATGTTTAACTCCAACTACTCAGTCTCTATGTTTTTCTTGCTAAACACACTGACGTATGTTTAACTCCAACTACTCAGTCTCTATGTTTTTCTTGTTAAACACACTGACGTATGTTTTACTCCAACTACTCAGTCTCTATTTTTTTTTGCTAAACACACTGACGTTTGTTTTACTCCAACTACTCAGTCTCTATGTTTTTCTTGTTAAACACACTGACGTATGTTTAACTCCAACTACTCAGTCTCTATTTTTTTCTTGTTAAACACGTTTTTAAGCTAAATTTTTATAACTTGGCTCGAAATCTTATAAAGGATGTATGAGTTCTTATGATTGATCTGACGTCCTAATGCTATCAGGAAAATCTGGCGACACCCTAACTCCTCGACTACTTTAAGTAAATGTGTCGTAATTGGGTTTATTAGATAGATATTTTGCTCCGCAAATAATGCACAGAAGTAGGAAGGTGGAATGTTGACAAAGGAATATTGTTTTACAATTTTTATGTTAATAAAAACAGGTGACTAGTAAACAGCGAAAACAATTATTAATAAACAACAACAAACAGTAATTTTTTCCCCGGTTTAGTCCGGACCACCTTTTGAAAAATAGACCATCCACCGTTCTACCAAGCAGGTCGTAAAAAGCAACCGTGTCACTACCATCGTGACTAATAGGTAGTAAGTAGAGTGCTGCAGCGTCTCGCCTGGGTCTTTGGTATCACCGTATTACTATTCCTACCGCAATACCGCGTCAATGCCTGTCACTGCCGTGTTACGGTTTGGTAATGCGGTAAACTTATGCATGTAGCTTTACCACGCCTCCACACGGATAGCAACGCACCATTTACATATTTTGTGTTTATTGACGATGATAATGTTAGATTATTTTAGGGAGCGGAGCTAAAATAATTTGATATTAAAATTTAAAATATACCCTAAGCTATGATATAAAATAAAACTACTTTTAAGAGAACAAACTCAAAAAAACTCTTCCTTATTCTTCTTCTCCTCTATCTCCCTACACGCATTTCCCCTGTTGTATAGCAATAATTTTATTTGATATTTTTAAAATACTAAAAATGCCATTACAATATCAAACAGACATCATAAATAAGTGTCAATGATCCATTGTAATTCAATTAGGTGCTCATTTTGCTAATATGGCTTAAGTAGGAAGAACCAACGCATTGTCTAGCTTGAGTATTTAGAACGGTACGTCTATGCGAAGTATTTAACACTTTCTATTTTTGTCGTAGTGTCAATTCGACGTTAACGCTTACGGAGTAAACTGCCTAGTGGTAAAAATATCTCGGTACATACCAAAGCGTCCAGTATGTTTAGCACGCCGACACTTGTCATTAAGATACCTAACACACAAAACCTAAAAAATGTTGTACTGTGTATTTAATCTATACATTTAGGAATCTAAAGCCGCAATCTCCGAGATGGTCCCAGGCTCCTTTGAAGAATAGGACGACTGCCGTTCTGCCAGGCAGGTCATAAAAGGCGACCGATTGCATATGCGAGTCACTAACATCGTGGCTACTAGGTGGTAGATTTATGCATGTGAGATTGCCATCCCGTCACACGGATAGCAATGCACCATTAGCATCTTTCCTGTCTAAAAGCGATGGTTTCCCTTTTAATCAGGCGAGCCATCTGCTTGTTTGTTATTTAGTTTATTATAAAAAAAAACCAGGTGACCCGGCAAATGTTGTTTTGCTGTAAAAATTATACATACAAATAAATAAAATTGGAGTGTCTGTTTGTAATATTAAAATAATCGCTTCTTACTAAGTGTAGATGGAAGTATACACGGTACACATACCAAAATAACATTTTGTACCATTTTTGTCTGTCTGTCTGTTTGTTCCGGGTAATCTCCGAAACGGCTGGACCAATTTTGACGGGACTTTCACTGGCAAATAGCTGATGTAATAAGGAGTAACAAAGGATACTTGTTTTTAAAAAAATTCACGCGGACGAAATCGCGGGCGCAGCTAGTTATACATATAAACCTTCCCTTGAATCATTCTATTTAAAAAAACCGCATCAAAATCCGTTGCGTAGTTTTAAAGATCTAAGCATACATAGAGACAGACAGCGGAAGCGACTTTGTTTTATACTATGTAGTGATATAATAAACCTAATGTTGAGTAAAAAATAGTCTACGTCACATTTCCGTTATATAAAGGTTTAAACATTTCAACACATCAAGTAATCCTATAAATATTAATCCTATTTGAATATCAGACACGATTTATTTTCCGATACAATATTTGCATTGCATGTATAATCGGGTTAGAAATTGTTAGGTCAATACTCGTTCGAGACGAGTGCACCGGAACGGGCTAGAACCGCAGCCTTTCCCGTGCGGTTGATCGTAACGTTATTCGACATTTGAACATGTATTTTTTATATCAGAGGACAACGAACAAATGGCTATTCCTTTAAGGATGTATTTTTCAAGTTGAAACAGCATATTTTTTCAACAAACCCAAAAGGAGGATGTTATCAAGCTATTAGCTGTATGTTTTTTTAATGTTTGTTAGCTCAGAACTACAGGGAAGTATATCGTCGCGAACAAAAATTAAATCGGTTCATAATTAAATGACCCAATTATGAACCGATTTAATTTTATTTTTGTTCGCGAGGATATACTTCCCGTGTGATCTCATTTTAATTTGGTGAAGATTTGATGCAGGGTTACGGATACAGGAAATGAGAAATCGGTTGCTACAGTTTTACTGCGTAAATAAATTATATCATAAGATAGCAAACAAGCGAAATGCCTCTCCTGACGAAAAGAGACAACCAAACATGTTTATGGTG
Organism: Apodemia mormo; assembly: GCA_036924255.1. Taxonomy (NCBI): domain Eukaryota; kingdom Metazoa; phylum Arthropoda; class Insecta; order Lepidoptera; family Riodinidae; genus Apodemia; species Apodemia mormo. The sequence goes on along the minus strand of JAUPFN010000008.1, from coordinate 35,704,442 downwards.
TTTTGCTAACTTTGTGGCGGAGTCTTCATGCCACATACATAAGTTTACCGGCTACTTTACCCTCTAAACCGAAACACTACAGTGACAAGTACTGACGCTATTGTGGCAGGAATAAGTAAGGCGATTGTACCAGACCCGGGTCGGATAAAGCAGAAGTCTACCACATGGTCTGTTCTTCTAAGGGGACCCGGACCAACACATAGTGCAGAGATTACATCATTTTAACATTAACAAACAAGCAGATAGCTCTACTGATGGAAAGAGACAACCATTGACTATAGACACCAAATATGTTAAGAGGCTAGTCCCCGACCGTGGGAATTTAAAATTGAACACACACATCCATATCCATCACATATTTCACTAATCATATACGTCGACGATGCGTCAAACTAAGGCCCGCACTAGGCCTAGAAATTGGATATTCATTGCGGGTTTTCTTCTGCGACATACGTAATGACACTTACAAAAACCGCAATGTCTATATTTTTCATTAATTTGGCAAAAATCAAGGTGGAGCCATAGTGAACGCGTTCTACGTGTAGTAATAGATTGTTATTCACAACTGATTGATAACGTATAATTTTGATTAAACTGCGATTAAGTACTAATACCTACTTAATTACTTAAATAATTAATACTTCAGAATATAATACCGGGCCATGGTACGTAAATTAAATGTATATTGAAAGCGACCAAAAGTAATCAATTTTTTTAATGTATCACAAAATTAATCAAATCGCAACCGATCTTCTCAAGGGATCATAGTTATTTACGTATCTATATATGTACATATATTCAGTAACATAAAAGTACACAGTCTTACAACACGACTTATTTGTAGTTAAATTTAAGTTTTTATTTAAAAGCCATTGGTGAAGCCATTGGTGACCGCTCTGTTATTCAAATAGTTAACAACCTTGACTACGCAATCATTGGGGCTCAGGTTTGATTTCCCACAGGGTCAGGCATTCATATATTGAGCATAGGGTTTGAATTTCTGGGTTTGGGTGTTTAATAAACATATTTGAGTGTTTATATATGTATTTCTATGTATTCATATCACTGAGTAACACTCACATAATTAGCAAATAAATTGCTTACTTTGGGGTTAGGTCAATTTGTGTAATTTATATAACGATATTATTTTTATTATTCTGATATAAAGTTTGTTTGTAATTAAATAATCCATCCAAGCGGCACCTATGCTTATAAGTATTTCATAATTAAAATAAAATAAAATTTACCCGGAATGTTGATCGATTTTATGTTTACTAGGACTCATCAGTTAGTCATTCAGTATAACAGGTGGTTTCTCTCATCGCCCCATTTGCCAACTTTAATAGGTCTATAATTGAAAATTTGACTTAAACAAGGGAGCCCATGCTCTGAGTTGAACAGTGTAACTAGTAGATTAATGTGGAACTCATGCTTTCATTATTTACACCATTTCAAATTATTAACAATAATTTCAACAATATTCTTCAAATTGCTGTGGGTTTGTAAATTTATTAAATCTCGATTAACATTGCAATTTCTCTAAGTATTGGCGGATAAATTTTGAAGCATCATTATTATTCAATATTATGCTACTGTTACGCTTGCACGAATATGTAGGGGAAAATTGGATAAAGTCATATAAGTGTAGTGACTGCATATTTTTGGTTCACTTTTTTAAGCAATTTTTTAAATTTCTCTTTTATATACAAGGGTATGTGAAGAAAATAAGAAAATACTTTGCTAATATAATACAGTGACGTAGTAGAAAATATATAAAAAAAAAATTAAAATTCCCACTACGTATATAGATAGAAATTACTCATTTTGCCCAGTTTTCAAAAATCGAGTTTTCACTAGATCTTCACGGTTTAAGATGACGTCAGTATGTCTATGTATGTATGTGTGTGCAAACATCACACTACTTTTGAACGGCTTCACCTATCGAAACGCGGATGATGGCATTCAATTGGATTTCGATCAACTTAGGCTTTCTGAAATTTTGAACCAATTTGATTTAGGAAATTTTGAGAAATTTGGAATAAATCTCAAAAATTTTTTGTCGAAATGACATTTTTTAAAAATAACTTCTAGGTTAATGTACCAACTGTATACAAAATCTAATCAGCTCTTTTCCTCGAAAAACTGCGTCCTTCCATAAATTGAACTAATAATTTTTAGACCTTTTACAATAATTTAATACGTAAAAAACTACGTCAAATACCATTTCAAATATTGAACCAAGTTTCCAAAAGTTACTGCTTTACAAATATTAATGTTTTGTTGTTTACAAGAACATCATTTCATATTTTTTTAAATAAATTGCAGACTAATTTCAGATCTAAACAGCTCTTTTACTTAAAAAACTTTGTCTAAAACTGTAACTTGGATAAAATCGACTAATTCGTTCGGGATTCATGTACTTATATAAATTATTTAAATCAGAATATTAAGAGTAAGAATGTTAAATGGTATTTTAAGCAAAAAAGTTTGGAAACAAGAAACAAGTAATTTTTATAAAAAATTTAATATAATTTGTAAATTTTAATATTGCATGCCGTTTGGTAGAATGCGTGGTACTTCTTAATTTTAATAACTGCATATTCTTTGCTGTAACCGTATTCTGAGCAATAAATTTTATTTCATTATTTATTTCATTTCATTATTTCATTTCATTTTTATATTTCTTTGTCGTTTTCAGCCAATTGATTTTGTAGTTAGTAAAACATTTTAGGTCCTAAATAGCATTCCATGGCATTCAAAATATTAAAATCCACCATCATTTTGAAAATAACCATAATAAAAAATTTAAATACTGTCGATTTTATAAACTGTTATTTTTTTAACTCTTCGAGCTTAAAGTCTCAATTTAGCAGAAAGTTTCAGGGATGGCCTGCAGAGTTAAACAATTTACAATTTTTTATGAATATAGGAATTTAAATATTACATATGACTCTAAAATACTATAAATATTTTGCACGCCTCTTAAAGCATTTGAAGTAGTGTTTCACTTCCGATTTGTCAAAATCAAGCACATTAGTAAATTTAAAATGCTTCTATGATCACCAATTTTTACACTCTTTTTATTATTATTTATACTGTTACGTGCATCGTGTTCGTGATTGTAAGAAAACGCCACCTATATTAAACCGTGTATTTACAACACTAAGGTACAATACGATGAAATACGTAAATACACTGATAAGCTAACGTAAATACACTATACACGCTGGTCACACTCGCTGTACTAACACCGAACTTAACCGCCTACGCTGTATCACTAAAACACTTCTCTTATTCACTGTATTACACACTGGTTACTTCCCTTCATACTGGTTGTAAGATTATTCGCAACAATACTGTGACAGGAGTCGACCTAAATTAAGAAAACACTAATTAATTGATTTATATTCATTAAAAATTATTTTATGTAGTTATTTCCACAGAACATAATTTAACAAAAAGTTTGAAAAAATATTTACATATGCGTGTTCATTTATTGTATAGGGATCACGATAACTACCAAAAATACGGACGGTCTCGCGACCGGGTTTTTCATTATTTCTAGAATTTTATACTCTTTCACTTGCTTCGTATTTTATGTCAATTTAATGGCGTGTTTTTTTTATAACAATAAATATTAACAAAATTTTTCTCTATTTCTTATTTGTAAGATAGCAACAAGGTGATGGCTCTCCTGATGGAAAAAGAAACCATCGCCTATAGACACCAAAGATGTTCATGGTGACATCCGTTTTTATCCGTGTTGCAGAATGACAATGCCACACGGATAGGTCTACCGACTACCTTACTCTCTAAACCGAAACACGACAATTGCAAACATTGACGCTATTGCGGCAGGAATGTGTAAGGCGGTGGTACCAAACACCCGTGCGAGACATTGTGGAAATCTACCAAGCTATGAAATGTTTGTTGCAAAATATACTTTATTTTGATAAAGCTCCTTTGAAGTTAAGGCTCCTTTGAAGAATAGGCCAACTACCGTTCTGCCAGGCAGGCTACTAAATGGTAGAGTGCTATATTGTCTCGCCCGGGTCTGGTACCACTGCCTATTCCTGCCGTAATAGGTCAATGTTTGTCACTGTCGTGTTCCGGTTTAGAGGGTAAAGTAGTCGGTAGACCTATCCGTGTGTAGGGTAAGGTAGCCGATAAACTTATGCATGTGGAATTAGACCTCGCCACAAGAAAGCAACGCACCATTAACACCTTTGGTATCTATAGGCGATGGTTGACTCCATCAGGAGACCCATCTGCTTGTTTGCTATCTTATGATATATATAAAAAAGTAAATTGTTGCTTACTACAGGCTTAATTTTGTAAATTATTATCGTGAATAAAGTTTTTCATAATAATTAAAAATATTTTTATAATAATACTATTATGGGAGTTCAAGTAAGCATAAGCGACTGATTACACTCGCAACCCACCCTGACGGAATATTTACGTCAGAAAATAATTTTAAATTGACGTGGTTTCGCCTTTGACTCTGGGGGGCTACTGAAATTTTTGATGGACGTTTTTGAAAATTCGTTTTGACATTTTACCGATTAAATTCTTCATATAAATTTGTATGGAAGATGGTGGATAAAAATATTATGCATCTTTGTATTAAAATTACTTTTTTATAAGGTCGTTTAATAAAAAACTAAGACGGTGAAAGTGTAATATATTTCTTTATTAAAAAATAATTTTAAAATTTTTTAAAATTGTTGGCCAAGAAATACTTTAATTTTTGCAAACGGTAAAGGTCGATTTTTAGGTTTTGGGTGAAGTTTACGATTTTTTTTTACAAAACTAAGAAATATTTTGAAAATATCTCTCGGTAAAACTGTTGACAGTTTCATGAAGATTATCACTGAATTTTTATAGAAAGCAATTCCGTATATTCATTAAGGAATTTTGAAAACCGCAACACACGTTTTAGCAGTTTTTAGGGAATGGGGCCTTAATAGTGCGTTACTCTCAGTGTGTGGCGAGAGATACAGGAACAGATAAAATTCACAAAAATAAAAATTTCTTAAAGTTTAAGATTAGGTATTAATAAAATAGTAAACAAGCAGATGGCTCTCTCGATATGTTTTACCTATCCATCGCCTAGGTCCTAAATAGTTGCGTTACGGCTCATGTGATAAGCCGATGTCTAATCGGGAACACACAAAGACAAGCATTGTCGCTATTGCGACAGAAGTATTTAAGGCGAGGCATCGAGACAAACTGGAAAAAACTGGTTGGCTAAATCACGTGTTTTTTTGTTGTTAAATAACAATTTTACAAAAACTACACGATATACCTGAAGATATTATCCAAAGAATATGCTTAACTTATTACATGATAAAATGTACTTTACTCGATCATATAAAATTCCGAAGACAGGCTAAAAAAACAAATAATGTGTTAATAATATTTCTAAACTTCCACATGATTTTTATATGGTGATATTTAGTTTTAAATACAAAAAATAATGTACTAAATTTTGGTTATCAGCTCAAGTCCTATATTTATTTATCCGAAAATTAACGTTTCCCAGCGGTTTCTATAGAATTGACGCGCGTCAAAATACCTCGCCTTAAGGCGATGGTAAGCCCTGGCATTAAGTTGTAGAACTCTACACATATTAATAAATTGCATTCTTGCGATGCCGGTGTGGATCGTATCTTGTAAGGAGCTCCTTTGAAGAACAGACCAACTGCCGTTCTTGCCAGGCAGGTCGCAAAAGGGGACCAATTAGCTATACTTGTCACTACTAGGTGGTAGAGTTTCGCTACATCTCGCCCGAGTATTTGGTACCACCAGCTTAACTATTCCTGCTGCAATAGCGTTAATACTTATGATTGTAGTATTCTGGTTTGGAGGGTAAGATAGCCGTTATATTTATGCACTTGCATTATCATTCCGCCCCACGGAAAGCAACGCACCATTAACATTTCTGATGTCTATAGGCGATGGTTTCTCTTTCCATCAGTTTTCTATCTTCTATACAAATAAATAAAGTTGGAGTGTCTGTTTGTAATATTAAAATAACCGGTTTTAACTAAATGCATATGGATGTATACACGGTACACATACCAAAATAACACTTTTTACGATTTTTGCCTGTCTGTCTGTCTGTTTGTTCCGGCTAATCTCTGGAACGGCTGGACTGATTTTGACGGGACTTTCACTGGTAGATAGCTGATGTAATAAGGAGTAACATAGGCTATTTTTTTAAAAAATCCACGCGGACGAAGTCTCAGGCACAGCTAGTCTAATAATATAAAAAAAAGACATTTGATGGTTTCGCTTGGAGAAATTTAATTAGCCGCTACACTGATAAGAATAAGACATAATAAGATGAAACGTCTCACACGGTTACTATGTCAATTATTTTACATTGTCAGACAAAATGTTTATCAAATAAATAATAATGACGATTTATAGCTTCTTCGTGAATGCTGAATATACAATGGTTCATTATTTACTGCGAACTAAAACTTATAATAATTTTCACGTGATTTCCACGAAGTTTCTTTACATAAGCAAATGTCATACATTAAAATTGCATGAAATATTTTTATTTTTATATATAATACACGAAGTATTATTTATAAAAATATTTCATGCAATTTTCAAACAGGAAATTTTTGATTCCATTATATATGTTAAGCATGAGTCCTATCATGAATTTCTTGTGACCATAGCTCATTCACGAAATTCAGCGATAAGCCAAGATGACTTGTAGTTAAATACTGCTTTGACTACTAGATGGTAGAGTTAAAGTCAGACCGAGTATCGTCAAGTGAATAACTTGGCAAAATTAACCTTGCACCAACGTCGTTTAACCGACGCGTGACGTCACACAGTTCAATAATAGATATGACATAAATTTTTCGAAAATCGAGGTGAAACGATTCCTATATTTGAAAATTAACTATTTTCCTAACGGGCTGTAAAAAACCCGTATACACTTCTCAAATTTAAAATCTTATGGAAAATAAATGAAGTTATATTATAAAGCTCTTACCGCACACGGAGCAGGCAATACAACCTATTAGAAGGTCAGATTCAATGCGATTCCTCACACTGATAAATAGCACATTGCGGCATTTGTCATACATATCGATCAATGCCCGGCTGCCTGCTGCTGCTATTTTTAAGATACATAAAAAATCTTTCGACAATTTCCTCGATCCGAAAATCGAATTTGGGTTCTCAACATATAGGCCGAGCCGTCTTACCAGCTGATCAACTAGGTAGCCCCATCGAAAATAGGTTACAATAACATCATACAGTTAATTGCACTTGATGTCGCAAGCGCGAGCGTTTAATCGAATTATTTGCGCATTTAACAAGTCCCTAATCGTGTCCGCATCAGCTACCGCGACGAAAGGGCTGCCGATATCGAGATAACAGATAGAAAGCGCCGTTACACCAACCGTGTTACGCCGTACGCGCTCCCGACAAACTCGAACCGTAGCCCTTAAACAAATAAGGCAAACTCGACTAAGTGGAAGTCTTGATTAAATCGAGATTAATATAAAAAAGAATAACGCAACTGAAAGACCTCTGGTATTGCGGATGTCCATGGGCGGCGGTGATCACTCAACATCAGGTGCACCTCCTGCTCGTTTCCCCCTCTTCCATAAAAAAAATATATATATTCAAATTTATTCAAATCCGTCAAGTAGTTTTTGCTTGATTGAGTAACAAACATCCACCCATCCAAACATCCATCCATCCACCCGAACATCCAAATATCCAAACTATCGTATTTACAATATAGATAAATAACGCACAACAAAAATGCAGCGCTAGACATTATACATCTATCTCATTTTTCTACATAGACCCAGTACTTTGTGAACTAAGTTAGAACGCATTACCCTTCCTTAGCCGCGCTGTAGTCGAGTTAACAAATATAACCCATGACAGAGAGTATCTAATACAAACAACATAATGTAATTGATGTGAAAAAACCTCAAGGTATCGGTAAAAACTCATGTCGTAATGCGATACTAATCGCCTTTTTTGTATACCGAAATAATCATTATCCAACATACACCAATCTAGGATGTCATACAATGGTTTTTGTTAAAGAACAAAAAATATGGACAATCTTAATCAAGCGACAAAAAGTATCGAAAATAGTAAAATACACCTTCAAATAGAAATTCTAAGTCACTTGTTACATCTTGAAGATATAGATTTTCGAGAAAATTCTGCGAATCTCACGAGATCAGTATCTCATGGTATCAGTAATCTCATGTAAGAATAGGCCAATGTGTTAAGCCTATGCCTAAATCATCCATAGACCAAATTCTATTCAAATCTATTTAGCTGTTTGAGCAAAAACACGTCACACACAAACTTTTGCATTTATCTATATCTATGTTAATATTATAAATGCGAAAGTTTGGACGTTTAGATGTGTGGATGGATGGATGAATGTTTGTTACTCAATAACGCAAAAACCACTAAACGGATTCGGATGAAATTTGGCACAAATGTAAATGATAACCTGGATTATGCATAGGGTGTTTTTTATTCCGGAAAATGAGATGTTCCTCCGGGATTCACAAAAAACCTTTATAATGCAACGGGCTGCACGCTGCAGCTAGTAATTAATAATACTAGCCCGCGGCTTCGCCCGCATTAAAAGTTATTGTTTTATTCGTCGAAAATAGAAATTTCGTACAGCTATCTACAGCTGTATCCTTGGCAACTAATCAGTGACACGTAGACGATTAAAATATTCAGTTAAGTACTTAAGACGTGAAAGTGCGACAAACTAACAAAATTTACTCTTTTTAATAATTTATAATGTACTTTCATATTCATAATATTAGTTAGGGTAAGTGGGTTATTATGTGTTGGATCTGGCTCCTTTCTCTCTGTTATCTGTAACACCTTCTTTGTGTTATACATAATTAGCTGACCCGTGCAGCTTCGCTCGCGAATGTAGTAAGTATTAATACTTCATCATCAATAGGTATAATCTTTTATACAAAACTTTCATCCACTATTTCAGCCCTTAGTGGTCATTTTTTTTTAAAAAAATACCATCTTTATTCCAAATTTCATCGAAATCGGTTCAACGGTTTAGCCGTGAAAGCGTAACAGACGGACGGACAGACAGGCAGACAGTCATTGCATTATACATATATTATAACATTTATTTATAGTTAGGATATGGATGTTGGCTGACTTAGGTTTGAATATTTACAATGTAAATAACAGAACGTTAAATATAGCAGAATTAGTGATGACAGATGTATTGGGCTAAAATAGATAAAATATATTGAAAGATAATAAAACAGTGTTTTTAATTAATAAATAATAATTAGATAATAAGAAAGATTCCAATTGGTACCTCGAAGGCGCTACACTGTACCACTTGCTTTTCCACCACGCAGCTTGTGAGAAATGAGAGAGGCAAAAGCTGTTATTGCCGTCATCAATACTATATCATAGGTGTTTACTCTCTGTGACAATTTAGGGGGCGTCCATAAATTACGTGAGGTGTTTTTTTTTTAATTTTCTGCCCCCCCCCCCCTCCCCCCTTGGTGAGATGTCGTGAGATTTTATTCAACCCCATCCCCCAATCTCACGTGAGATTTTTCAAAATTTGGATTTCTTAAATATGTAAACGCGTTGGATTTTTATTATAAAAAGAAAAAAAAAATTGCTTCGTGATTTTATTTACGACTATTAACTATTAACTAGACTAATAATCAATATTGCTGAGTTATGTCATAACAATTTAACAATAGAATACTTAAATCATAATTACCGCGATTAAAAAAAGAATGTCTACTCCTCTGATAGTGGCGCGAAATCAAAGAACGGGCTACACTGTACCGTAAATTCCGATTAAATTGAACTATTTGGTATAAAACAAATATGATGATTTGGCAGTCAGTAGTAATGTATAGCGTCGAAGTATGAATTAAATTATTTTCTTTCGAACGAATTAGTGAATAATCTTAATCGTGTTACGATTACGCTTAAGATTAAATCTTAAGCATGTACAATCTGGATAATGGTCCAAAATAGTATATTTTTTTCTGTTTCACTCAGAAAAAAAATTCCATGATATTTGCCGAGACCCCCCCCTCTCCCCAACGTAAGATTATATGAGATTTGACTCGACCCCCTCTCCCCCTTAAATATCTCACGTAATTTGTGGACGCCCCCTTAGCTGGATACGATGGAGTCAATAATAATCAATTTAAGTATATTACATCCTGAAGATGCTTAAAAAGTGAAACCGGTCGAGTGATATACAAAAATAAAAGTTTTAATGTGAAATTAAAGTACAAGTGTCACAATAATGGTGCCGACGATGGAAAGTATAGAATACGATGGCGGATGGAGTACTACCTTGGAAATTCCTAAGCCATTACGTCAGTGGTTGTCGTATTGTGCTTTGGTCCAGATGGGCAATAGTCGAGAAACTTGTTCATGCGGCCTCAAGTCTTTTGGCAACGGAACATTAACATTTTTTATTGTTTATAGATAGCGGTTATCTTTTATCGCCACGGAAGCCATTTAGTTTACCATTCTTTGCTACAAAAATACAAAAATCACCGGATTTAATTATATTATAATCAGTAGTCCAAATAATGCAAATCAAAAGAAATTTAACATAATAAACCACTACTTTTAAAGCAGGTCAAAGAAATCTACTTTAAAAACTCACTTTCATTTGTCAATCACCTTGAGTTTTAGATTGAAAATGTTTTATATGACCTTAATATATTAGATATACTATTTATATCATAATTTACATCCTAATATCCCACGCAAGTGCAAATTAGAAACTGGGTTCTCGTTACGATCACAAATTTTGCCTCAATGTTACACTTCTTATGCTGGAGCCGCACTTCACCCCACAAAGCCAGCCGCACAAAGCTTCGTGCAATGACACGATAAATGCAGATGTGACCCGCTATTATCGGCTATTTTCGAATACATTCCGGACTACGTGTGTCTTAGCGCGCGGACCAAGGATGCAAATTCGGCCCCGGCATTATTGAAAGACGTTTAAGTATTGCAGACTTGGCGTTTGCATAATGGTGTGGCTAGATATGTCAGGCTCCGGCGAAGCTTCGATCAATCGCTGATCTTTACTGGCTATCGCTGAACTACTTTGCGAAAGGGTTCTGCGTGTCACTACGGTGGTCGGCACACTGCGACCCACAGGTGATATTTGTGCGGCCCACGACAAAAAAAATATATAATTATGATAAACAATAGTAAGGATAAAAAACTATAATTTAACCGTGTATATAATATACCTACTAACTTCATGTGTAAGTCATATTTTATTAGTGACGTAGAGTATCGACGTACGTAATTTTATTTTGTTCCAAGATAGGGCAAAAATAACATACGATGATATGACTCTTCATGGTTATGAAGGAATAAAGTAGTTTATGAAACCATAACCTATGGGCGAATAAAACATGAAATAGTTGTTTAAAATTAAAGTACGAATATTTAAGGAACGAATGTTCATGAATTAAGAATTAAAGAAGAAGATAATTTAAGTAAAATTCCAATATTCTTGTTTGCTTTGACGAGGGCCGCACAAATAGCTGCGGGCTGCAGTTTGATGACCACTGATATTATGATGCAAGCAGTCGTAGCGACGTAGCTTGCGACACAGATATCGAGATAACCCGAAGCTTCGCCAGGCCGATATTTGTAGCCACGAAGTAAAACTGGCAAGAAAATTAGGGTAAAAATATAGACATATTGTCGCTCAGCTGTCTTATAACTCTATAAACACTATTTTGGAGTTAAAATATCTATAGCAAAATGAAAATTAAATATTTGTGTCCGCTATATATATTTTGGTAATTGGCGTGATGAAAAGCATTGCACAGAGAGCAGTTCCGGACAAATTGATAATGTTTTGCCAAAAAGGAGTTACGCTAAAGTGAAACAATTATCTCTTTTACACATTGCTTCAAAATATTTTGTATACCACATTTTCTTTTAGATGTCCTCGTAAGAAAGTTATGAACCATATAATAAAACGAAAAAGTTATGTGTGGTCATACATTAAAATCTGTGAGTGAATAATAAATCATCCTCTGTATTCGTGCTCACATCGTTGTATTTTTTTTAATTATATGAGACCATCTACGGCAGGTTTTCCCAACCTTTATTTCTTAGGGCCTCCCCGAGCCAAAAATAATATTTTCATGCCCCCTTATATTTCTTATTTCCCTAGTCATACGTCCCCCCCCTAACATGTCTCTACGCCTCCTTAAGGGGGCGTGCCCCCCTGGTTGGGAAGTCCTGATCTACGGGGAATATCCATATATATATCTAAAAAAAATTATCAAGATTGGAAAAGTTATGCTTGGTCTAACATGAAAAATATTCACGTCAAATTCTGAACCTATAATTATTCCTGATTATATTCACCGACCATTTAACTCTATCTACCTATGCATATGAGGCCAATGCTTAGTCTATGATTAAAAATCCTTTATTTTGTGCCAAAAGGCCAAAATAAACAAGGCCGCACCCGTCACGATAACGCATCTGCAATTTTATATAGATTCAAAAATATGTCTTTTAGCAAATCTTCGTGAATGTGAAATAGTTTATATAGAGCTAATATAGAAGCCAGGCAGGTCGTAAAAGGCGACCGATTGGCTATCGAGCCACTACCATCGTGGCTACTAGGTGGTAGAGTTCTGCATTGTCTCGCCCGGGTCTGGTACCACCGCCTTAGCTATTCCTGCCGCAATAGCGTCAGTGCTTGTTGCTGTCGTGTTCCGGTTTGGAGGGTAAGGTAGCCGGTAAACTTATGCATGTGGCATTATACCTCGCCACAAGATAGCAACGCATCATTAACATCTTTGGTGTCTATAGGCGATGGTTGACTCTTTCCATCAGGAGACCCATCTGCTTGTTTGCTATCTTATGACATAAAAAAAATATAAAAAAATAGAGTATTTATTTATTATTCAACGTGAAGAAGTACCTAACAATCATACATACATACGTACACACAACAAACGTCTGCTTTACAATATCAGTGGGATTATTATAATTGTACATTTTCAGAAACCAATTCCGTAGACGGAACATATGACCAGTGTTCCCTTAACTAGTATTGTTATCATAACACAAGAAACGCGGGCCGTGCTTGTGTAATAACACTATGAAACAGCAATACCAACCAATCACGTTTGCCATTTCTTATCGCAATAGAAAGCACATTATCCTCGTGTCACGTACTGATTAGCTACGGCTTGTTTTGCCTCTGCATAATTTACCTTAATATGAGCTTAATAACGGATTTCACGTACCAAAACTTACACATATTAAAAGGAAAGGTGACTAACTAAGCTAGGATAGATTAAAATGTTTTATATATCTGATAGCAAACAAGCAGACTGCTCTCCTAATGGAAAGAAACAACCGTCGTTAATAGACGCCAAATGCTCATCCAAATCGTCGATTTGAAATCGATCTAGCCGTTTTTGCGTGATTGAAAGATTGAGTAACAAACATCCAACCATATATATTTTATACATAATATTATAACTCACAATTATAATATGTATGAGATATATTACAGGGTATATAATAATTACAAAAAATCACCCTGCATGGTAATTTATTTTCGGTAACGCTTGACGATGATCGGTTGAAAATATGTCCTTACCACAAGGAATGTACTTGATTTATGCAAAATCTATATATCTATACATATAATAAAATCGTAGGAAAGTCAAAACTCTACATTGAAATTTTTTTTTAAAAGAATACTTCGTTGCGGCGCATATTTTCCAAAACTCTTAGTAATGGCGGCGTAAAATACAAATACTTATAACTACAAATACTTAATTCCATTCATACAATATAATATTTCTAGCTTTTGGCCGCGGCTTTGCTCGCGTTAAATTCATTTTGGGGAAGTGGGGGGTTACAAAAAAACAAAAAATAGCCTATGTCATTCTCCATGCCTTCAATTCCACTTAAAAATCACGTCAATTCGTCGCTCCGTTTTGCCGTGAAAGACGGACAAACAAACATACACACACTTTCCCATTTATAATATTAGTAGGTATTGATTTTCACACTTCTCTAGAGAGGCAGAAACGAACGTTTCCCGTTCAAAATTTGTTTCCTGTTAAAATTCAATTATTAAAAATACGAAATTTATTTTCTTTGTCTGTTACGCTTTCACCATTGCTTTCTCGTCTTTATTGCGTGATATTTTGAATATACGTTTTATAGAAGCTAAGGATATAGTAAACTTTCAAACAGAAAAAATATATTATACTTGAAGTATAGAAAAATAGCATTTGGCGCGAGCGAAGCCGCGGGGAAGTCTTAGTAAAATATAATACGTCCGAACACGTAGACGCTATTGGTCGTTTCCTGGCAAACACCGTTTAGGTGTATTTGCCGAGCAATAATGCAATGATGGAGTAATAAAAATAAATAAAATTCATGAATGTGTTTGTTTCAACATAAATGGACCTAAATATATATTTAAGGCCATTAGTGTATATTGTATTTTTTGTTAAAGCGTGCTTTTCAACCAACTTCTCAAAAGTACCTCCTGTACTCAATTCAGATGTTAATATTTTTTATGTACAAGTATGTTCGGATATAATTCCGTCATCTCAGTATTTATTATAATGGGATATTTTTAATATACTTATTTTATTTATTTAATACTTTATTGTACATAGCACAATTAGGATAAAAAATATAAACATAATTACAATGGGCGAGCTTATCCCTACTTAAAGAGATTTCTTCAAGCCAACCCGACCAAGGAGATAAATAAAAATCAAATGAATTAGACTTGGTGTACAAAAAAGTTTGTTAGTTTGTAACGAATAAACTTAAAAACTACTGGAAAACTTTAAAAATGCTTTCACCAATATAAAGCTACATTAACATTGAGTACTTTTTTACCCGACTGAGTAAAAGGAAGTATTGTATGGGTCACGCATCAGTCATGGGGACGGACGGGGGAAGAGTTAGTATTATGTACAATGTGTAAAAAACTGGCCATTTTTTTACTCTCGCGAACGAAAGGTTCCTTGTAATTAGCTATAAAAACAGCATAAAATCATATTGCTGTTATAAAACACTTGTACTATTTCACAAATAACTTTATTTGTGAAATAGTACTTGATAGTGTTTGATAAAACCAATATTGGTTTTATCAAACACTTGTATTGATAAATAGTAGACAATGGCCAATCATATTGGTTTTATTAAACACTTGTACTACTTAACAAATAAATTTATTTGTGAAATACATAGTATAAGTGTTTGATAAAACCAATATGTTGCAGAATCACCAAGTGCCGACGATGGAAAGTATAAATTGTAGCAGAAAAGCTGTCAAATATTTATTTTATTTGTTTTTGTTGTTATAGCGGCAACAGAAATATATTATCTGTGAAAATTTCAACTGTGTAACAATCACGGTTCATGAAATACACCCTGGTGACAGACGGATAGACAGACAAACGACCGGACAGTGAAGTCTTAGTAAAAGGGTCCCGATTTACCCTTTGGGTACGGAACCCTGAAAGCCCTGTCCGATCGCCAAAAGTATTATTTGGTAGCTTATTACAATCACTTTTTTTTGTGGACGTAGATAGACAAATGTTCACCTATAAAAATAATGTATCTTCAACGATATATCAAATATTACTATGGCATCACACAATGTCGACCAAAAATAGTGGAAGAGGCATGAGGCTACATCAAAGAGCGGTAACGTCCGTTTGATATTGTAGACATTCGATGTTGATGTTTAAAATATTCCCTAAATTGTGCGGAAATTGAAGGATAAAAACGAGAATTTCAAAATTCGATAGTAATTTTATTTTTATGGTTGGAATCATTTCATTACTTTTCTTTTTTGATAATATTATCGACCTGCCTATATGCCCTTTTCGGCTCGGAAATGGTTTTTATTACCTCACCGTATATAGACGAACTTGTTAAATTATTTTTTGTTAGGGAGAGTACACTTTGGTCCCATATTTTGGTGAAGATTTGATTCTGTATTCTAGACAGACATACAGGAGGTAGTTTTACTGCTTTTAAATTATTCGAAAGACAAATTGAAATAGAAAACATTTCATAGTTATTTTAGCACAATCTCACAAAATTTCTGATAACAGTTAATTATATCTATATATATAAAAACAGTAGCAGTCGTGGGACTGCCGATAGAAGTGAAAACGGAACTATTAAGTTGAGAGTAATTAAAACTATATGCAAAACATAGCTATAGATATACTATTATCATTAGCATGTCGGTGACGCGAACCGAGGATTTTACCCTCTACCAAAACGCTCAACGCGCCTAAAGAAGTTTTCACTTCAAAAATCAATTGCTGTTCGTTAGTCTCGCTAAAACTCTAGAACGGCTGAATCGATTTGGCTAATTTTGGTTTTGAATTAATTGTTGAAGTCCAGGGAAGGTTTCAAAGGTGAGAAAATGTAGCAAAAAAAAGAGTAGTTAAAAAGGGAGAACAATGTTTGCCGGGTCAGCTAGTACAATATACATATATCCTTGCTTCACAAGAAACGATGTAGGTAATGGTATCTTGTGAAGCAAAAAGATTGTATCAGCTATTTCTTTCGAAACGACGACAGCTGGTGGACGGACAACTTTATGGATAGCATCCGTTGAGCGAACAGAAAAATTTGATTGTAATTTAATGCAGGGTACCCGTGCAGGTAGATATATATAAAAGGTAATTGTTCGGGTTTTTTATACGTTTATTTAAAGGAAATGAATGATCCGCAGAAAAATACAAATAAAAAGTCCAAAAACCTATTCAAGTATACTACTATTAAAAATGTTAACATCCCATCATTTGTTAAGATTTTCCGGAAAATATAAATTATCTGAAACTGTGTCTTGTTCGATGTCGATAGGTTGGCCATCGTCAAATCTCGGCATTTAAAATGTTGGCTAATTGTGGGCGCAGTAATATAATTAATTGTAGGCAGGGGTATCCTACAACTACGGGGTCGTGGGTGTGAGGTTTTTTATTATATACTAGCTGTTGCTCGCAACTTCGTCCGCGCGGACTTCGTTTACTCCGCACAGCTCCTCCCCCGTAGGTGATAGCGTAATAATATGTAGCCTAAGCCCGACCTGTCAGTAATATTCATGCAAAATTTGAAGTAAATCCATAAGTACTTTACCCCGGACATACATATAGACAAACAGACAAAAATTCTAAAAATGATGTGATGTCGTGGGACACCAGGTAGGAACGAAGTTCCTTCAGCTAAATGGCACTACTCGCTTGTGTATGCGACTGTCGCGCCTGCGCACATCTCATTTAACGGTTTTATTCCACGCACTTTTTTCCACGGATTTTTTCTTACGGTTTTACAATCACATTTTTTTCAGTTCGGTCGCGCAGCAAAATCCCTATCCCCTCCTAGCCTGTCGTAAGGAACTTCGTTCCAAAAACTATATTTTTGGCTTCGATATCGATTGTAGATCACGCCCCAAGTATTGACTTTCCTACGATTTTATTATATGTATAGATTCGAAAGCCTATATTTACGCGCGTCTGTATTAAGTATGTCAATTGTCAGTGGAGGCTCTCTTGGTTCTGATATGAAAATGGAAAGACCAATGAAAGGTCAATAAAACAAAATTTAATCATTGATGCTAATGTGGAAGAATGTAGGCACCGAGGAAAATCAAAACTAACATACGTGATTTAATTAACTGGTCGCTACTCGAAGGTAGTGTCAAGAGTTTACGAAACCGGCGGGCGTGTTTGTATGAAGAGTCTTAAACGTGGAATAAGCAAAGTAAATCTGCATTGTGACATAAACACTCAATTCTTTTGGCCTCTTATATCGTAAGGGATGTAGCTTAAATATGTGTTTATTTTGTAAACGTTCAAGCTGAAGCGTTTGAATGAACTGAATGTTCTCGAAGTGTAATTTGGAATATTACATAAGTATATTACTTTTTTATCCTGGGAAGACAATTCTAGTATACATTGTATCAGAGATCACATGAATACTAATAGGCACGCCATTTGGAAGGAAACGTGTCGCCGCGTATATGAGCAAACGCTCCTATCACTGTCAAAAATGCAATTCATTTATGTTGTACTGTTTTATCGTACTGAATGAGATGACAAGGTTAAAAAATTACGCTTGAAGAGATTTTATTTCATCGGTACCTAAGTAGTATAACTCTGTAATTCTGTGTGTAATTGCAAGCTACTCTGACAAACTAGAAATTGTCTTGAAAGGCGTATCCATTTAATCCGTGCATTGTATGCTATATATGTATACATACATATGTATGACGACTACTAGTTGCAGAACTTGTTTTTAATTTTTAGTATACATGTTTCCTTTTAGGGTGATTATAATCCCATCAGAAACATTTTCATGTAAAATATTTCCAAGACGAGACCATATTATGGCTCACACTGTTGAAAAGTTATCACATCTCATGCAGTCAGGCTTGTAACTCTATACAGTACACACCCTTACAATATAAGCCCTTACTTCATATGATAAACTCCTGAGTCAAAAGATGTGGCTTTTGAGTATTATATCTTAATTTTTTTAGTATGATAAAAGGATTTATGGCAATTATGCGTAAAACAAAATATCGGTTAAATGCTCGCCATGGCTTCGGTGGCACACTTCTGTCCGACAGGACATATTTTCAATGACGCTGAGGCATAACTGAGGTCCGATATCGTTAAAATGCCGAAATATCTCATTGATTAACTCTTAAATTGTTCTAGACTTATTGACGTACACTTTTTCCTTTAAATATCCTTGAAGAAAGAAGTCTAACGGCGTGGTGTCAAATCACATGATCGTGGTGGCCAATTCAAGAGCTAAAGGATGGGATAATTCGGCACATTAATGACGTTGAACCTCAATTATGCCTCAGCGTCATTGGAAATTAAGATTTATGATCCCTTTATAGTAATAAAAATAATTACGATAATTCTCTGACCACATTTGGTTTTATTTAAAACAAGCTGCAGCGTGCAGCCCGCTGCATTTCAAAAGTTTTTAACGAATCATCTAATTTTTCCAGGATAAAAGTAGCACATATGCTATTCCAGGCCATCATCTACCTGTGTGCTAAATTTCATTCAAGTCCGTTCAGTAGTTTTTGCGTTATTGAGTAACAAACATCCATCCATCCAAACATCAAAACTTTTGCATTTATAATATTTATAATTAAAACAGATTAACATCGTGCGTTATGTATTGACCAGCCCTTCCTTTATTTAAATCTAGCTTTACATCGCAGGTATTTTGGATGCCGACTTTCAAATATACTGATACTAGCTGCCCACGACTCGTACTTGTAAGCAAAAACACAACTTCATTTTGTTGAGACTGGTAAAAAGTAGCCTCTAGCTATGAATGTGACGGATAATTATTTTTTTTCAAATTCGTCTGGATCGTAGAGTTCAGATACTAGCGCGTTCAAACAAACAAAATAACTCTTATCTTATTATAGCAGTATATTTTTATGTATTTATATTGTACATTACATATATTATATTTAAAACATAAATTCCATATTACGTTAAAAATTGCGTAAGTAATAAAAATTGTTTATTATATCAACAATAGCCATCGGCAATTACATTTATTTTATGTTATTTGAGGTTAAACCTGACATTACATTTTATGGTGACCTTCATAAAGTTGCATCGTTGCTTACATTCCTACCAAAATACAAAATTGTTTAAAGCATGCATAATATTTTAACAGCCCACTTAAAAGAACCGCTAACATCTGCCGTTTCGTTACAGATCGTTGTTGATTTTGGTCAGTACAATATGCAAACATTGATTTAATCTTGAAGTTCGATGAGCTTCAGAGACCTTGGCTCTTGATACTCGATAAATTCTAATTTTATAAGATAAATCAAATACACAAATATTTTCGTTTTAAATCAAATCGACGTTAAAATGGCGTCGTATACTTATACTATTAAACGAGTTATATACCTATATAAATATATAAGCTAAATTTCGGAAACGGCCTAACGATTTTCATGAAATATGTATTCATGAAAATCGTTGGGAAGTATGAAGTGGGGTTTCGGAAACGAGAGCTCGATCTAACTAGGTTAAATTTTTAAAAAACGTCGTATTATCAAAAAATAATACCGAGCATTTTCCCCGTTTTAGTTCCGGACTCCTTTGAAGAATAGACCAACTGCCGTTCTGCCAGGCAGGTCGTAAAAGGCAACCGATTGGCTATGCGAGTCACTACCAGTGTGACTACTAAGTGGTAGAGTTCTGCATTGTCTCGCCCGGGTTTGGTACCACCGCCTTGTCTATTCCTGCCGCAATAGCGTCAGTGCTTGTCAATGTCGTGTTCCGGTTTGGAGGGTAATGTAGCCGGTAAACTTATGCATGTGGCATTAGACCTCGCCACAAGTTAGCAACGCACCATTAACACCTTTGGTGTCTATAGGCGATGGTTGACTCTTTCCACCAGAAGACCTATCTGCTTGTTTGCAATCTTATAAAAAAAAGAGCAAAACTCAGTTATCCAGGTACTAAATTTTTAACGCAGTAAAACTGTAGCAACCGACTTCCCATTTCATATATCTCCGGAACCCTGCATCAGATCTCCATTAAATTATAATGGGACCACACGGGAAATTTACCCTTCCAAACAAAAAATTATGTTCAAAATAGGTTCATAAATTACCGTGGTCTGAGGTTTACAGCTCATCAGCTCGGATATGGGCAGTATTGTAATAACTCTTTTGTTTTAACTCTACCTTATTGGTATACTGACACCGGTGCAAATATAGAATATGGATTCGAATAGCAGATCTGCTATTCGTTGTATGACTTTATTTTTTTTTGTAATAAAATTAACTTAACCTTATATCTGATATGATGGTAGGTTTGCATCATAAAAAAAGTTAAAATTGTATTTACGCCCGTATTCTCATAAAGATAGGCAGAGGTACACACTACACATGATTATCCAAAGATACTTACAGCCGGTTTTCAAAATGCAAATCAGTTTTAACACACAATTAATCTGTGTTTAACATAATTTTTATGAGTAAATGTTAAACGCAGATTAGTAATTGCTTGTTAAAATTAATTTTCGATTCGGAGACCGGCCGTTCGTCCCAAAATATGATAGGTAGCAAGCCCCGGGCACTTATCCAATCCCGGACACTGTCGCTTTTATCCGAAAACACATTTTGAATTGCCCGATCCAGGAATCGAACACGAAATCTCATATGGTCAAAAGGTATCAGAATTTTGCAATGTCTCACCCGGGTCTTGTATCACCGCCTTTCATATTTCTGCAGCAATAGCATCAATCCTTACCACTGACGTGTTTCGGTCTGGAGGGTAAGTTTGCAGGTAGACTTATGCATGTGGCATTGCCATCTCAAAATTCGGATTGCGACTCACCATTAAAATCTTTGGTGTCTATAGGTGATGGTTTCTCATTCCATCTGCTTGTTTCTTACTCGTATTTAATTATATAAACTACTAGCTGTTGCCTGCGACTTCGTCCGCGCGGACTTCGTTTACTCCGCACAGCTCCTCACCCGTAGGTGATAGCGTGATAATATGTAGCCTATATGTTGACCCGACCTGTAAGTAATATTCATGCAAAATTTGAAGTAAATCCATGGAGTACTTTTTGAGTTTATCCCGGACATACATACAGACAAACAGACAAAAATTCTAAAAACCATATTTTTGGCTTTGATATCGATTCTTTTAAAAAAATATTCAATGTACAGTTTTGACTTTCCTACGATTTTATTATATGTATAGATGTACAATGCGATAAGAATGAAATTAACTATTAGTTAAGTATTAATTATTAATTTTATTAGGTATTAATTATGTAGCTTACAATTTGTGCTTTATTCAAATGCTTTTAAATAAATTAACAAATTACAGTTTAATAATAAGTTTCGTATTGTTATGCGCCTAAAATTTATGAATACAATAAGGGTTGAGTAAGTAATAAATGCAATTAAGACTAACCCTTTATTTTGTATTCCCAATAGTACCAAAACTCTATTATGTAAAGTGCGACCTTGGTGATAATTAATAATTGTGATTCACTATAGAGATTACACTTGAGATAGTACATTTATATGAACAACAATAATAATCCATCACGATAGATCATATTATTTTTGTCTATGTTCATAATTTTTTTATCATCAACAAATTTACGCCTAGAGCAGGCGGGTAATAAGCTAGTACAGAATAAATGTATTTGTAATATAATTAAATAATAGCCTATAACAATTCATACAAGTGAAGCGTAATAAACAATGTAAGAATTTTTGAGATTATTCAATCTAAATTATTTAATCTAAATTATTTTATTTTACATGTTAAGTCTAAAACTTAAAGCGAAAGTATAATTACATAATAATAAAATTACGCAAACACGTATTTTGATATGCATAAAATGCAAAAAAAATAACTATTTTAGGTCGTGAAGTAAACGGATATTAAAAATTAGTATTTCTTAGCACTCGAACTCTAAATATCACGTCAATCCAAATAGGTGTTACGTGATTATAATTTACACTTTACATTGTTTATATAAAATTATATTATATAGAGTATATTTTATATAAAAAGTAACATCAAGCCCGGTTCCCTTGTGAGGTAGGCAGAGTAAGCCGAACGTCTATACCCTATAGACTTTCCAGTTCACCACAATTGACCGGTTAGTCGGTTGGCGAGATGAGTGGTGATCCCCATCGCCGCATTTTACCACGAACTGATAACGATAATCGACTATTTATAGCGGTATCCGAGACCGACGGCTTTACGTGTTCATACGAGGCACGGGTGTGGTTACACACCACCCGCCAGACTCCGAGCTGCTTCTGAGATTATGGATTTTCGAGAAAAAAAAATGGCAATGTTAACTCTTATATCTAGAGGACCAACTGCTTGTGTTGATATCTTATGAAATAACATAAATAAATAAATAAAAATATATACTTACCAGCTGACTAGTGAAATGTTGTTTTGCCATATAAATTACTTTTCTGAATATTTTGGTGGGAAACTTGGGAGGGGGGGGGGGGGGTTAATTGAGATAAAAACTACCACATATTTTAAGTTGGAATCCAATAGTAGATATCTACAAAATTTAATTGAAATCGGTATAGTATATTCGGAGTCCATCGCAGACAAACAACGTGCCAGGTAATTTATATATTATATTACGGTAGTGTCCCTATGTCATGTAATGTCAAGTGTAATGCACAAGTTTATCGGCTACCTTAGGCTTTAAGCCGTAACACGAAAGTAACAAGTAGCTTTAAGTACCTCCATTTTTATTTAAGTTTTTATGAATCATACGGACCAACGCATTTTCCGACTTTTTAGGTTAATATTATTGAAGATTTTGCGCAAATCTACAGTGTCTTAGTCCCTTCTAGTCGGAATACAACAAATTTTTATAGCGGATATGTAGGCGACGATCACCAATATGGGCAAGTCGTCATAAACACTACCACATTGTGGTCACGGTGTTACCAGACACCTTAGGTTAATTCACATAGTAGGTGGCAGCGGCCGCAAGCCGCTTCGACACATTGCTTCGTGCGTGTCGCAGTCAGTTGCCAGTGGATGTGAATTGAATTACGAGCTACAAAGTACGTAAGCAGATGACTCAATCCCCGGCCCAGTGGTCAAACTAGGACGGGCAAAAACCCTATTATATACGTACTAATATTATAAATGGGAAAATGGGTTTGTTTGTTAATTCTACTTAATTATTTAACCATCATGAAATTTTACATTCACATTAAGGGCACAAGAAAAACATTGGTTACTTCTCATTTAGTAAAATATTTAATAAATATCCCAGAATAAATTACACGAATTAACCTAACTCTAAAGTACGTAAAATAATTGCTTGTGTTATGCTTGTTTGCACCGACACTATTCACAGAAATACATATATATGTATATAAATACTGAAGTAGGTATAATTAATAAAAACGAAATCCCAGAAATGCACAAAACTATGCTCAGCACTAGGCATGTCACATTCACGCCTCACTGGTTATATCCTCGTTATAAAATAATTCACATGTCACACCAGTTATATGTATGCATTGGTTAGAATAGTTAGTTATTTTTCAACATATTTAGTTTACAATTTACAATTTCAACCAAATCTGTTCAGCCGCTTAAATGTGAAGAAGTATCTAATAAACATAAATATACACATATCTTTCATGTTTATAGTATTAGTGGAAATTTTGATTTAAAGTATTAATGAGATTAGGATTCGGCAATCCGGTGAATCGTGGTGAACAAGAATCGTCTTTAGAAATTCAATTTAAATGTTTACTCATTAATATGTACGTAATGACACTACAGTTTTTACAAATCCGTTTCTTTACCATGGTGACATAGGTTCCTCAAGTGAGCTTTGCTCAAAGACATTCTTATATCTACTTTCCATAGATGTCATCGGATTAAGATCAGATTTTAAGTAAAGATGGCGCCACGCCACAACCGCAAATGTCTCAACCTAAGATTACTATTGCTATTTCCGTGTGATTTTTCGTATTGCCGCAAATGCCATACAAAAGAACAATACGATGATCTTGCAGTGCACATTGCAACACAGTCGCTGTTTACCTTCAGCCGACCAGCCTAGCATCATATTTTGCAAAACTACGCCCATAAATGCAACTAAAACTTGTCTTCGCCCACACCTTGACACTGTCAATTACTGCAATATTTATGGACGGAACGGGTTTTATCACAGCTGCTAAAGAGTTCTACTACAAATAAATTGCATAAATGTGTACTCACATTCATCATTAACAGACCACTGTAATTGGAAGTAGAATGAAAAGTTATGATGTTAAAAGATAACCGTCGCCTATAAACACCTACAATTTTAATTTGTTTTTTTTTTATATTTTGGAACCTGTTTATTAATTTACTGAAGTTTATATTTTACAATATTAATAATTTTAGAATTCGGAGCACAGTTAAATTATATAATATGCTACTAGCAGGGCTACTAAGCTTTACTCAGATATTTTTTTTTGTGAAAATTGATTATAAGTTAACAGAGATAACACTTACCTAAATCAATTTTAATAGTCAGACTACATAAATAGGAAATTTCGTCATAATCGTTAGAACCGTTTCGGAAAAATCAATTACATACAATTATACAAGAATTGCTTGTTTAAAGTATAGGATTAACTGTTTTTAAGTATTTGGACATGTTTTAGATTTACCATGCCTTGCTATCTTTGTGGCAGGTGTGTAATTTCACATGTTTACTAGAATACGACACTGATGTTATTTCGACAGAAAAATGTAATGCGGTGGTACCGAACACCGACCCGACGAGACGTTGCACAAATCTGCCAGTATTCCTTATAGTCAGTATATCATGGCAGAGTTTTCTCTGCAAGTACCTAATCACGATGGTAGGTGATGAGTTTGGCTATTTAACTATTGCTTTTTATTATATTTAACTTTTACTATTTAACTATTCATTGAGCTTTTACCTGTCAGGTAGAAAAGTAGATGGTCTATAGAGTACCCAACTATGCTGTTTAAAACTGAATACTGTTTTTCAGTACATTATAATTTTTACAGTTGAATAAAAATAGGGTATACAAGATACTGTTTTAAGTATTACTGGACGGTGAGTATAATGAGGCTTTAAGGCTGATGAGGCTTTAATTTTTAAATTGTGCGAGAAGTACCAAAAATATGTATTTAATATATTAAATGACAAATACTGTTTATTTTCTTGTCAGACTTAAACATACTTTATTTCTTGGAAAAAACAGTTGACAACCTTACATCTATCTATTTTAATACATTAATGTAAAAATTCAAGTATTTTCCCTGTTTTCGTCCGGGTTCCTTTCAGCAACTCACCATTATCATATTTGGTGGTTGTATCCAACCGGATTTTTCATCTGCTTATTCTCTATCCTATTGTATAAAAAATCAAACCTGTTAGTCAATTATAATAATTAAAAATTCCACAATAATTTTAGCTGAAAGCGATTTTTATTATGGCAATATTTAATGGGACATAGCGAATAGGTACGGCAACGTTTAAGTAATTACACCGGCGGCGCACCCACAGTTAACTTATTATTGTCTACTTCTATTACCGAAATAGGTAGGATTATTAATGTTAAAAATTTTAGTATGTTTTTATATACAAACATTAGCACTACATCATATTATACTAGTGAGCTCCGCTCCGTGCACGGGATGGCCTAATTATTATCTAGTTGATGGCCAAATTATTATCTAGTTGCTGGTTGTTACTCGCGATTTCGTTCGCGTAATCCAAAGTCGTTGTTTCCTTTTGATAAGCCGGGTAAAAAAAATATGTCACACCTGGATAGTGTAGCTTTCTAATGTTAAATGAATTTTTAAGACTGTCCAGTAGTTTTTGAGTTTACCCCTATAAGTATAAACAATTTTTCCTGTGTATTATATTAATGTAGATGGCCATATTATGATACAAGTTAGATATACCACGAGTATTCGGCAGCATTTCGGTATTCGGCCGTATATTGATCGGCCGTATAAACCGTGAACCATTCGGCCAAATACCGAATATCTAATCATAAGAAAAAGCCGCACATATTATTAAAAAAATATTTTAGACCAAGAAAAATTACAATTATTACTTAAAATTAGAAAAATCGCCTCTGTGGTCTAGTTGACCGAATGAGGTCCCGGGTTCGATTCCTGGCTCGGGCAATTATAAAATGTGTTTTTTCAGTTTTCCGATAAAAACAACATTGCCCGAGATTGGAAAGTGCCAGGTTGGAGATAGGCTGGCCACCTATCACATTGTGGGACCAAGTATCTTCGGCTAATCGTGGGTGCACTTGTTGTACCTCTGCCTACCCTTTCGGGTATACGGGCGTGAAGATTACTTAAAATTTATCGGAGGTCAGTTATTAAAAAATTAAATCAAATCAAATTTATTTTCCATACCATACCATATATCATTTTATTCATTGTATTTTTATATCTTATTACTTTTTTTTACATAACCGTTTCAAGTGACAGACAAAGGTAGCCCAGAAAACCAGCTGTAGGGTTGATAATTTTTTGTCACCCTATGTGTTTGCTGAGTGGCTTACCATTTTACCATCATGTTGCTATACATAAACATTAATTAATTTTTATGTTTTTTGTTTTTCATGCTTATTAATATGCTGTACAAATTGAAATTCTCTATATCTGTGTAAAAAGTGTTGTATGTTTTTTTTTCTTTTTCTTTGTTTAGTGTATTTGTGGCTTTGTGTTTTTTTGTCTTATTTGTAAGCTTCTTCTTGTTTTATTCTATACTAGATGTTGCCCACGATTTCGTCCGAGCGGACTTCGTTTACGCCGCACAGCTCCTCCCCCGTAGGTGATAGCGTGATAATATGTAGCCTATATTTTCACCAGACCTATTAGTAATATTCATGCAAAATTTGAAGTAAATCCATGCAGTACTTTTTGAGTTTACCCCGGATATACATACAGACAAACAGACAAAAATTCTAAAAACTATATGTTTGGCTTCGATATCGATTGTAGATCACGCCCCAAGTATTCTTTTAAAAAAATATTCAATGTACAGTTTTGACTTTTCTACGATTTTATTATATGTATATAGATGTTTAGTATGTGTGGTAAATAAAACAATTCTTATTCTTATTATGAATGAAAACAATTTTTTCAGCATTTCTCTCGCATCACGTGTGTTGTAACACCATCAACTCGCTAATGAAACAAATGACATAGATCGCAATCTATCAGCTGCGAAATATGTAACCAGTAAGTGACTTGCATCGACCTACCGTCACGTGTAGTAGGTCGATGGTGACTAGACAAATCAGCACCGAATGTTCGTGGTTCGGCCAAGGACACGGCTGGATATTCGGTATTCGATAGAATTACTGTTCATTGCATCACTATTACAAATTACCGAAAGGCCTAAAAAGAAATCTGTTATTCCGGCTGCTATAAAACAGGGCATGATCACAACTATCTGCTGTGCTAATCTGAAGATGGTCTGAAATTTTCAGGAAAATCACTCCAGTCGTTTTGAAATATATACATAATAAATGCGCATACACGCATCGGCTATAAATTTGCGATACCTAATATTCCTGGGACTGGATAATATTTACACGTGTACTAAAATTCGTAAGTGTATGTATGTTTTAATGTTTATCTACGAACGAGAATTGTGTTAAAAGAGGGGCGAAATATTAAAAGAGGGGGGAGAGGATTGTTAATTGAGATAAAAATTATCTTACATTTTAAGTTGGATTAAACAGTAGATATCTACAAAATTTCATTGAAATCGGTTCAGTAATTTAGGAATCCATAGTGGACAAACAACGTGACACATAATTTATATGTATTAAGATTAGATGTAACCAACGTTGTTGTTATATTAAATATTTATTAGTTACTTTTAGTTATAACTTTCTACTTACTCTATAAGACAGGGATTAACAATCATCTCATCGGCCAAAGATCGGTGCATTGATGTCAACCTTAAGGTCTAACAACGTTTTGTTCACTACGCGTACCTACTTAGTTACGAAATCAGTATGATAATTTGCAATCTAAGTATTTTGCTTATTATTCTCTGCAACAAAATAGCAAAATATCAGTTATTGTTTTCCTTCCTTTGGTTTTACACAGGAAATCCAATCGAGTGACGTTTACATCATGATGAGGATACGTTTGTGTCAATATTAAGTAAACACGTATTAGTGGGATATTTCTTGTTATTATTTTCCGGTACGGCTTTTTTATATAAGATAGCAAACCAGCAGATAGATGGCTTTTGTGATGGAAAGAGACAGCCATCGCCTATAGTCGCCTATAGATAATAAAAATGTTAATCATGTAAAAAAATCCGTGTGACGGGGTGTTAATAATACCACATGCTGCTATCCGTGTGACGGGGTGTTACCACATACATAAGATTACCGGCTACGTTCCCTACCTAACCGGAACACGACAGTGACAAGCATAGATGCTATTGCGGCAGGAAAAGTTAAGGCGGTGATGCCAAATACCCGGGCAAAATGTTACAGAACTCTATCACATAATAAAACCTAGCATAACCTGGTAAGTAGGTATATTAAAAGTTAATGCAATTTCATCAAGTACCGACGAGGGAAAGCACAAAGTATAAGTTCAATTAACTAACACAAAAACACCGGCGTGAATATATTTTCTAATTTTATCTAACTTACGTATGTTAAAATGTTCGTTTAACCCACATATAAGTATCACCAATAGGCAGAGCGAACCGAGAAATAAAGACATTCAGACTCACTAAGATTCACCGGCTCGCTAGTGAGATTCTCTAGTTATTTATGATCAGTAGTAACTCTAAGAAGTTTATTACTAGCAGAATCTTACGAATTCGGCCAAGACAATTCAACGTACTTAAAATCCTTACCATACTAATATAACCCGTAAACGCGAAAGTCGGTCTGCCTCTGCCTGTTTGTCTGCTTTCACGGCTAAACTACTAAACCGAGTGTGAACAAATTTGGCATGGAGATAGTCAAAGATAAAATAAACTCTTAAGAGGCTGAAATAGGGAATGAAAATCTGTATGAAAAACCATTTCGATGACTTGATAAGCTACTTGCGGTCGAAGTTGTGTGGGTTAGCTAGTATCCTTATAAATTTTAGCCTATAAATTATTATAGTATGTCTATACTGAGAGATTATAGTAAGTTTATATGTAGGAAGTATCTCTGATCCGATTTTGAAATTTCTTTTCTAATAAGCAAACTACACTATACCCGAGTGAAATAGGCTATATTTTATTATAATTTTCCCGGGATTTCGACATAGGCGGGTTATACCGCGGAAACAGGCAGTAAAATAAATTACTGTAAAATTTCATCAATAGCTATTTTTGTAATAATGTTATTTTTGTCTGAAAGAATAAATTATCTCTTCATACCTACATCTATTCACATATTAAGTATCTCTTATGCATTTCTTAATTTTCGTAAGTTACAACAGTACCTCTTAGGAGTAAATTTTTTTTTCGTTTTTAACTTACTAATATATATACACCAATATTTACATACCATTTAAATTAATTTAAATATATTAAAGCCTATTAAAAGTATTTAAATAATTTGGTGAAGCGGATCTTAATATTTCAATACCATGGCCTATTATAAATCTCAAATATGGAATATTTTCTAAATGGTAGTTCTAAATATTAGCATGTTAAAACTTAAAAATAGACACTTCAACTTTATCATTAAAAGTAGATTAAGCATAGATTATAAAACAATATAATCAACAAATCACCTGTGGAGCGAGGGTCGTTGTTGTATCTGTCGACGCCGTTTTGGTGGTCTCCTCTGTCACCAGTCGCAACCACTCGGGTCCACATGTCGCCCTCCGAGACGCACCCCAACGACAAAATCTCCCATCAGTCACTTGGCTCACGGGCGCAATTATGCTGGCTACAATACCACACTAGGAACACAGAGGCCCGAATCACTGGGCCGTGACACATGGATCCGAGATCGTTTACGCTCCCTATTTATTAAATTACACTAGTTCCAGTTTTATTAAACTTTTTCTTGTAAAAAAAAAACAAAAAACTGAATGAACACTTGGCACAATACCCGAGGAACTTTAACCGAGCGTAATTTGTAAACTGATTGATTTGACAGAGCGTTGACGTATCGCAACGAACGGTATACAGCTCTCGATAGCCTTCAACGAACTAACTAGTAAAGTAGTGACTACTGTTGGAGGCAGCTGTGCGAGACATAAAAGAGAAAGAACTATACAACCGCGTTGGAATTGTTAAACGAAACGCGTTCCAAGTAATACAACTTATAGTTTAGACAATAAAGTGCAGTTTGCTTTGTCATTCAGTGACATTTACCCAGCTGAGTCAGTTTCCACGAATGTTGCCTGTGGAAATTCGAGACAGCTCAAGTAGTGCAATCTTTGGGTGCGAAGAGGATAGCTTTGTAAGTAACCGAAACCGATACAGACCGATTCCCAAGGTCTGTAAACGTCACGTATTGCAAATATAAGATATACAAATATAGTGACAGACTTATTAAAAATATAACTTGCTCAAAATACTGACAATTACTCAAAATCGAAAATAATGTAATCGACTAAATGAACTCATCATCTAAACCGAATACACTTACCGTTAGACTACGAGGAAATCGTATAATAATATATTTTTTTAAATATCATAGCACATGCTGCAGGTTCTTGTATTAAAAGAATGAGACGATCATAGACCCTAAAAATGTTAGTGGTGCGTTGCTATCCGTGTAGGTGAGATATAATGCCACATGCATTAGTTTACCGACAATCCCCTCACACCGAAACATGATACTGACAAACGTTAATATTATTGCGGCAGGAATAGTTACGGCTGTGTTGTAGACCACTACCATCTTTTAAGCACAATGGTCGTGACCGTGTCACATATGGTCCATTGCTCTTATCTACAGAGACGTAGCTACCGCCGTATCAGCCGTATCAATGATTTGGGGCCCCCGGGACACTGAGGCATCTAGTGTATAAGCAAAAATTAGTAAAATGTTATCCACAACCTCACCACAAGGTGACAGCAACTATCAGCTATCAGACGGGCTATCAGACTTATCACTATTGTATATATATATATAGGCAGAAATTTTAGAAAAACTGAAATTGTCTTCAGTTATAGATGATTTAATAAATCAATTTGCCGAAGAAGGCAAGAAAAGTATTTATATAATTTGAATTGTTTGACTAGCTCAGTTTCTACGAAAAGTGATAACTACTTATAATCGATAAATATTTATTATAATTTTAAAGCAAGCATTTTTGTTTCTTTTGTGAGATATCTTTACCCTTTATTTGGGCCCCCAACTAATTTTGATACATGGCCCATCCATTATCCAAGTACCCTTCTCTACTACTCATAAGCTTCCTGGCAAGGAGTCATATGGCTTATACTTCAAAAGGGCTGAAACACAACGACCCATTGTGGTGTGCGCCACACCACAATGGGTCGTTGTGTTTCAGTCCTTGTCTAACAGATACATTTACACTTATATTCCAAAGTAGTAAGTATTAATTGTTTGTTTGTTCGTAATAGATAAAATCAAAAACGAATAGAGCTATTTTTTTCGGAATGTCCGAATCACTGCTGGCCATAAGGGCCTTCACAGCTTCACCGGTCGCGAAGGCGAGCAGAGTGCTCAGCCAGAGAATATAAAGATTTCTCCCCTATTGGTCCGGGCTCCATTCGTAGAATAGAGCATATTCTCCCGTTCTGCCAGGCAGTTCATAAGAGGCGAACGATTGGCTATGAGAATCCCTACCATCGGGGCTACCAGGTGGTAGAGTTCTGCATTGTCTCGCCTGGGTCTGGTACCACCTTACCTACTTCTGCCACAATAGAGCCAGTGCTTGTCACTGTCGTGTTCCGGTTTGGAGGATAAGGTAGCCGGTTAACTTATGCATGTGATATTAAGACTCCGGCACAAGGTAGCAACGCATCTTTAACATCTTTAATGTATCTCTTTTCATTAGGAAAGCCATCTGCTTGTTTGCTATTTTATGACGTAGAAAAAAAAATTCAAATTTTCTCACCAATATAAAGCTACATTATTATTAACAAAGGCTTTTTACCCGTAAAAGGAAATAATATGCACGTGGGTTACGCGAACGAAATCACGGGTAATAACTAGTTAGCTAATATCAGTGATATTAGTGTTGTAAAATGTATTAAAAAAATTTGTAAACGGTCGACCCTACGGGCCATCCCTGAAACTTCCCACTAAATTAAGGCATTTTAAGCTCAAAAGAGTAAAAAATATAAGCAGATTTTTCATTTCAAACATCCATTTTGTTAAAAATGGCAGTATATTAATTTTTGAAAAGCTGTATATTTTGAAAACTTGAAATTTTTGAGATCTAAAATATTGCTTTAGCTAAATAATCGATAGGTTGAAAAATTTCGATGCGATGTCAAAAAACATTTTATTTTTAATTTTCTTCATTGATAAACAAATTGACCGCTTTTGATTAAATTAACGGTATTTGACGCAGTTTTTAAAGGAGAAAAGCTGATAAGATTTTCGAGTGAATTGACTTGAAAGTTAATTTAAAAAAAAATTAAGTGTGTGCTAAAAACAACATAATTTTAATATTTGAAAAGCTATAAGTTTTGAGAATTATATTCGATTTTGATTTTTGAAAAGGCATTTGACGTAGTTTTTTTAGTATTAAACTATCGTAGAATACCAAAAAATGATTTGTTGAAAATTTTCGAAGCTATTTCGAAAAAACACCTTTTTCAAAATATTTCGTCAGCGATTACTCCCAAACGGATAAACCGATTTTTAAGCAATTTACGTATTAGACGTAGTTTTTTGAGGAATAGAGCTGATTAGTTTTTGTACTCAGTCGGTATATAAATCTGGAAGTAATATTAAAAAAATACTGTTTTACCAAAAAAAATTTTTGATCTTTTTTCAAAATTTCCTAAAATCTCATGGGCCGAATCTCTTCAAAATTTCAGGAAGTCTAAGTTGAGCGGAATCCAATCGAATGCCATCAACCGTGTTGCGATCGGTCCAGTCGTTCAAAAGTTATGAGATATTTATATACACACATACACACACCCACACACACACACATACAGACATACTGACGTCATCGTGAAAGTAGTCGGAAAAGGTTCCCAGGGCCTCAAAACGTGGATATTGGTGAAAACTCGATTTTCGAAAATCGGGGTAAAATCAGTAACTTCCTTATCTACATACGCAGTGGGAAGTTAAAAAGTATAGCAGTCAAAGTGAACATATTTATATCTGTATCGACATTTCAATATTTAAAAGCCTAAAAGAAATTTCCCGAGAGTTCATGAGATACAGCTTGGTGACAGACAGACATACCGGCGGACGGACAGTGGATCCTTAGTAATAGGGTTCTGTTTGTACCCTTTGTTTACGGAACCCTTAGAATACATAATTTGATACAGATATAATCGACACAGCGCGACGGCACAATTTCTAGAAACATATACATACAAAACAAAAAACATTTAATAACGTACAAAGCATTCGCGGTGAACAAACAATTTCTCAAGTTTGACGTCAATCTGATACACCTAATTCAATAATGACATATGGTATTAATTTGTTAGTTTAACGACAAATACTCGAATAGAGCTGGTGATATGGTAATGGATATCACCAATGGCGTTAAAAAAAATTATATAGCAAGATAAGAACAAGATAGATACCAAAGATGTTAATGGTACGAATTTATTCCTATAGTTGATGTAATGTTAAAGTGTGAAGGCTACCTTACCATTCTCACCGGAAAACGCGGTTACTAGAACTAATGCTACCGCAACAAAAGATAAGGCGGTGTAACAAAATTTTAGCAAAACGTTGCAGAACTGTCTAAAGACAGAAGCGTCTAGCAAGAAGATAAATAATTAGTATTGTTCAACTATTTTATGATAGCGTGTTATAGGCTTAAACTATATGTTACAGACTATATTATAAAGTGTAACTGGAACACAGATCGCATGTTCTTTTTTTTTATGTAATAAGATAGCAAACAAGCAGATGGGTCTCCTGATGGAAAGAGTCAACCATCGCCTATAGACACCAAAGGTGTTAATGGTGCGTTGCTATCTTGTGGCGAGGTCTAATGCCACAAGCATAAGTTTACCGGCTACCTTACCCTCCAAACCGGAACACGACAGTGACAAGCACTGACGCTATTGCGGCAGGAATAGGTAAGGCGGTGGTACCAGACCCGGGCGAGACAATGCAGAACTCTACCACCTAGTAGCCACGATGGCAGTGACTCGATAGCCAATCGATCGCCTTTTACGACCTGCCTGGCGGAACGGCAGTTGGCCTATTCTACAAAGGAGGCCGGGACCAACACAGCGAAACCTTGTCCCTCGACTTTGATCATTTATATTTTTGGGATTAATGATTTCTAACAGGATATATTAATGTAAGTGAAAAAACGTATTGTTAAATACATATTTAAATTGTCTTTTTGTTGTTAATTTAACTAAATAGTTTTAAAGTATTAAAGACCATCGAATTTGCCTGTCCCCTTTCCAACTGGCATCATAAAATCTTTCATTTCTAAAGCTTTTCGTGTATGCTAGTGCTTTAATTAATATAATTTGAATTCTTTAAAGTCGAATTTATCAGTTAAATGTATCATTATATGTATATTTTTAAATATTTTCTATTAAAATTGGATCTAAATTAAAATCGAAAATCTTAACTAACCGGAACATTCCGTTTTGTGACTACTTTTTTGCAAAAAATGTTGATAACTGTGGAACTATTTGACACGAAATGACAACATAACATATCGTCCGTCATCAAGACACGCCGTTTTGCTTTCATTATCAAACTAATTTGTGGCCAGCGCGGACGCATATATTTTTAAGTGCTCTGTTTTAATTTCTTTGCTCAGGTATGTGACCAAGTTTTACTATTTAAACTTACTTTTTTTAAATTATTGTTATCGTTGACACATAGGAAAATTTGTGTGGAATTTGTTTTCAAAAGTAAATAGTCCTAAGAACAGCGGGTAATTTTTAAATAATTTAAAACTACAACAAGGTAGCATTATGTGACCTCCGTTTTGTGACTTACTCTACGGTCACATATAACGGAACGGCAAGTCACAACATTAATATACAAAAATAACTGCAGAGATGGTTATATATGCAGATATAGATAAGGAGCTCAATACTTATGATTTTATGAAATTCTACATTTGTAACATAAAATGGCCTTGGACTGAGAGACATTATATTATTAAATGAATATTGCTACGGATGCGGCTAATACGTAAATCGATCTTCAAGAATTGGACACTTTTCTTTAACTATGACTCGTGAAGATATAAAGAATTTATTACTAAGTTCATATTTTTGGTGTCGCTATTGTAACAGCTCCGTATATGATCATTTCACTGCTGATGAATGTTCCTTATGTTGAAGTTAATTCTTACTCAGCTTTAAAAATGTGCAACTCTCAATAAATACATTACGATACGAGTAACCTAAATCTGCTATATAGCCGCTTCTTTGGTGTAAAGAAACACCATTTAGGTCACGGAAAAGCGTGGCTGAAGTGCGGGTGTAGGTTATAAAGTGCTATAAAAGTATTATTTATTTATTTACCAATGAAAAATTCAAAAATTAGATTATATCTAATGTTTACTTGGATTATTTAGAAATATAAAATTTTGAATCCTCTGTTGGCTAGCGGTCCGGTGTTCGTGTTAACCACATGAGATCCAAGGTTCGATTTAAAGGTCAGGCAATTCAAAAACGTGTTTTTTCAGCTTTCTGATAAAATTAACGCTGCCCGGGACTGGGGACTGTATAAGTGCCCGGTTAGTGATAGGCTTACCACCTATCATATTGTGGGACTAAGTATCTTCGGCTAATTGTAAGTGCATTGTTTGTACTTTGTACTTCTGCCTACATTTTAGGCGATACGGTCTTGAAAATACTTTTTTATTGAAAACCCTGTTATTTCGTACATTTTTTTAACCAACTTTCCAAAAAGGAGAAGGTTTTTAATTCGAATGCTTAAACATTTTTTATGTATGTTCGGGCATAACTTCGTCATATATGGACGAATTTGCAAATTCTTTTTATTTTTCGAGAGAGTAAACCTCCAATATGATTCCATGTAAATTTAGTACAAGTATGATTTAAGATTCCAGAGATACAGAAGGTTGTAAGTCTGTTATTGCAGTTTAACTGCGTTTAGATTATTTATTATTCTAATTATTATTGACAATCTAATACTCAATGATAGCTGAAATGTGCTATTTGAATTAAATATTTAAAAAACAGTAAGACTATTTGTAGTATGTGAATATAATATATTAATACTTACTTTGTTAAATTGACGTAAAAGGAATAGTATTGTTTTGTTTTCTAATGTTTTGTTTTTTTATGACTTAAAATAGTTTTATGTCATTAAAGCGGCGGCTCTATGTCTGTTTAAATGTGGCCTAAATTTTATTATATTTTGTACCTATTATCTGAAATTACTATATGTGATTATAAGCTACGGGGACTGATTTTAATAAGACTGACGTAAACTGAACATATTATATAACGATAATAATTATAGTATGTACAGTAAAATTATATAATATTTAAAATTATTGTTTTATTTCTTTTCTACTCCGCTTTTAGATTTTCCCAATAATTTATTCTTTATTTTAAATAAATTTCTTTGAACATATTATCATTTGATATCAAACTTTGTTATCTTAATTTAGATAGTAATAATATTGCACGGTCTTCCTTTTATTTTTGAATCGCCGTGAACGCAGCCTTATGATTTTAAGGCTTCCATCTTGTCACTGTCCCTTTAAATTCATGGAATTGAATCTATAAATCAGATTAGATTTTACCTTTTAAATCTGTAAGCTTACAATAACATTTATAATAAATGGATTATTTTTCGAAAAAGCTACACGTGTATTACGTAAAATATTTATTTTTAGAGTAAAATTAAAAAATAACCAAGTGAAAATCGACAGAGTCACAAAACCGAACAAAAAACAATAATTTTATGTTAATTTTTGAAACTTAGATTATTTTCTTTGATTATAAATTTAATTAATGTATTATTAGTTTAAATAAATAGAAAAAAGGCGTATATATTTTATTTTTTCCTTTATTTTTGCTTTTAAATTTAGTCACACAACAGAATCAGTTCCGCTACAAAGTCGGTTTTGATTCGATATTATCGGAAAAATACTTCGAATTCTGCGTTCCTTTCTATTTTTCTACAAAATAAACTATATTTCTTATAATATTATGGACAAATTTCTTAAAAATAAACATAAAAGTAAAATAGAAATTTACAGTATCAAGGTACACTTTATTTTGAAATTGCTCACCTACATTTACTTTCCTATCCCGATGACGATCCTAACATATACTCACACACTACACTACACCGTCGTCGCCGGTCTCAACGACGAAGACTTCTTTATCGCCCCGCGCCTAACGCGGGGTGCAATGCCACGACTCCTCCCTCCACCACTAGTCCGAACGTCGCACTAAGCCGAGGTTCGGTCTTATAAGAGACAGCCCTTAGCGCTGGCGTTTATAGGCCCAATTTTAATTTAAACTCTGGCTGAGCACTCTGCTCGCCCCAAAAGTCCGGTGACGCAGTAACGACACATAAGGTCAACTGTAATAGTCATTTCGAAAAAAAAAGCACGCGGTGACTGAGCGTATAAAGCAGTTATAAATTATAACGTCAACGTCGGCAGTCTAGCACGTTACTCGTTAGATCTCGATCGCGTAGTTTGTAGCTTCATATATTGTAAAGTTATAATTACGGCCTACGCTAGCCGCTAGGTATATGGCGTGGCTATATTATGTTATAGCGCCGAATGTGAATCTAAATAGCGTACGCTTTACGTTGAGTGTACATAGCGCGTTATAATATGACGCCATGCATTACATTAACCACCATAAATCAAAATGGGCTCGGAAGAATACACACACATATGCATGCGCGCACATAAATTCCTATAATCAACTATCCTTTATTCATAGGAGTAACCATTACCAATCAATTTAATAATAACGAAGGGTTCAACAATTTGTTTGGATATTTGGTAATCTGACATGTATTAGGAAAAGTTTCAGCTTACGCCTCGTAGAAAATATTACTCGTAACTAAGACGAGTCGTTTTACCGATATAGGTACCGGGAATAAGACAAGCATAGCTACTACATTTTGTCGCAATGTCTATTGGATTAAAAATTGCAAATCTAATTGTGTTAATTACTTAAAACAACAAACATGGCCTGAGTCACCCTAGTACGAAACGAGCGTTTTACTTAATTAAAGAAATGTCCGGTCATTAACTGCCTACACACCTCCTACTTCCATCTACATTAGGAAAACGTTGAGAAATTTAATAGTATTGGCTTTTTAATTAATTTCTTTAGAGATGTCCTTTTACGTCTTTGAACATATTACACATCGCCGGTCGATGATATAACGTAATCAAGGTGTCAATAACATTCGAACTTTTTATGTGGAAATCGTAAGGTTAATTTAGAGAAAAATAATAATCCCGATTAAAACTGGAGTTTCGGTAGCGGGAAATTGTTGAGTTTAAGAGAAAAAAATCCCGCTTTAATTGGAGCTAATTTAGTCCACCTAAGTGAAAGAGACAATCAAATTTATTGGCTACTAGCAGACCGTAGCTATAATTACAATGTAGCTAATGAAAAACATCAAATACTTTAGTAGGTGGTAGAAAGGTGTTTTACGCCTTTGTTTTATTTTAAATCACTCACAACTTTTTGTGGTCGCAATAGCACCAATGTTTATCACTGTCGTATTTAAAAAATAACACTTCTGCCATATGGATGGTAACATCGACATGATGGTAACGCATCATTAATATTATTGGTGTCTTCAGACAGTGGTTCCTTTTCCATCAGGCGAACCATTTGCTTTTTGTAACCTACTCTGCTTACCTAGGATATTCACTTTAGATATTCTAAATTTATTGCAAGAGAGAAAATATATAAAACAAAAAGATGACTTTCCTCATGAAAAAAATAACCATCGCCTATAGACATTAAAGATGCTAATGGTGTGTTGCTATCCGTGTGGCGAGGTGTAAATGCGTCTTGCATAAGTTTACCGTCTACCTAACTCTCCAAATCAGAACACGACACGACAAGAATTGATAGCGTCAGGAATAGGTAAGACGTTGGTACCAAATATCCAGAAGAGGCATGAGGTAGTGACACGTATAGTCAATCGTTCGCCTTTTACGTACTGCCTGGCAGAATGGCAGATTATCTATTCTTTAAAGGGAGCTCGGACACTAGAAGGAAAAGTCAAAAAGTTTCTCATTTAGCCTAACATACGTTTCACGACGTACAACGTAACGTAACGTAAACTCCATTTTTACTTTTGATGCGTTAGGTCGAATAATATCTGCAAAACATGATAGCTACAGTGACAAATAGTAACTAATGTATTGAATGACGAAAAACAAGTGAACAAAATTTTCTCACTTGCCTATCTTAGCCAGCTTGGGGATCGTAGATTAATATTTTGTCTTATCCAGGACTCCTAATTCGTACCGAGACCACCTACATCCGAATACACTTCATAAAACCAATGTGTCGGTACATAATAATTTTTTTCAATTCATATTTATTTCACTTGAACTTGGTATTACACAATCAGTATGTTCTTTTAGAAATCTCCACTTTCAAGTCGCAATCTCATAAGTTATTTAAGATAAGATTTCCAGTTACAAATATCAAGTCAGTAAAGCACTTTTGTTGAGATAACTTGGCGGGATTATCATAATTTGGTAGTGTGTATGTCGTCCACAACATACGCTTGTTGACATGAATCTTTGTAACGCACAAGTTTGTTTTCTCTCGCGGCATCCGTTGCCTAGTGAAGCGTTGAACGCGAAGATCAATGTAAACGAATCAAATACATTTAATAACTTTTCTATTTCAGAGATTAGGTTGAATCATAAGCATTGCATTTGTATAAAACAGTATAATAATTACGCTTATAAACCCCGAAGAGGCAGGCAGGATTGCAATCGAGCACCCATGATTAGTCAAAGCAAGACTAACGGCGATGTTTCATTTCGCCCCCCAATTCCCGAGGGATAAAATATAAAAGTGGGCAAAGCCGTGTTCAACTCCTGGTTAAATATATTCTAATATATATAGACTAGAATCAGGCAAAAATCTTTGATTTTATTTATATATGTAGATAAAATCAAAGATGTTTGCTATTGCATCCTCATCACACAAAAAATACAAGACACATACTATTCTGCCCCGATTTTTGAAAATCGAGTTTTTACTAGAAGTCCACGTTTTGAGGTCCTAGGAACCTATTCCAACTGTTTTCACGATGACGTCAGTATGTATGTGTGTGTGTGTGTATGTGTGTATGTCAACATCTCGTAACTTTTGTACGGCTGATCGAAACGCGGTTAACAGCATTCGATTGGATTCTGCCCAACTTAAACTTCCTGAAAATTTATAGTTTTAACTTAACGGCTACAATTTTCAGATTAATAACAAGCCGAATTTTTGTGAACAGCTTCATTTTGACGACGCGGCCATTTTTACTCTCTAAAAAATCTTGAATCTGGTAACTGTGATTTTAAGAGGGCTTAAAGATGTCAATTCGGTGAAGAAAAAAGATTGATTAATAACAA
Organism: Apodemia mormo; assembly: GCA_036924255.1. Classification (NCBI taxonomy): domain Eukaryota; kingdom Metazoa; phylum Arthropoda; class Insecta; order Lepidoptera; family Riodinidae; genus Apodemia; species Apodemia mormo. Next base: position 35,663,088 of record JAUPFN010000008.1, on the reverse strand, counting down.
TTACGTTTTTACTTTAATCGCTTATTTTTAGTAAACACGAAAAAATTTTTGTCCTACACATTTAATGATTTTTCTGACGAGTCCTCCACTCAAAGGATGTCGGAATCATGAGATTTTAAAATTAATTAATAACAATTTATATATTTTTTATAAATGCTTGCTAATTATTATAATAATTTAAGGGTAACCTTGTCGTGCAGGTAAAGTGGGAACTTTCTTTGCACGATACTCATAAAATGGAGTTTTTACGGCTTAAATTTTCTGGTTGTAACAACCTAATTTTAAGTTTTTCTATAGAAAACGTTGTTATTTACTCTACTTAAGATTTTTCCAAAATAAAGTTCAAACTCGTTAAAACGAAGCTGTGTACATAAAATCAGCTTTTTATTAATCTATATTAATATTATAAATGCGAAAGTTTAGATGTTTGTAACTCAATCACGCAAAAACTACTGAACGGTTTTGAATGAAATTTGGCACACAGGTAGATGATGACCTGGTATAGCACATAGGTTACTTTTTATCCTGAAAAACTAGGTGATCCCGCGGGATTCAACAAAAAAAATTATAATGCAGCGGGCTGCACGCTGCAGTTAGTCAAAAATAAAAATATTCCTGGGACCATGGTCTATGTGCGCGCAATGCAAGGATGTCGCTATTGAACATTGTTATTTGGAAAATTAGGTCAACACACAAACACAGGTTAAGTACTCATTTTTTATACATATTTTGTATCAGAATCTATTACTGAACACCCTGCTTTAGTATGTACAATCATTTATCAGTTAACCTGTAAAAAATATAGCAAAATTTTTGTCGACCTTTTTTTCATCATATTTGTGTGTGTGTATTTAATGTATTTAATTGTACACACACACGTGTGTGTACAATTAAATATACACAAAATAAAACAAATATATTTAATAACAAATTTATACTTACTGGCTTGCACATTTACTGTGACGTATTATCAAGCATTATTTTAAACGAATTTAACCTCGAATGTAATATCTATGCAATATTAGATATCGCCGGTTGAAACCTTTAATTTCGCCATATTTCATAATAGTTGTGTTTAAATTCAAGTAATAAAAAGTTATGAATTCAACGCGATAATTTATAATGCAACCTTATACATAGAACTTAGCCTATTTCGCCAAGTAGTTGGCGTTTGAAATAAAGAAAATACAGCTAGCTAGCCACGATTTGGCGTATTGATAGTGGATTTCGATTATCAATCTTCATATTATTATTATCTATTAGAAATTACGCATAAATATTTCATCAATTATATTGAAATCTAACGGAATTTAATTGGTTAATAGAATATTTCACTAGATATCAGTTACAGAAGTCATCAGACACGTAGGTAATGCTTAAAATTCCTAACTGTAAATGTAGCTAATGAAAGGAAGAATTTGCATACGAAGATAAAATTTCTGCAACCTTATCTTTAGATTGCAGTCTAGAGGCAGTTAAAAGCAAGATGTAAATAATATAAAAATAAATATAAATATTATCACAACGGTTTTATTGCGGTTTAGGAGAGAATCCTTTACCATCTTTTACCCGGTGGAGATGACAGATCTTGCCCGGTTTTGGTAACACCGCCTTAACTTTTTTTGCAACAAAAGCGTCAATGCGTGTCACTGTAGTTTTTTTATATTATAAGGTAGTAAACAAGTAGATGTGTCTACTGATGGAAAGAGTCAACCATCGCCTATAGACACCGAAGATGTTAATGGTGCGTTGCTATCTTGTGGCAAGGTCTAATGCCACATGCATAAGTTTACCGGCTACCTCACCCTCCAAACCGGAACACGACAGTGACAAGCGCTGACGCTATTGCGGCAGGAATAGGTAAGGCGGTGGTACCAGACCTGGCGAGACAATATGCAGAACTCTCCCACCTAGTAGCCATGATGGTAGTGACTCGCATAGCCAATCGGTCGCCTTTTACGACCTGCCTGGCAGAACGGCAGTTGGCCTATTCTATCATTTCTAAAAGCCTCATTAGACTCACCGTCCAGTAATGCTTAAAACAGTATTTTGTATACCTTATTTTTATTCAACTGTAAAAAGTATAATACTGAAAAACAGTGTTCAGTTTTAAACAGCATACTTGGGTACGTTATTGATCATCTACTTTTCTACAAGACAGGTAAAAGGTCAATGTACAGTTAAATAGTAACAGTTAAATATAATAAAAAAGCAATAGTTAAATAGCCAAACTCATCACCTACCATCGTGATTAAGTACTGGCAGAGAAAACTCTGCCATGATATACTGACTATAAGATTATTATTTTTTATATCATAAGATAGCAAACCAGCAGATGGGTCTCCTGATGGAAAGAGTCAACCATCGCCTATAGACACCAAAGGTGTTAATGGTGCGTTGCTATCTTGTGGCAAGGTCTAATGCCACATGCATAAGTTTGCCGGCTACCTTACCCTCCAAACCGGAACACGACAGCGACAAGCACTGACGCTATTGGAGTAGGAATAGGTAAGGCGGTGGTACCTGACCCGGGCGAGTCAATGCAGAACTCTACCACCTTGTAGCCATGATGGAAGTGACTCGCATAGCCAATCGGTCGCCTTTTACGACCTGCCCGGCAGAACGGCAGTTGGCCTATTCTTCAAAGGAGCCCGGAACTAACACGGGGAAAAATGTCTAGTTTGTTGTGTATATCCTGATGGAAAGAGACAACCATCGCCTATAGACACGATATATTAATGAAGTGTTGCTATACCTGTGATGCTGTCAAATGCCACATGCAAAATTTTATCGGCTATCTTAACCTTCCACACCGGAACAGGATAACGAAAAGCGCCAACGCTATTACCGCAGGAAGTAGCAGAATTTAGTAGACAGTGGTACCAAAAAACGAGAGAGGAGTTTTAGAAAGCAGTCACTTAGTACCTAAACTGATAGATAGGTATCCGAAACGACAAAGATAAACTTTAATAATCTATTTAAAATAAATTTATTGACGTGTAACATCTTTTCTCTTGCTTTCCCAAAATCTGTATGATTAATTTTGTGAAACGCAAAGGAACTTCCGTTATGGGAGTGTGAAGCAGGAAATGAGGGAAGCGGGTGCTATTTGAATTGATCAATGAGCGCGTGCTATTTGAATTGACCAATGGTTGCGCACTATCTGAATTAACAAATGAGCGCCCGCGATAGTAGATTCGTCATGAGGTTGTACCAATTTAATTACTTGGATGTTAGAATTGTTATCGACATTATATGCGAATATTGTAAGTTGTAGTCCTTCTCCCTCGATGTATTTAGTCCAGCGCTTCTCCAATGCCGTTACATCAGTTGGATAATATATTTTATCCGACCCCTTAAAATACTCGTCTACTAACTATATTTGAGGAAAATCTTCTGTCCACCTAACGATTACTCCAGATTTGGGATCAAGTTGAAGTCGCAACGGGCCAGATCTAGCGAATACAGTTGGAAACGCCATTCATGGAGTTTGGTGGCACAATTTTTTTTTGGCCAAATGAGGTCGTTTCTTTCGGATATTACTTACTATACTCTCATTTCATTGTTTTTCCTTTTTGAAGATAATCTACTAAACTAATCCTTCGAATATGCCAAAAACAGTCTCCATCGCGAGCCGATAAAACTGTTTTTTTTTCGGCGAAGGATTTCCGCTCTCAGCCTACTGTTTAGATAGTTCTTTCGTTTCAGAAGTATAGTGGTATATCTAGGTTTCATGAACTGTTACATAACGCCGCAAAAATTCGTTAGGATCTCGCATAAACATAACCATACACTCTGATGAATCTTCCACTCAACGTTTCTCGACCGGTACCTCAGAACGTGGTCATTTATGACAGATTTTTCTTTTTTGTTTGTGAAGGTATACTTCCCATTTAATTTGAGCATAATTAAAATAAAATGAATTATTTAAAAATTGGCGAAAATCTGATGTGAAGATCCAGAGATACAGGAAATCGAATATTTGTAGGATGTGAAGATCCAGAGATACAGGAAATCGAATATTTGTAGTTAATCTGCATTTAAATTGTTACATTAGCTGTTACTTGTGACTTCGTTTGCCTGTCCCAAAATCCTTTTGTTCAGTCCGGTATAAGTAGCAAGTATGTCACTCCTGGATAGTGTAACTTTTTAATGGTAAAATATTTTTTAGAACTGGTCCAGTAGTTTTTGAGTTTACTCGTTACAAAACATAACAATCAAATCTTACCCCTTTATAATATTAGTTTAGATAAAGATTATTGTATAACCAATAACGGTTTGGGTCATGCTACCTACTTACGTAAAGTAAATAAACATTTTTGTGTTATTTAACGTGTATCTCTAACACAAGTATTATCATATCCCCATTTATGATTCTATACTATAAAAAATAGATTCAACATTTCACTTTTACACAACATTTCTGATTTAACTTGTCCGTAAATGTCGCTATTATCACAGGTGCTATTTTATACATAATTTATTTGACATGAAACACTATGGAATTTGAGATGCTATTAAATTAAAAGATAAGATATTTGAAACAACATAATAACTCGGATCTGGTAATGTCTTTATATGGATAACGGTGAAAACGCGAATCTCGACATACACAGTGAAAAAATTAGCAGACTGGTTTTTATATAATATTTACGAAAAAGAACAATGAAAACAAAAAAAGGCTTTAAAATTCAGTTGGAGCAGTTTACTTCATTTACATTAAAGAAGTAGCAAAGTCAAAGTCAGATATTTGTTATGCAAACTATCCTTTACAGACACTTTTGTGGTGGCAATGTTTTGGGAATTACCAGATCGAAAAACTCACGGCCGGTTTCCGAAACGTAAATTAATTTTAACAAGCAATTAATCTATGTTTGGTCATTTGCTTGTAAAAATTATGTTAAACACAGATTAATTGCATGTTAAAATTGATTTGCGTTTCAGAAACCGGCCGTTAGTGTTATAAGTGTAATCAAAATCTGTATACAGACTTTGATTACACCTTCCTTCGATACTTCTGGAGAGTACTCGGTACTCGATTCTCGTTAAAATAAAATAATAAAATTGGGGGCTTAATTTTTGACCAATATTTCTCTAAAAATAAGTGAAATGTGGATATTATACTCTCCTAAGTACGCCGCACTAGTCAACATCAAGTATACGCCGCCGCCACCCCTCGCCCTCAACCTAAATACCTGCGCGACACGTGCGTCCGCGCGGTGTCCAAGTATGACGCAGGTAAATATAGGATTCTCGCTTTACTAAGTTTACTAAGAAATATTTTAATATTTATTTTTAATGTTATTTTTTCTCATCATAAATAATCGCCAACTATCACGTCCTTAAATATTGAAGGTAACTCACCAGTCAGTCTGTATAATACTAATACATTCTGACTTTGATTGATTTTTATATGTACTTGTATATCGAATCTAATGTCGCAAGTTACTTTAAGTGTTGCTAGATTGATTATCCGTAAAAGGAAGGTTCACCTCAAGCGAGACTGACCTTAGGCGTAGCAAGACCAACGGTTGGTATCTTCTCAATTATATATATGCTATAAAAACCATTAGGTCAAGAGAAGTTCAAGGATATTTAATCAATAAAATAAATAAAACGGGGGTAATGAATTAGAATGTATTGAGGCCGCTGGATGCAGACTCATACGAAACATCCGCCTTTTCGTTATTTAGCTGGTCACGGGTTATAAATTATGAATTAAACTATGCTAATTTTATCACATTCTAAGGTAAATTTAGTATATATACATTTTGTAGTTAAATCTTAAACCGAGATTAAAGAATTTTAATATTATTCGTCTAAGAATTTTTGGTGGCCGTTTTTACAGGCACATCTAGGGTTGCCACATGTATACTTTTGATTGAAGCATATCAATTCGTATTTTTTACGAGAAACACATAAATTTTAAATTAAAGTTTCTGTTACGAAATAATGCCGCATTATTTTGTAACAGAACCTTTAATTTTAAATTTGTTTCATGTCAGAGTCAACAGCTTTTTAAAGACCTTCATTTTGCGAAGCAAATGTATGAAAATCTATAATAACACGCACCGCGCTTGCGTGTCGCCCCGCCCGACACACAAGCACACAGACAAACGAAAATGTATTCAAACAACAACAAATACTAAAAAACAGAAGAAAATAAATAATTAATGGGGGAGGGGGGGTTCCCATACAACAAACCGTGATTTTTCGCTGTTTTTGTACGGACGAAAAATAGACGAACTATGATAGTACGAAGCCCTTCTTGCGCGAGTTTTTTTTTTAATTTATTTTATTTTTTGTACTAGTTGTTGCCCGCGACTTTGTTCGCGCGGACTTCGTTTACTCCGCGCAGCTCCTCCCCCGTAGGTGATAGCGTGATAATATGTAGCCTATATGTTGACCCGACCTGTTAGTTAATATTCATGCAAAATTTGAAGTAAATCCATGCAGTACTTTTTGACTTTACCCCGGACATACATTGACTTTCCTACGATTTTATTATGTGTATAGATAATAAGTAAGTACCTACAATGGATCACTTAATAATGCCCATTGATATTCTCAACCAGTCAACCAGTCCAATCCCAAACAATACCAAAGAAAAAATTAAATTTAATATCGCTTGTTATTAGCAATAACCTAAACCCATTTGATTCAGTTTATTGTAAGGATCCTTTTAATCAACACTAGCAGTTACTCGCGAATTCTTTCGTGTGTACAAAGAACATTTGCTCAGTCGGGTAAAAAATTTGCTTATGTTACTTCTGGATAATATAGCTTTCTAAATGTGAAAGAAAAAAGAAAGAAAAGAAAAATAGTTTGAGTAGTTTTTGAGAAAAGTCGTAACAAAAAACAAAAACTCAAATCTTTCCACTTTATAATATTATTAATTTAGATCAACTTACTCACTTTTCCGCCAGCCAGCCAGCCTGCTACTCAAATTCATTTAATAGAAATAGGTCAATATTGCTGCTTTTTTGTCACGATCAAATGGGATCGCGAAACTGAGTATCGAACCCGGGACGTCATGATCTAAGCCGAACAGGCAAACCATTACAGTAATACCCCAACTTACGCTACCTCGACTTACGCGAATTCGGAGTTACGCGATTTAATTTTCTTCGCGATTTAACCTTCTACATCAAAATAACTTCAGATTGTGTTTATACATTTTATTAATATAGTTTGTCATATTATCTAGAATTAAATTAAAATTTATTTCCTAAATTATTGTTTTATATTTCCTAAATTATAGTCTCCGGTCCCAATTAAACATACTTTGTATGACTTTATAGGTATATGCAAAATTGTACCCCGACTTACGCGAATTCGACTTACGCGGATAGCGCTCGGTCCCACCTATCGCGTAAGTCCGGGGTATTACTGTACTGCTAATAAAACATTTTTCTTTCATAAACTCAATCAATCAATGAATAAGGCTATACCAATTTCTATGGGGATTAAAAAAGCTATTTATACACTTTCTACGTGAAATACACGAAGCGTGATATTGAAAGATATACGTGCCGGCGAGTAAAAAAACTTTCTTTCACTCGACTACTCTCGGAGGAGTCACATCCAGTTTGTAAACATAATGTGAATGTCAACGTCGCCGTTGGACCGGTTAGTGTTAAAAGTTAGGGTTCAGTGTCACGTGTCAGTTACAACGCATTTTTAACGTGGTAGTGAACACGCTTAAACGTTGTACTTATTTTTCTAAGCGCGTTTATTAACGGCTGTTCACTTAAAACGCTTTTTCTAGAAAACGTGTGTAATATTCAGTACGAGTACAAACGCGCGAAAACAAAACACACAAGCTGTGCCGAAAACAACGACATTTCGTGGTCGAACTAAAAACGTATTTACTCGTTGCTTATTAAACGAAAGTTAATCTACCAAACTTAGCAGTCTGGATGTGCTTACACTTATAATCGCTACTAAGTACACTTAAATTTAGAAGATTTTTATCAGTATCATATTGTGCTTGAGACATATTAAAATAAGATAACTTTTCAATTACGCTGTAAAAAAGCTTTCGCATTCGTTTAAACGAAAATTGTTTACACTTAATTTTTTAAGCAAATTTTCGTTTAAAAGCTCATCTCTGATAATGCAATAACATTCCTCCGCTAGAATAATATGAAGTCTCCAAAACGCAAAATATGAGAATTTTATCCAGCCAATGAAAAAATCTTATTCCATGAAAAATTTGTTATAATTACGCAAAAAATATAGTTGTTTAATATATTTAAGTTTGATCCGAGAGGTGGTAGAGTTTCGTACATAAAAGTTAATAAATTTAATACGTTGATTTTTATTTATTCCTTTAAAAACTTAGGTGAATATTTGTAATGTATATTAATATATAAACACACAACAATATATCTTCACGCCAGATACCTTACGGGGTAGGCAGAGAGCACCAAATGCCATACATCACGATCCTTGCAGACTTATGTCGTTTCCTCCACATTCATTACTCGCTTCACACAAATACGCCGGTTGCGAAGACTTGACACTACCTTCAGAGGAGTCATTAACATATCATTCAATATAATATTTACAATTGGTTGTATATAAGTCAAAATATCTCCGTTTTCAAATTTTTCAAGTTATTGTTTAAAAAATTACCTGCATGAATACTGAATATCATAAGTATTGTTTCAAGTTTCAATAATATAAATAATTCCATTCCCACTCCAAAACATTTCTGACACTAAATAATGAGTTATTTTTATCAAAATCGTTCTCCAGCATTTCCGGAGCTTGCCTTTTTCGGATGGATAGCAAATCAATCAAACCGAATACTCCTGATAGTAAGTAACCAAGAGACACCAAACATTTTTATGGTTTGTTGCTATTTCATGGCTAGAATGAAATGCGTTAAAATGCGTAAGTTTACCGGTTACCCTACCTTCAATACTGCAATATGTCAGCTACAAGCAGTGACACTATAATGGTAACAATGACGCCAAGTCTTCCTTACCTGTAAAAAAAGAAGGGAAATTGTGAATTTTTAAAATACTCTACGAAACCCTACACTACACATATTCGCTGGCGCTTAACCCGTTTTTAATCACCTATCGATGTTGCCTCCGGTGTTATTTGAAAGCTGCAATATATTTATAGATATCGGACGTTTCACTTATTTAGGAAACAACAACTGCCTACGGGTGCGTTTCTCACTGAAGCGGTTATGCGTACATCGCATGCAATATTAAAGATCACTAATTGGTTTTTATTATGTGGCTATCGAAAATGCTGATCACTAGTAATGGCCGCTTTAGTGTAGTTACATAAGCGAGATACAAGATAATTTCCATTCGATCACAATTAGATCGTGACGATGATAGACATTGAGATCATTAAGTTTTAGGTAGCGTAAGACTTTGATAACTTCACTGTTTTTTGTTTAAAGTTTTTGCGCTTATTTTAAGTTTATTTGTGTTTTTTTATTTGAAAAATTTATTGCAACATTTCTCGTAGTCTAGGGGTTAGCCTATTCGGCTTAGATGATGAGACACCGGGTTCGATCTCCGGGTCGGGCAAAAGTGATATTTAGGTTTTCCGAGGTTTTTTCCGAAAATCTAAGACAACAATTCCCGTGCCTCGGATGAGTATGTAAAGTCGTCGATCCCGTTATCGTTAGAAATAGTCTACAATCGTTATCAGGTCGATAAAACACGGTGATGGGGATGACGACTCATCTCATGCCAACCGACAAGCCGGTGATAGATTTAATTTTTGTATTAAAATATATTTTGATGTGAAACATATATTGGCGCGCCTTGACTGTAAAGTTAACTGTCGAGTTCTGGTCTGGAGGGTAAGATAAATCATAAAATTAAAGATAATAAAAGACGTGGCATTTTATTTCTGCTACACTGATTATTGATGTAAAAAACCCAAGATACACAATCAGTGTCTCAAAAACGTCCTCCAAAAATGAGCACACAATTTTAAATTGTGCGCTCATTTCAAATAGAATCGCGTCGGTCGCGACACTTAATTTTATTTATTTTTGTACATTGCTTTGTAAAAACAACTATAATTCTTGCGCTTAAGGTCGGATATGCAGAAACATATGTTTGTGCCATATAGATAACTATTTAAATCAAATTAGGGACACTTTTGAGTGTCAATTTTGTTCGGAACTGTGCATTTTGGGTTTTTTATATCAATGACACTAATGGTAACAGTGTTTAACATATTTGTTGTCTACAGGCGATGGTTGCTTCTGCTCCTTTGCTATTCTACAGCAAATATAAACCATTTTAATTAAACAAAAAATTCAATTTGTAAATTATAAGAAAACCAAACCAACCAATCAAGACAAACCAGCCGAGTTTCTTCCGTCGGATCTTCTCAATGTGCGGCCGCGTTACGATCCGGCGGTAATTCTAAAAAATCGTCTTGTCAAAAGTACATGTAAAAAATAAAATATTTCTTGAATTGGTTAATAAAATGTATCTCAATGTTTCAATGTAAATAAAAATAATTTAATAAAATTTCAAATCAATACATATAATTATTAATATAAATAATAAATAATATCTAGAAATGCGTTAATAAGTTGTATTTAAATTCTTAAACCACATAGTACGTTATGATAATTTTTAAATATTTGCACACCATACTATAGTAGAATATGCTGGTAACTTTTGACTATTTTAATAACTTGGAAAGCCCATATTTTTGCGAATTAATATATATTTCATTTCATTACCAAAACTTGCTCAACGGAGTAAAGAATTTTTCACTTCAATAAATAAATCTCATATATGATAAAGGTTATGTATTGTTTAATTATAAAATGTTAATATATTAATGTAGAACTCCCACGGGAGCTTATGCGTCGCTATCACGATGGGACGGACGGTTTTGCATTACAAATAGGTTCGTCCGCATTGTGACTTAGCTTCCTATAAGTAGATAAGTAGATGTACACGTTTTTACTGCGAATTGTTGGAAAAATGTACGTGAGCGAATATACTGAGGTCAACTCTGTATGGGTATTGAGTGTGATTGATGTTCATTGACTTATTGTGTGTTTTCGTTATTTTATCGCTTGTAAGTAGCGAGGTCATGGACGGCTAAACATTACAATATTGCTGTTACAAGTAGCATTTATAAGTAGCATATACTCGTATATTTTATAGATCTTATACTGATATCATAAAGCTGAAGTGCTTTTATGTTTATTTGAATGCGCTAATTTTATAATTGTGTATGACAGCCATATTTATGAGGAAGGCTATAAGTTACTTTATAACCGACTAAGCAGAAGGAAGTAATGTTTTTAGGTCACGCGAACCGCTGGTAATATCTAGTTAGACATAAATACTAGAAAGCTTTTAACATATTTCTTCTGTGGGATACTGATGCCTAAACTAGACCGTGTCTGTGTGAACGTCAGGCCTACACCCTGTACGGCACACACTAGTTAACTTTGGATCGCCTAATTGTGATTATAAGGTGACTTTTTCGTGAACAGTGAAGTATATTTTATAATTAGAACAAAGATGTATACCATAATTAAAAATAACGAAGTGACAATATTTTCTCGGGGACCGGGGTAAGCCGGGCCCCATTTTGAAGAACGGGCCGGCTTGCTATGCAGGAAGTAGTTTAAAGAATAAGCCTTCGTTATAAGTTAGTAAAGGGCGAACTGGCTAAACGTGTTGATATCACCGTAACTCCGAGGTGGTATAATTCTGCAACATCTCGTCCGAGTTCGGTTCGTATCACGGTTCTATGCCTTTTGCTTTTCAACTGTAATATCATTAGTGCCTTTCCCTGTCATATTGTGTTTTATTTATTTTATTTACATTTTTTAGATTAGATTTTTTTATTATTATACCCCACTAAAATATTCAATACAAGTAATTTGTATGGCAAAACAAAACGTTTTCCAAGTCAGCTAATTTTAATATTTATATAAGTTACGTTATACGTAGGTGTCAAGTTTTTTGTCCGCGATGGATTCCGGAAGTACTGAACCGATTTCAATTAAATTTTGTAGATATCTACTGTTTGGTCCAACTTAAAAGATACAATAATTTTTATCTCCATTAACTACTTTTAAAAATGAATTACAGAACAGAATTGTGAAAAATTATATGTATATATTTATATATATATATATATATATATATATATATATATATATATATATATATATATATATATATATAAATATATACATATAATTTTTCACAATTCTGTTCTGTAATTCATTTTTAAAAGTAGTTAATGGAGATAAAAATTATTGTATCTTTTAAGTTGGACCAAACAGTAGATATCTACAAAATTTAATTGAAATCGGTTCAGTACTTCCGGAATCCATCGCGGATATATATATAAATATATATATATATATATATATATATATATATATATATATATATATATATATATATATATATATATATATATATATATATATATATATATATATACTAGCTGTTGCCAGCGACTTCGTTTACTCCGCACTGCTCTTCCCCGGTAGGTGATAGCGTGATAATATGTAGCCTATATGTTGACCCGACTGTTAGTAATATTCATGCAATATTTGCATATATATTTTGCATATATATTTGCATATATATTTGCATATATAATATTCATGCAATAGTTGCATATTTTTTTTAAAGAATCTTGGGGCGTTATCTACAATCGATATCGAAGCCCAAAATAAACTAAACTAAACTCCAAAAGTACTGCATGGATTTACTTCAAATTTTGGAAGAATATTACTAACAGGTCGGGTCAACATATAGGCTACATATTATCACGCTATCACCTTCCGGGGAGGAGCTGTGCGGAGATCTAACAGGTCGGGTCAACATATAGGCTACATATTAATTATCACGCTATCACCTACGGGGGAGGAGCTGTGCGGAGGAAACGAAGTCTAGTATATTTATAAAATTGTTGCACAATGTCAGTCCGAAGCCGGCGTATTGAGTTGGCGATCCGTAGGAACGTTTCCTTTGATGCATAATATTGTTTATTAATGAACAGGCGTGCGCTTTGACGGTAGGGAGGGCATATTCATATTCCAGACACACGGCCATAAAACGTGAACACTTCACACACAACTTGGTGTATAACCTTAACTTGTTAATATTTCATTTCAGCTAATACATTTTCAACCGACCCAACCCAAAAGGAGGTTATCAATTTGACTGTATTTTGTATGTTTGTTACCTAAAAACTCAGTCATTTCAACTCCGTAAGGGAACGCATCCTAATATTAATATCGGTTCCTAAGAAAATTCGATTTATTTTATGGTCGCGTGGTCTAATAGGTCCCGGCGTGATTGTATGATAGGATTGATTATTAATATAGATGCATCTAGGCGGACTTAAATACGAATCAGGCTGCTTCGCACTTTTTACCCCACACTACATTATGGAACCAATTTTTGGTAGCTTGTTTTCCGAACGGATAAGATTTAGCGATCTCCAAGAAAAAGAGCTTATTCAATCATAAAAGGTCGGAAACGCACCTGCCAGACTTCTGGTGGTGTAGATCATGGGTGGTGGTGATCATCAGGTGAGTTTTCTACCAATTAAAACGAAAAATATTTATTTGCAAGAATGCGGGTGTTACAAGCTGTTCGGTTTAAAGAATTTTATTTCTTAAAATAGCATTACGATTGTTCACTTAATAGAGAAATTTTAACCAAGCTTATTTATAAATTTCATGCATTACTTAAGGGCGTGTATTCGTTTGCAACGAAAACTTTATGTTTTCAAGTTTCTTCAAGAGCAATATCGCAATAATGTGAGCAGATTATTAGAAGGATATGTGAGTTTTTCCAATATTAAGTCTTGATTTAGTGCACTACAGAACAAAAATATAATTTTTGATAACGGTTTTTTTTAAAACGAAGACAATCCCTACATAGCGTTTTACGAAAATAGGCGTCAGAGTTACTTTTCAGCACGAATACAACCATTGTGATGTGCCAAAATATTTTATTTTATGCATTTTCCAACAGCATATATGTTCATAAAGTTCTACACCGAGCCAAAAGGACGAAAATATTATTGTTAGGTGTTAAAAAATAATATAAAAAATTACAAAATTAGTTCACTTTAACATTTTTTTTCCAGTAACTATTTCAATAGAAACCTGAACTATTTATTATATGTGAATTAAGGTAATGCTAAATATACTGATTTTTTTTTCAGTCCGTTATATGAACTCATTCATATAGAAAAGTTGTTTTAATAACACTAAATCCTCGCGCCCAATCGTTTGCCGATCAAATTAAACCTGCGGTAAATCGAATAATCTTGCAAAGACTGTAATATCCTTCAAATAATCTGTTCACATTATTACTATATAGCTTTGGAAAAAACTTGAAAACATGAATTTTCGTTGCGGATTGTATACGCGCCTTTAACAAATACTTGTTCAATTAAGTGTGATTTTAGTTTTAACTTAAAGTCATTTGAATTTTGACTACTTTTAATATACTTAGATAGATTGTCATATAAATGTGCTCCCTTCAATTCAGCAGTCCTTTGACCATAAAGCATTCTAATTTTAGGTTCTACATTATCTCTTTGTCCAGTGGAGGTTTCGGCGACTGGGACCGCATTAACTGGAACCGCGGTCCCAGTTGCCAGATTGATTTAATTTTAATATTTTTCTTCCAGCGACTCGGACCACGCATAAATTAATTTAAAAATCTATTGTTCAATCCAAAACTAGTGCAGTCAAACGAAAAAATGTTTAACGTAAAATAAAAAAACTCTTTGCTACATGAATATCATTTATTTATATAACTTCAATAAAAGCATAATTTTTATATTGTATTAAACACGTAAATCAAAAAATATTAAACAATTTCAAACAATTAACAATAACTAAATAATTCGACCGTCCCGTTGGTCGAGTAGTTTGGGGGCGTCCATAAATTACGTGAGGCGATTTTGGCGTTATTTTGACCCCACCCCTCCTTGGTGAGATATCGTGCGATTTTCACTATGGGGAAATGGGGGGATGGGGGGGGGGACCCCCCTCCTCTACTCTCACGTGAGATTTTTCCAAAAGCGTAGTTTTTAGTGTTTATACTTTATAGTCATTTGAAAAAAATAATAATTTGCTTACATGTCTTTAAAATCAATTGAGACTATTACATAATCTGTATGTAATAGTGTGAGAAAACTATCAAAATTCATATTAAAATACGATTTAACCATATTTTTGTGGACATGCATGTTTCACTTAGATTAACCTATTTTTTCATTAATTTTATAAAATGATTTTGCGGAAAAAAATCCGTGATATGTGTCGAGTCACCCCCCCCCCCCCCCTCTACGTGAGATTTGGTGAAATTTAGCTCCAGCCCCCTTCGCCCCTAAAACTCTGACGTAATTCATGGACGCCGCCTTAATGGTTCAATTACGTAGTAACGGGCTTGTCTTTTTTATTTTAAGTAGGTATTTAAATGTAACAACAATGATTTCATATTTAAAAATGTGTGAGAGATATTATAGATCCATACTAATATTATAAATGCTAAAGTCTGTCTGTCTGTCTGTTACGCTTACACGGCTAAACCGCTAGACCGATTTTCATGAAATTTGGCATGGAAATAGTTCAAGATCCGGGGTCAAACATAGGCTATTTTTTTAAATCAACCCGTGAAGGGTTGAAATATGGGATGAAATTTGTATGAAAAGCTATCTCGATGACCGCGACATGTTAATCTACTCGCGGGCGGTTATAAATTTATCAACATTTGATTTTATCAATAAAATATATTATTCCATCATAATGTAATTTATCTTAAAGCAAGCCAAACAATTAATTGCGAAATTTATTAGGGTATTGAATGCATAGGATAAATAGCGTGAGATACGTCACGAATCGCGCGTGATAAAAGAGAGGTTATATCTAGTTATATCAATAAGAAGTTATATCTAGTTTACGCGACAGTACCTAACGAGGAAGCGTTTCTTTGGCATACGTATTAGAATAACGAGATATAAGTTTTCCATGGTGACACCTCTCTTCTATCGCGCGCGACAATCACTTCCGCTGGCTGGAATATACCCATAAAAACAGAAGATGGTTTAATCTTCAAAGGAACCCCAAACCAACGTGAGGTAAAACATATATTCTACGCTATTCTAGTTATCTCTAAGACTGCCTAAGAATATTCAATACTGTTGATAAGAAACACTTTTATCTGAGCACTGATATACTATAACGTTGATCAACCACGGCGACGCGACGGTAAACACAAGTGCAATACTAAGATAACCACGCCTTATCACAACGTTTAAACATTATTGGTAAACAAATAATCATATTTCAAGCGATATGTGTTTCTGAGAAATAAATACGTTCATATAATAATCTTAAAATAAGATCTACAAATCTACAAATATCTATAAAAATTTACCTTCTTTAAATTTTCCTCGTGTTGATCCGAGTTTCTAATCTATACATATAATAAAATCGTAGGAAAGTCAAAACTGTACATTGAATATTTTTTTAAAAGAATACTTGGGGCGTGATCTACAATCGATACCGAAGCCAAAAATGTAGTTTTTAGAATTTTTGTCTGTTTGTCTATATGTATGTCCGGGGCAAACTCAAAAAGTACTGCATAGATTTACTTCAAATTTTGTATGAATATTACTAACGGGTCGGGTCAACATATAGGCTACATATTATCACGCCATCACCTAAGGGAGAGGTGTTGCGCGGAGTAAACGAAGTCTGCGCGGACGAAGTCGTGGGCAACAGCTAGTGAAAAATAAAGGAACTTATATATTAAACTAGCCCGTGTCTGCGTTTGCGTGACTCACATGTTACTTCCCTTTAGGGGAAAACGGGGATGGTTGACTAATTTTCATTAAAAGTCCAATATTTCCAATTTCGTCCTTTCGAATCCTTAAGTGTCAAATTATCGAAATAAAAACGAGAAACGATGTGTTTACCTGATAAAATATCTACAATATCTGTTCAAATATTTTACTTGTTAATTTCTTAATTAGGTGTTTTATAGAGGTGTTTTATATCCGATTTTCGGTCAACTTAGGTTGACCGGGGTACGTAGACTACATTTAGTATTCTACTTTCAACTTCATTCCACTGTTTTAAGTTTTCACTTCCATTGGCAGTCTTAATGGCCAAAGGGGCAAGGACCATCTGCCCCATCCTGGTCGCCGAATCGGGAGTATAAAATTTGAATTACTGGTAATAAGTAACAACATTATTAATTACTAGCTGTTGCCAGCGACTTCGTCCGCGCGGACTTCGTTTACTCCGCACAGCTTCTCTCCCGTAGGTGATAGCGTGATAATATGTAGCTTATATGTTATCCCGACCTGTTAGTAATATTCATGCAAAATTTGAAGTAAATCCATGCAGTACTTGTTGAGTTTACCTCGGACATACATACAGACATACAGACAGACAAACAGACAAAAATTCTAAAAACTATATTTTTGGCTTCGATGTCGATTGTAGATCACGCCCCAAGTATTATTTTAAAAAAATATTCAATGTACAGTTTTGACTTTATTACGATTTTATTATTTGTATACAGATTATTGGTAAAATTCACAATTAACACGCAAAATGATATGGCGGTGCCACCTCGTAGTCGATATGTTTAGCCAATCGTTCACCTATTACGAACTGCCCGGTAGGAAGGCAATGGTTGTTCTAGCCCGCCATAAAATAAGCACTTACTATTTCATTTACCCAACCCTGCTCAATAGGAAAACAATGTAAGGGTCATCTCCACAACAAACAAACCATTTTTTGATTAATAACAAGCCGAATTTTTGTGAACAGCTTCGTTTTGACGAAACACCCATCTTTTTTATCTTTGAAAATCTTGAATCGGGTAACTAATAAATATCTTTAAAAAAGAAACCTTTAGAGTGTCGTACTAAGAAAAGTTTCTACAAAGACAAAGGACCCTTGAATTATAATAATAATTTACAAACTGTTGTGAGAAAAAAGATTGTTGTTAAATTGATTAATATCAATTTAACAACAACCTTATTATTAATAATAATTAGCAAACATTTATAAAAAAATGGTTGTTATTAATTTTAAAATCACATAATTCCGAATCTTTAGAGTGGAGGACTCGTCAAAAAAACCATCTAATGTGTAGGACAAAAGTTTTTTCGTGTTTTTCATAAATTAATCAAGCAATTAAAGTAAAAAAAATTATAGTTATTAACTAACATGTTTCCTTCATCGAATTAAAATGTTCGAGACCCCCTAACTTTATTAGTTACCCGATTCGCGGTCTTTCGAAGATACAAAAGATGGGCGTCTCGTCAAAACGAAGCTGTTCACACAAATTCAGCTTATTAACCAAAAAAAGTTAGTTCCTGAGACTACGTTCTACTACTTTTGGAGTTTATTGCCCCTGACTTTGCCCCACTCCTAAAAATGTTACGTCCATGCTTCTGACCAAAGACCTACAAAGTCTTTGCTTATGACTGCCTTTGTTTTTTTTTCATTTACGAAGCGATGCAGGATAATAACATTTTAACGATATTCAGCCTCAGGCGCATATATGTATAAGCCAAAGTAAATATTAAGCTGCGGGCTATAATGCTAAGTCGCAATATTACAAATGCTGTATCTGTAAGGCTTTCACTAAAAGTAACTATAGACATACCTACTTGACAGACAGCTTGGAAAAGGAAAAAGCAAAGGCAACATTTTTAGGGTCCTACTAGTTCTGTGATTAATAGCAAAAATCGGTATCATTATTTATTATTCTTACGCTTACCTGAAGGATAGCTCGTAAGATTGTGTTACTATTAAGTGAGAGGACGGCAACATACCGACATAATATGGTGGTCTAAAATTGCTGCCAGCAGTTTAAGGGAGCGTATTACTTAATACCTACCATCATAAAATCTGCCTTAAAGCACATAAAACATATTTATCACCTGGGTGGTGATCCAGGGTTTGATTTCCGGGTTAATACCCCCGTGACTCGAAAGAGTACGCATAGCTTTCGGTCCCGGTTATTGCTAGAAAAAAGCGATAATCGTTATCAGGTCAGTAAAATGCGTCAATGGGAATAAATCACCACAAATCTTGCCAACCGACAAACCGGCCAATCGTGGTTAATAAGAAAGTCTGTAGACGTTCGGTACACTTTGCCAACCCGGTAAGGTTGTTTTACACAAGGTAATAAAAAGTTTTAACAATAATAAAAAATATTAACAAAAGTTATTGACGTTGAAGAGCATAGTCAAGGAAAACTTCGCCGAGTTAAAATAGCGTAGTAAAAGGTAACTTTTTATAGCATAAGATAGCAAATAAATAGATGGTTCTCCTGATGGAAAAAGACAACCATCGCCTATAGACACCAAAGATGTTAATCGTGCGTTAATACCCTTGTGGCGACGTCTCAATACCACATGCATAAGTGGCATGGCGCATAGTGGTTTTTTCGTAAGATCGTCAGTTGTTCTAAAACCACTCGCTGGCCGGAGTTGAGCATGAAGCGAAAGCTATGGCGGAGGCTTATGTTAAAAATATTTTATGTTATTCAATATACCTAAGCACAATAGTTGTAATGAAGCTGTTTTTAAATGCAGCCTGTTATTAAACGCACTTTTACATTCGCACTCTAATTTTCTCTTCAAAGACGCCTCGTGCCTGTAATCTATGTCTATTTAGACAGAACAACATAATGACGTTTGTACACGACATGCCTTTATTGCGCATATTTAAGTTTGTCAATTTTAACTTGCGTAACGTTAATGAGCCACATAAATTAAGAAATATAAAAAAAACAAATAATCTGGCAGCTGTAATAAGTAGTAAAGTAGTGCCTCGTGACCTAGTGGTTTGTTTATTTATTTATATAATATTTTATTGCACACATAAAATTAATAAAAAAAAAGGAGATAACAGGTAAAAAACTATAGAAGGCGAGCAATTTTTTTCTGTCTGATTTTTGATTGATTCACTAATTCGTTCGAAAGAAAATAATTTAATTCATACTTCGATGTTATACTTTAGTACTGACTGTCAAACCACTATATTATACAACACACGCATGATTCTCCATGGACGGAATTACAGTAGATATCCTTTTTTTAATCGCAATAATTACGAGTTAAGTATTCTATTGTTAAATTTTTAATTGATTACTAGTCTTAACTAAGTAGTCGTAAATAAAAGCACGAAGCAATTGTTTTTTTCTTTTTACAATAACAATCCAACGCGTTTACATATTTAAGAAACCCACATTTTGAAAAATCTCACGTGAGATTGGGGGATGGGGGAGGGTGTTGAATAAAATCTCATGACATCTCACCAGGGGGGGAAGGAGGGACAGAAAATTAAAAAAAAACACCTCACGTAATTTATTTTCGTACCCCCTAGGGTGTACGAAAAAAATGAACAAAATTTCTGTAACCCTAGCGCGTTAGTCATTTTAACTCCCCACTCGTACCGGCACCAACGTACACCATTATGTCATATTTTATTTATATTTATATTCCGATGATGTTTAGATAAATGTCCTAAATAGAATCTGTCACTACGAGTATAACACGTAAGTATAGTAGACTGGTGGTTAGCAGTCCCTTTACGGGCGCCAAAGTTCCTCCGTGATACAATATTAATATTTGAAATATAACTTTTATTACCTATATATTTGACCGCCCCGTTGGTCGAGTGGTTAGTAGCCCTGACTACGCAATCGACGGGCCTCGGGTTCGATCCCCGACGGGGACAAACATTTGTGTGATGAGCGTAAATGTTTAGGTGTTTATTAAATATAATATAGTATTTGTATATGTATTTTTATGTATTAGTATCGTTGACTAACACCTATAACACAAGCAAATAATTTGCTTACTTTGGGTTTAGATCAGTAAGTGTAATTTGTCCCGTGAATATTTATTTATTTATTACTGAAGATTACTTATTTTAATCGGTCAATTCAAATAAACAACTTAATATTATGTGACTTTATTGAGCTTTAAACAATACTTTTGACGATCGGATAGGGTTTTTTACTCACTGTATATGCATATATTATTATTATGTATAAAACAAAGTCGGGTTGGTTATACCATTTATTACTCAAGAACGGACGTTTGGTGTATTTTTTACGACAGTTGTACAAAATACATAACTCACTTCTTAGGCGGAACGAAGTCCGCCGCGCCGGGACAGCTAGCATGAAATATGAGTTTTTTTTTTTTTTTTTTTATATTATAAGATAGCAAACAAGCAGATGGGTCTCCTGATGGAAAGAGTCAACCATCGCCTATAGACACCAAAGATGATAATGGTGCGTTGCTATCTTGTGGCGAGGTCTAATGCCACATGCATAAGTTTACCGGCTACCTTACCCTCCAAACCGGAACACGACAGCGACAAGCGCTGACGCTATTGCGGCAGGAATAGGTAAGGCGGTGGTACCAGACCCGGGCGAGATGGAATTTGATGTCTTAAAGTACTATGATATTTTTTGATTATAGCATTTTATCCGTCCAGATCTTGAACTTCTAGAACACCAAAATAGAAAAGACAACATGAGAGGAGAGGAAATGTGTTGTAGTCGACTCTCTCAATGGTATCCTCTGAACTCAAGCAGAGACGATTTGTAAATAAGGATACATTTTACACATTCTCGAGTAAACGAAGTCCGCTCGGACGAAGTTGCGGGCAACAGCTAGTTTACAATAAACAATCAAGTAGCGGTCGGCGTTTAGTTTAACTAGCTGTTAAACTAAATCTTAATTATATATGCGTATATACGTGTACATATAAAAAAGTCTAAGAAAATCGATATAAATTTTACTACACTGACCAAACCTGATAATGTTTATTAATAATAAATATTTTTTTAAGTTAACATTTAATTATGAGTGTTGTGATTGAAATAAGTAATGCGCCCTAGATGTATGATCCAATTCATAAATAAAACTTGTAGTTGACGTTCAGTACACAACCAAGGGTGCGACGAACGAGGCGTGAAGGTTCGATATGCAACCGAGTGTGAAACAAAAAAAATGCCCTTCCTTAAAACTTAACGTTCCACTACAAAACTACAAATCTATTTACTTCTATTTACAATCCATATTCTAGAAAAATCTAATTTAATTTATTGGATTAATTTGTTGATACCCAGTACCCGCTATTGTAGAGTTCTATTTTATTAGTCAGTGCCTATTTTGAAGAAAATACCGTTTTGGTTGGACTTTCTTTTGAAGACTAGACCTGGGTAGAAGTTTTAGTTGGGTTTTGAAGACAAAAGAGACTACTAACAAAAGCCAAGAAAATTTTAAATTTCACTTGCCTCGCCATATCACTACTAGCATGACTACTAAGGTACATAATCCTACTGCAATCACATCAGTGCTAGTCACTATCGTGTTCCGATTTCATGATAACCGATAAGTTTACCCATTTACGCTATAAGTATTTTTTTCATATCATAAAATAGCAAACAAGCAGATGGGTCTCCTGATGGAAAGAGTCAACCATCTCCTATAGACACCAAAGATGTTAATGGTGCGTTGCTATCTCGTGGCGAGGTCTAATGCCACATACATAAGTTTACCGGCTACCTTACCCTCCAAACCGGAACACGACAGCGACAAGCACTGACGCTATTGCGGCAGGAATAGGTAAGGCGGTGGTACCAGACCCGGGCGAGATAATGCAGAACTCTACCATCTAGTAGCCACGATGGTAGTAACCTTTTACGACCTGCCCGGCAGAACGGCAGTTGGCTTATTCTTCAAAAGAGGCCGGGACCAACACGGCGAAAAGTATGTAGTAAAAAAGTATGTTATATTAGGCAAAGATTTAATTATAGTAAGTAGTTACTGTATCCATAACTTGTGTTAATTGAGACTTATTGATGAAAATAAATTATTATTATTATTATTATATGGCATTAGATCCCTGGTTGACTTAACGCATTATTTAGATTTCTTGAGTCTATAGTTGATGCTAATCTTTTGACATTGCCTGTGATCCATAAAAAACCAAAGGAAATGAGTACTGACGCAATTGCGTCAAAAGTGGTGGTGTCAAACACGGGCAAGACGCTGTGGAACTACCACCTAGTAAATTATTCAACACTATCCTTACGATGTAATTGGGATCTGCTAGAAGTGATAATACGAATATTTTAGGTAGGATCAATATTTTTCTGACTAAACTAGCTTTCTGTTTCAAAACTCAAAATATAATAATGATTAACTAACATATTTCTCACAAATAAAGTAAGGTTTCGCGGTTTTAAACATAAAAAATCCAGTTTTACATTATACCGTTAAAGGTAATCTTTATTTTTTAAGCGAAAGTTATTTCTTTCGATCGGACGAACAATCTGTTATCGTATTATATAAAAAAGTACTATATATGTACCCTATGTGTTCATAATAGAATAGATCAGTGTTTCTCAACCTTTCAGTGAAGATGGACGACATTAAAAAATATTTGCAATGGTCTATTAACATTTGGAGGTAATGTTTTCGTATAATATCATCACGTTTTGTGGGTTGGCAAGGTGAGTGGTGAATGCCATCACCGCATTTTACTGATCTGATAACGACAATCGACTATTCCTAGCGACTATCTGAACCGCCGATTTTACAGCTTCATCGGAGGCACGAGAGTGGTAACACACCAATTGCCAGAGTCCGAGCTTTTTTTTATAGAAGAGGGGGCAAACGAGCAGGAGGTGCACCTGATGGTAAGTGATCACCGCCGCCCGTGGACATCCACAATGCCAGGTCTTGCAGCTGCGTTGCCGGCCTTTTAAGAATGAGTAAGCTCTTTTCTTGAAGGCCCCCAAGTCGTATCCGTTTGGAAACACCCCTGCCGGTAATTGGTTCCACAACAAAGTAGTGCGAGGCAAAAAGTGCCGAGAGAAACGCACAGTTGTGGATTTCCAGACGTCAAGATGGTGGATGGATGGAATTGCGAATTGGAATTGGATGAGCTGCTACCGAGATTTAGTATTTTCTCTCGAGAAACCTCGAAAAAACCTCAATAACACTTTTGCCCGATCAGGAGATGGAACCCGATTCTTATGATATGAGCCGAATAGGCTATCCCCTAGACCAAGAGACAGTAAAATTCGTAAGATAATAAACAGATTTTCTGTAGAATATATCAAACACAACCACTGGACCACTTCAGATGATTCCAGGGACCATCGGTGTTACGTGGACTACCTCCTGGTTTAGGTAATAGTTTACTAGTACACCTAGTTTTAATTCATCTATCATTTGAAACATTATTGGCTTAACAATATCCATACATCTTCACAACTTTCACATATGAATAGGATTTACATGGATTCCTTTTAAATATCCCCGCCCACTATCTATCACGTCACTACGATGAAGCACAACTTGCATTAGTTGTGCTTCATGGTAGTGACGAAAGTTACACGTCATGTTAATTTTTATAGATTCAGGCATTACTTTGCGGAAATCTCTTTCATAACACAACGAAGAAAACTAGTTAATTTGCAAATTTTCACGAACCCGAAGTAATACTACTGCTCTCGTTAAGTGAAGTAGTGTTTGTTTCTCCTGAAGATGCTTCGGCTGTCTAGTGAAACGTGCTACTGTCGTGGTGTAAAGTTAGTGGCCTAGAGTGGATAGCTGTGCCGCTGGGCTTGTTATTTTTCAGGCCTACGGTGAGTTTGTTAAATTTTTTACACCGCTTTTTTTCCTTTCAGTGACATCGCCAGGGGTGACCGTGATGTATTTTGATTTGAAAAATGTGTTTACTTTGTTGTTTCTTCACCTGGAGTAATATTATGTAAGATATCCTGTGTCCCGGAAAATGATACTGTTTGTGACAAATTCAAAAATGTTAACGTTGTAGTCATAAGCAATATGTCAGAGGAAATCATGTATCATTTATGAAAAAAGAGAACAATAGTCCTTTAGTCGTTAGCAGTATGATTTAGGTGACCACACGATTTGTTTTGAACGTCACTTTCCCGCATTCAACTACTCTGTCTCGGTATTCCTAAGTATTTTTCGGGGACCTTAAAATGTTTGTTTTCAACATAATATAAACAGATAAGCAATGCAATGACATGAGGTTCACGTGATGCTCTTGTGATGCACCTTAAGTTTCGATTCCCGTAAGTAAAATTCATCCTATGTCTTTTCTCGGGTCTCAAACTGTCTTTGCACTGAATTTCATTTAAATTGGTTCAGTGCTTTAGGCGTGAAGAAAAGACAGACAGAGTTACTTTCGCATTTATAATATTAGTATGGATACATAATAATTATGACTAAAGTCTGTTGTCAAATTTAGAAGAGGTTATTTTTGTTTAGACTATTGTCGAATTTCGACCATGGTGCGATCGCTAGTTAACATAATTATACGTAGAATTTTTATGTAATTTTGATAAAATGAAAATGTCAAACATATCAAATATGCACCGGTTTTTTAAATATATAATTTTATCAAATACTAGCTGTTGCCAGCGACTTTGTCCGCGCGGACTTCGTTTACTCCGCACAGCACCTCCCCCGTAGGTGATAGCGTGATAATATGTAGCCTAAATGTTGACATGACCTGTTAGTAATATTCATGCAAAATTTGAAGTAAATCCATGCAGTACTTTTTGAGTTTACCCCGGACATACATACAGACAAACAGACAAAAATTGTAAAAACCATATTTTTGGCTTCGATATCGATTGTAGATCATGTCCTAAGTATTCTTTTAAAAACATATTCAATGTACAGTTTTGACTTTCCTACGATTTTATTATATGAATAGATTCGATACCTAACAGAGTCACATTAGTTTGATAATGCGCTTTTAAGGATTCCGTTGTTAACAAGGAATTAGGAGCTCTTATAATTTCGCCATCATAGATATATTAAACGTCGCCACGTCCATCGGTCCGTCAGTCCGTAACTCAGAGACGGTTAGTACTGGGAATACGAAATAATTACGCGAACAAAATAAACATAATCTTGAAAAAAATTGGGGCACATCTACATGATTTTTTTCTCATTCATTCCATGATGTGGCGTAGTCTTAGGATAGGTTAGTCATAGAAAACGATATAAAAATATTGTATATAACACTAAAGAAGGCTTTTTTTTTCGGAATGGACCCGAAATTACCTTCCAAACACAACATTGACAAGCAATGTCGCTATTACGACGAAGAAGACTGACTAACACTGTGATACCAAATCTAAGCGAGACGTTTCTTATCTCTACCGCATAGTAATCACGATCATAGTGGCTAGTTAGGGCTTCGTTAACTTTTGCAAAATGGCGGACAGGACTTATTTTCAAAAGAGATTCAGACGGACATGAAAAATTATCAACTTAATCACTTTTAATTGTATAAATTAAAAAGATGTCGGCGAAATCATCTTGTTTGTTATTTGTAACGCCTAAGATGTTAAACAACTTCAATCACGTTATCCATATATTAAAACAAACTTTCTTCATGAGTGCACTGTCGAATTTCACTTTGTATGTGTGTCGGATCTTTCTTTTCACACAATTGTTTAATTGCTATCATCGGGGCTTTCATAATTTTTTTGTTTTCGCTGTTCGCTTTGTTACTATTAGTCAGAGTTTGTCAGTTGACGGCACTAATAAGATGGTGATTATGTCAAGTTACATAAATTACATTAAATTACAGGTCTGTCTTGTTAGTCTTACGTAAGATCCATTATATCGAACGTTGCAGATGGTTTAAAATTTGCCAAAACTTGTCATCCATTAAGATATAATGGCGCCTATAATTGTGGACATACATACAGACACACTGACAAAAATTCATCACGCCCCAAGTATTCTTTTTAAAAAATATATTCAATGTACAGTTTTGACTTTTCTACGATTTTATTATATGTATAGATATAGATTAACAAAAACCCTGCTGTAAAATGTAATAACACCTTAACAATGTATGCATATTTTACAATGCATTTTTGTAACATATTTGTAACCGGTATGGTTTCAAATAATGCATGTAATTTAAGTTCGAGCTAAGATACTTTCGGGTGAATATAAGTTGCACGTAGTTGTAAAAAGTAAATATGCGATACACCAGATGGCAGGCGTCTCCGTTATCTTGGAATAACTTAATTTATTACCCAGCCACTTACCTGGAATGCAGTTCAAGCGGTTGCATTTTTTAAATAAAGTCAAAATTTAAAAGGGTTTTTACACCAATTTTAACCCCCGATACAAAAAGGAGGTGATATAAATTTAACGTGTGACTTTGTATACGCTGAATCCATTACAGCATAGGCGAAGAGAACTGAGTGCCATACTGAGCGGCCCAAAACTTGTCTTGCTTCCTTCATATTTATAACAACACAAACAAGTCAGTTTTAAAGACTTGAAACAACTCCCACACAATGTCAAGTCAAAGACGTTACGTTCTGACGTTTCTACTCTTGTGTTTCCAGGAATTAGTGACGGCAATTTTACCACTCCACGTGAAGTGAAGGGCAGTGAAGCCACAGGAAGGGTGCCTGGGTCACAAATACTTCTCCGCCCAGAACGGCTGTTCGTCTTCAGCGCTAAGTCAATCGCCAGCTACCAAAGTCGAAGACTCGCCAGTTTAAGAACCGTTGGTTTCCAAGTATTCCTCCTTTTCTTACCTCGTTAAAATTCGTCAATACCAAATTTTTTAAAAGAAAAAGAAATTTCTAAACAAATGGAGTAATAAATCCTACTAATATTAAAACACGAAAGTAGTATTAGAATGTAGGATGGATGTTTGTTACTCTTTAACGCAAAAAAGGCCGAACCGATTTGGATGAAATTTGGCACACATAGATGATGATCTGGAATAGCATAAGGTATTTTTTATCCTAAGGGTAAGGTAAGTTTGGTCATGGTAAGTCACACTTCGTCTCTCCCGGTACCTACGTGTATCCACATTTGTATTGTGTATGTTTTCTTACTGAAACATCTTTCCTCTTGCTTCCCTGCAATCTATGGAAAGGATTTCATGAAATGCGATAGAAACCTGTGAAAGGAAGCCAGGGAAGCGCGCGCTATTTGAAATAACCAAAGAGCGTACGCGGTAGTAGAGTTGGCCATAAAATTTTACCAACTAATCTTATATGTTACACATCATATGCGACGACTATAATTCTTGCTTGTTTTTTCTGCCATTCTTTTGTACATGGGACACAACCGTCTGATATATTAAAATGCAAGAAAATTACATTCATGATTAAACTAAGGTTTATTTCTCACGTGAAATAAGCAGACGCATCCAATAATTACGTAATAAAGGAAAATCATATTTACGTAAATGTAAACGTCTGCATAATTTCACAAACGAAGACATAATTTCACTTTCTGTAGTACAGGATGGGCGTGACAAAGCTTGGGGCGGCCTTGCCGACCGCACGTCAATTACATACTTTCCCTGTTTTTATCAGAACCTCACAGGGACTGAATATAGCTATTGTGAAAGTTACTTTATAGCTCGTTAGCACATCCTCTTACGTTTCCTTAAAGATTCCTTAAAAGAGTCCTCTTTTGCGAGACAATATCTACGCTTTTACAATAAGCTTCCCGAATGTTTTTATTTTAATTTGGTGAGGATTCATACCATACCAGGACCAATAAGAAAATTAAAAAACTCATTAAAACGAAACTGTATAAGAAAGGTTGTTATAAAATTTATATTTATTTAGAACATGTATCAGATTCTTCTCATACCAATCTTATATCTAGTAGTAGTGTGATTTTAGATCAATAAAGAAAACTGCAATTAAAAAAATTGATAATGCAACCAAGCGATAAGAGCGCTTAAGGCGAGGTATTTCGACGCGCGCCCTTTGAGTCTAACTATGCGCACGCCAATAACAATATAAAGTGGTCTGCCCGGTATGTTCTGAAACCGCTTGAAAACAGTTTAGTTTTCGGATAAACAAATATAGGACTTCAACTGAAGACCAAAATTTAGTACATTCTTTTCCTTATTTAAAACTAAATATCACCATATAAAAATCACGTGGAAAGTTAGTATTGACATTGTGAACAATTGATATTATGAACAAATTACTTGTTTTAGAAATTTTTTAGCCTGTTTTCAATGGTTATCTCTTTCCATCAGAAGAGCCATCAGTTTGTTTACTATCTTCTGATATAAAAAGTATAACCGAGAAAGCAGTAAAATTTATTGAGAACAAATGGCCCGACCCGTAATTCAAACCCAGGACCTAATAAATGACGTATTAGTAACAGGTATTAAAGTAGTAAGTATAATTATTAGAATCGACTAGACCATTAAGGCGACAGTTATATAAAATTTTAAATGCATTAACTTTAGCAAATGGCGATACGGGATTCATTTCGGACGGCGCACTTCCTTTTTCCGTCTAAATGGCCGGAAGGTTTATTTTTAATCGTAATACTTAAATCCATGTCAACATGTGGACCCAATTTAATGCTAATCCATTCCGTTGTTATGTATTCCATGTAGAATTACAATCAGTGCACTAACGATTAGCCGAAGATACTTATGGCCAATTGCACTAACATTGTTTTAGCTTAGGACAATCCTAAATAGTATTCTGTCACTTCTTCTCTTAAATGAAAAGAATGTGACAGCATACTATTCAGGATTGTCCTAAGCTATGACAATGTTAGTGCAATTGGCCATTAGTCCTACAATATGATTCGGTAGCAAGCCTATCGCCAACCGGGCACTTATCCAATCCCGAGCAACGTTGTTCTTATGAGAAATCTGAAAAAACACATTGTTGCACTGCCTGACACGGGAATCGAACTCGGGACCTCATTTGGTTAACACTCGGCCACTAGACCACAGAGATGACGACAGTCAAATCTGTTGTATTTTTATTTTTGTATTTAGCCCCAAATTACGCAAATAATTTGTTTACTTTGGGGTTACATGAATTCGTGCAACGTGTCCATGGATATTATTATACAGGATGGGCAAAAAATCGTGGATCAAACGAAACAGGTGATAGTTGGGATTATTATAGGCAAGTTTTTTTAATTTTTAGTACAAGTTCACTTTTTAGTAGTACATTTTCTTACAGTAAGGTTCTAAAGTTACAAATAAATTTTAATGAGACTTAAAAATAATTGAAAAAGGTGCCAATACTCATAAATCATAGTAACCACTATCATAAAAGCACTTTGGTAGTGTTGATACATTCCCTAAACAACTAAACGCCATTAATTGTTGTCAAAAACACTAACATAGTCGTAACTTCTAAGAAGATCAAGAATGAGCTCTGCCGTAGAGATATTTTTATTGCAAATAATCGCATTTCGTTTGATCCACGATTTTTTGCCCACCCTGTATCATTATGATAAACTAAACCATAATATGTTTATCAAATAATTTGTTTAATAGATATTTGTGCTTTAAGAGTAACTGGTAATCGCTCGCTAAATTCGGCCATAGATTAAATAATAAAATTTCTTTTTAGTTTGACAGACTTCAGCTGTAAAGAAAATAGAATACATGAGTGTATATCATGTCACATAAATATAGTGTTTGTAATGTTTCTTTTTATTCATTTCATGTATTTTTAATGCATATTATTTAAAAAATATTTTTTAAGATTTCTGCAGTCCTTCACAATGAAAACTTTCTGTCATATTCCACCGTTTTGCCCGTACTAAGAAAGCAATAAAATTATTTGAATTTACACTTGTCAATACTGCCAATATTAAGCTAGTATATTGAACGTGTTTCAATATAAATATTGCAACACAGCATAACTAGACATTGATATTCGATAGGATGAATCATCAAATTGGCTTAATGCCAAAGGATGTTGAAACATAATAATGAAATACAAGACTATTTGATAAGAAATTGTATAAAATCAGCACTAATGTGCACCTTACTCTCGACCTTCGACGTGGGTGGCGGCAGGTTGGTATTAGCATTGACACAAATGCTTCGTAATTATTGAGACGTTACATGAATGATTATGGTAAAAAGTACCTTCATGCCCATATCCCTGAAGATGTATTTCCGTAGTGTGTGTACTAAAAAAGTACAGTCTTACCATAAATGGTAAAGTTTTTTTACCACATTATAGTTCTTCGAAAGAAATTTTGGAAAGAAACGGTCTCTACCGTCTAGTAGAGCCTCTGCTCTACAGTCTGGAAAACTTGAGTTAACCGATGTTGCCAATATTTATTGGCAAAGAGCATGCTATGTAAAAAATAAAAGTATCTTCACCCCCGTATCCGAAGAAGTAGGTAGAGATACAACAAGTGCACACACGATTAGCTGAAGATATTTTAGTCCCACAATGTGATAGGTGGTAAGCCTATCGCCAGTCAGGTACTTGTCTAATTCCGGGTAGCGTTGTTTTTATCAGAAAACTGAAAAAATACATTTTTGAATTTCCCGACCCGGGAATCGAACCTGGAACCTCATGTGATCAATATCGACACCGGAAAACTAGACCACAGAGGCGAGGATAAAGAGGTTTGTAAAGGACGAACGATTGGCTATATATTTCACTACCACGGTGACAAGTGGCGCTCAGATTTGGTCTTACCTATTCCTGCCGCATTAGCGTCAATGTTTGTCACTGTCATATTCCGGTTTGGAGGGTAAGATTGGTGGTGAAATTATGCATGAGGCATTATCATTCTGCTCCGCGATTAGCAAATCAATTCATCATTTACGTCTTTGAAATCTATAGGCGAAGGATGGGTTTTCCATTAGAAAAGACCCTACGGGCCATCCCTGAAACTTTCCACTAAATTAAGGTATTTTAAGCTCAAAAGAGTAAAATATATAAACATTGATTATTTAGTTCAAACATCTATTTTTAAAAAATGGCAGTATATTAATTTTTGAAAAGCTGTCTATTTGAAAACGATGATGATGATAGCATTCAACTCAATTTTTGAGATCTAAAATATTGCTTTACCTAAATAATCGATAGGTTGAAAAATTTCGATGCTATATCAAAAAGCATTTTATTTTTAAATTTCTTCATTGATGAAATTTACCGATTTTTTACCAATACGAATACGAATTACCAAACAAATTTACCGATTTTGATTAAATTAACGGTATTTGACGCAGTTTTTAAAGGAGAAAAGCTGATAATATTTTTAAGTAATTCGGTAAATTAACTTGAATGTTATTTAAAAAAAAATTAAGTAAGTTTGCTAAAAACAACGTAATTTTAATATTTGAAAAGCTATAAGTTTTGAGAATGAGATTCAATTTTCATTTTTGAAACGGCATTTGACGTAGTTTTTTTTGGTACTAAAATATCGTAAAACACCAAAAAATGATTGGTTGAAAAATTTCGAAGCTATGTCGAAAAAAAACTTTTTTCAAACATTTTTGTCAACGATTACTCCCAAACGGATAAACTGATTTTGATGACATTTATGTATTAGACGTAGTTTTTTGAGGAATAGAGCTGATTAGTTTTGTACTCAATCGGTACATAAGTCTGGAAGTTATATTAAAAAAATACTGTTTTGTCAAATTTTTTTTTGGTTTTTTAAAATTTCTCAAAATCGCCTAAACCGAATCGGTTCAAATTTTCAGGAAATCTAAGTTGAGCGGAATCCAATCGAATGCCATTAACCGCGTTTCGATCGGTCCAGCCGTTCAAAAGTTATGAGATGTTTACATACACACAGACATACATACATACTGACATACTGACGTCATAGTGAAAATAGTCGGAAAAGATTCCTAAGACCTCAAAACGTGGAGATCTAGTGAAAACTCGATTTTCGAAAATCGGGGCAAAATCAGTAACTTCCTTATCTATATACTGTACGTATACGTAGCGGGAAGTTAAAAAAAGAACTTTGACTATCAAAGTTCTTTTCGATTTTGACTCATGTAAGGTTCATCTAAAGACGTGGAGTTAATTGGTATAAGGCGTCAACGTGTATAAAATAAGAATGTACATTTCTATCTATACACAAAATGTATGTATACCCGTGTTGATCTGGGTCCCCTTGAGTAACAGACCATTAACAATCTGCCAGGCGTAAAAAAGAACAATTAGCTACATCGTGATTAATAAGATTCCTGATACTATAAGAGATTTACGTTCAATTAAAAAAAAAAGGTTTTAAAATTGAACTTTAATTATAATATCTAAATACTTAGACAACAAGAAAGTATAGCTTTATTTGCTGCTCTCATCAATATCTTAGTATTATTATTGTAGCACAACGGTATAAACTTAAACATTGTGTAATATATTAAATAATTAATATAAAAGTAGATACCGCCTTTTTTAGTGCGTACTGCGTAGCCGTGTTTCCGATCCGGTAGTGGTTTAAAAAATTGTTGACACGTCAAAATAACTTGTAAGAAGTTTAATTGAATTAAGATCATTTGATTTCTGATATCTAAATTATAATTTTTGATAAATTATGTTTTTAAGAATAATTAAAAAAATCATACAACAAATTTGAACCTGGGATTCAAACTCAGAAGAAGAACAGTCGTGGCTATACCTAGTCCACAATTATAGGCGCCATTATATCTTAATGGATGACAAGTTTTGGCAAATTTTAAACCATCTGCAACGTTCGATATAATGGATCTTACGTAAGACTAACAAGACAGACCTGTAATTTAATGTAATTTATGTAACTTGACATAATCACCATCTTATTAGTGCCGTCAACTGACAAACTCTGACTAATAGTAACAAAGCGAACAGCGAAAACAAAGAAATTATGAAAGCCCCGATGATAGCAATTAAACAATTGTGTGAAAAGAAAGATCCGACACACATACAAAGTGAAATTCGACAGTGCACTCATGAAGAAAGTTTGTTTTAATATATGGATAACGTGATTGAAGATGTTTAACATCTTAGGCGTTACAAATAACAAACAAGATGATTACGCCGACATCTTTTCAATTTATACAATTAAAAGTGATTAAGTTAATAATTTTTCATGTCAGTCTGAATCTCTTTTGAAAATAAGTCCTGTTCGCCATTTTGCAAAAGTTAACGAAGCTCTAACTAACCACTATGATCGTGATTACTATGTGGTAGAGATCAGAAACGTCTCGCTTAGATTTGGTATCACCGTGTTAGTCAGTCTTCTTCGTCGTAATAGCGTCAGTGCTTGTCAATGTCGTGTTTGGAAGATAATTTCGGGTCCGTCCCGAAAAAAAGCCGTATAGATCGCAACACATGTTACTTCTTTAGTGTTATATGCAATAGTTTTATATCGTTATCTATGACTGACCTATCCTAAGACTACGACACATCATGGAATGAATGAGAAAAAAATCATGTAGATGTGCTCCAATTTTTTTCAAGATTGTTTATTTTGTTCGCGTAATTATTTCGTATTCCCACAGCTTTCCAGTACTAAGCATCTCTCTGAGTTGCGGACTGACGGACCGATGGACATGGCGACGTTTAATATATCTATGATGGTGAAATTATAAGAGCTCCTAATACCTTGTTAACAACGGAATCCTTAAAAGGCGCATTATCAAACTAATGTGACTCTGTTAGGTATCGAATCTATACATATAATAAAATCAAGAAAAGTCAAAACTGTACATTGATATGTTTTTAAAAGAATATTTAGGACGTGATCTACAATCGATATCGAAGCCAAAAATATAGTTTTTACAATTTTTGTCTGTTTGTCTGTATGTATGTCCGGGGTAAACTCAAAAAGTACTGTATGGATTTACTTCAAATTTTGCACGAATATTACTAACAGGTCGGGTCAACATATAGGCTACATATTATCACGCTATCACCTATGGGGGAGACCAAAATTGCGCTTATAGACAATTCTGTCCGGGGCAAACAGAGCAAGAAGACCATGGCACCCCCTACCACGCTTACTGTGGATTTCTGCAATATCAGGGGCCTTCATTCCAACCTGAACGCCGTCCACTACCATCTCGAGACGGCAAAGCCAGCTTTGCTCTTCTTGACCGAGACACAGATATCTTCTCCGGCTGATACTTCCTACCTCTCCTACCCGGGGTACAAACTGGAACATTCCTTTGTACTGCGGGCTGGTGTGTGCGCATACGTCAGAGAAGGTATCTGTTACCGGCGCCTCGACAGACTTGAAGGTCAGGACCTATCCATCCTCTGGTTATGCGTAGCTTGCGACGACCATCCACGCAGCTACGCGTGCCTATACAGGTCCCATAGCGGGAATACTGAAGTTGACCGGCTCATTGAGCGCTTACAATCGGCTGTGGATTCCATGTTAGAGCAGACCCCCTGCGCAGAGATCGTGATCTTGGGCGATTTTAATGCCCATCACGCCGAATGGCTTTGTTCTCGCACCACCGATCATGCGGGGAGGTCTGTTCACGATTTTGCCTTGGCGTATGGTCTAACACAATTGGTAACCTCGCCTACGCGTGTTCCCGATGTGGATGGCCATACGCCTTCACTGTTGGATCTCCTGCTGACCTCTGACCCGGATCGTTATCAGGTATCGGTGGACGCTCCACTTGGCGTGTCGGATCACTGCCTGATACGGAGCAAAGTGCCGGTCACGCGCCCATCACGGCCTCTCTTTGCAGGCTGTCGTCGCGTTTGGCACTATAGGTCAGCAGATTGGGACGGGGTCCTACCCATGGGGGCGGTTGTGCTTCTCGCTGGATGATCCGAATGCTGTCGCTAACTCTGTCGCTGATGTGGTGCTGCAGGGCATGGAACTTTTCATTCCGTTTTCTGCGGTGCCCATCGGTGGCAAGTCTCAGCCTTGGTTTGGTCGCCACTGCAAAGCGGCTTTACGCCGAAAGCAGGAATGCTACCGAGCTTGGGCTGCTGCGTCGGCATCTCGTGATATACAAACTAGCGCATTACGAAAGGAGTACAACTCGTCCTCGAGATTCTTCAAAAGAGTTATCGCCAAGGCAAAAGCGGAACACATTGGCAGAATTGGTGAGAAATTAGTTCGCCTTCCTTCTGGCACTCGTGCGTTCTGGTCTCTCGCCAAGGCTGTCTTAGGGAATTTCTCCCAGCCTTCATTTCCATCCTTGCACAGAGACGATGACTCTCTGTCCCATACCGCAAAGGAGAAAGCCGATCTTCTGGGCTCGTTCTTTGCGGCCAACTCGACTCTGGATGACCGAGGGAACACACCGCCTACCATCCCGCAGTGTGATAGTTCCATGCCAGAACCGCAGTTTCTTTGGACATCCACAAGTCGAGTGGGCCTGATGGCATCCCTCCTGTTGTGCTTAAAGTATGTGCTCCAGAGTTGGCGCCAGTATTGACGCACCTATTCCGGCTCTCCTATTCACTCGGAGTGGTACCGAATTCATGGAAAACAGCTTTAGTGCACCCCATTCCTAAAAAGGGTGATCGCTCTAATCCGTCAAACTATCGGCCAATATAGCCATAACCTCCTTGTTCTCCAAAGTCATGGAGACACTTATAAACTGTCAGCTCCTGAAGTATTTAGAAGAGCACCAGCTGATTAGTGACCGTCAGTACGGTTTCCGTCGTGGCCGCTCAGGTGGTGATCTTCTAGTATACCTGACACATCGTTGGGCGGAGGCAGTTGAGTCTAAGGGGGAGGCATTGGCAGTTAGTTTAGACATAGCGAAGGCCTTCGATCAGGTTTGGCATAAAGCTAAGGTCATAGTCGACGGTGCATGCACCGATCTTAAACCTGTCAATGCTGGTGTTCCCCAAGGCTGCGTGCTATCACCGACACTGTTTCTTCTGCATATCAATGATATGTTGCGAATTAGTAACATACATTGCTATGCGGACGACAGTACTGTTGATGCTACATACTCCGGCCGTAACGGTATTTCTCGGGAACACGTCGAAGAGGGCCGGATCAAGCTCGTGTCTGAACTCGAGAATCAACTAACTGATGTCTCAGAATGGGGTCATCAAAACCTTATTAAATTTAACCCCAAAAAGACGCAGCTCTGTGCGTTCACCGCAAAAAAAAACACCCTTTGTCGTATCACCTCGGTTCGAAAACACTCTCCTGACTGCCTCAGCCAGTATTGGAATTCTGGGAGTCGACATATCGAACAACGTTCAGTTGCACGGTCATTTGGAAAGGAAGGCTAAACTAGCCTCCAAAAAGCTTGGTGTACTCAGTAGAGCAAAGCAGTACTTCATGCCAGCCCATCGCCTCCAACTTTACAAGGCCCAAATTCGACCTCACATGGAGTACTGTTCTCACCTCTGGGCCGGAGCTCCTCAGTACCAGCTTCTTCCTCTTGATCGCATTCAACGTAGAGCGGTTCGAATCGTCGACGACCAGGCTATTTCTAATCGGCTTGACTCTTTGGCGTTACGCAGAGATGTAGGCTCGCTCTGCATCTTTTACCGTATTTATCATGGTGAGTGTTCCGACGAGTTGTTCGGACTAATGCCTGCCGCTAAATTCCACCATCGGACATCGCGTCAAAATTTACAGTTCCATCCTCACCACCTCGATGTCTGGAAATCCACAACCGTGCGCTTTTGTCGACACTTTTTGCCTCGCATTACTCCTTTGTGGAATCTATTACCCTCGGGGGTGTTTCCGAATGGATACGACTTAGGGACCTTCAAGAAACGAGCTTATTTATTCTTAAAAGGCCGGCAACGCAGCTGCAATACCCCCGGTATTGCGGATGTCCATGGGCGGCGGTGATCACTTACCATCAGGTGCACCATCTGCTCGTTTGCCCCCTCTACTATAAAAAAAAAGGTTAGCTTCTGCCCGCGGCTTTACTCGTTTTAAAAGTTGTTTTTATATGTGTCAACGAACTGGGGTATTTCCGAACGGATATGACTACGAGACCTTTAATAAAAGAGCTTATACGCTTATACATTCCTAAATGGTCGTCAACAAAACTGCAAGATCTCTGGTATTGCGGATGTTCATGGGCGGCAGTGTTCACTTACCATCAGTTGTACCTCCAGCTCTGTTAGCCCCTCTTCTATAAAAATAAATAAATAAATGTGGATCACCACCCATCATGTAAACCGACGAATTGATAAATAGTGATGAATTGGGATGTATATGATAATATCGAACTAAGTACTTATTACCCTGACTATCGCGTAACTGAAGTGAGGATCAAAAACGCATAGGTATAGAAACTTTCTTCAACTTCGGAAAAATAACTAAAACTTATATAGTACTACACATAATTAAAAGCCCTGTATGCGGGATGGGCGTTGCCCCAATCTAGTTGGGCCCTAACTTGGTTTAAAAAATGTGTTTAATAGTCATAACAAACTCACTATCGCATTTATAACACTAGTTAAGGCGTTACTTTATGTTTTAAAATGTTAATTACAAATTACTCAAGTTCCACCTGATCCGGCTATAATATTAAAACAGATGGTGTTTTCTTATGAATGCGAAAAAGATATTCAACTTTATCGGAAATCGTAAAATACCAACCGACATTGAGGGATATCAAATACTTGAATATAAACTTCGAAGATAAACGAGGATCTTAGCCCTTCACACCATTTTTAAGATTTTTAGCATATTTTTAGCCGACGTTTATTACAGACTAGCTGCAGCGTGCACCCCGCTGCATTATAACAGTGTTTAGCGAATCCCGCGGGATCACCTAGTTTTTTCGGGATAAAAAGTAGCCTATATGCTATTCCAGGTTGCCATTTACCTGTGTGACAAATTTCATTCCAATCCGTTCAGTAGTTTTTGCGTGATTGAGTAACAAACATCCATCCAAACATCCAAAATTTCGCATTTATAATATTAACAGCTGACCCGGCAAACGTTGTTTTGCCTTACATATTAGGAATCCATAGCGAACAAACAACGTGACACGTAATTTATATAACATTGTCCTTTCACGCAGCCAAAATGGCATTAAACTTTATAGGGTGGTTAAGTATTCTTAAAATGTCTAATTTTACGCGCAATTTTCTTAATATTTTCTTTTATAAGAACCTTCTCCTTACAATTACAAACACAACAAAAAAAATATTCCGAAATTGGTCCAACCATACAGGCGTGATGTCGTGACCAAGGAAAATAGTGATTGATTTTTATATATATAGATAGATATAGATTATGTAAGAAAATAAATATCAAAATATCATACAAAACCTTAATAATAGAAATAAAAGGTAGGTAACGTCTTATTATCTCACCCGGATCTAGTACCACCGCCTTCTTGTTCCTGCCGCAATAGCGTCAGTGGTTTTCATTGTCATTTCGGTAAGGAGAGTGCCAGTAACCTTATGCTTACATTTTCAACGTATCCCTAGAGCTCCCAACCACCATGCAAAACATGAAAAAACTATCGACACGTTATTTCGTAAAAGCAACAAGTCACTCTAACCCTTCGATCGCAGCCGCGCCGGATTACGAGGCCGCCGCGACTCGTGTTGGTACCGGGCTCCTTTGAAGAATAGGCCAACTGCCGTTCTGCCAGGCAGGTCATAAAAGGTGACCGATTGGCTATGCCAGCCACTAACATCGTGGCTACTAGGTTCTGCATTGGCTCGCGCGGGTCTGGTACCACCGCCTTATCTATTCCTGCCGCAATAGCGTCAGTGCTGGTCATTGTCGTGTTCCGATTTGGAGGGTAAGGTAGCCGGTAAACTCATGCATGCATTAGACCTCGCCACAAGATAGCAACGCACCATTAACATCTTTGATTTCTATAAGCGATGGTTGACTCTTTCCGTTGAGGAGAACCATCTGCTTGTTTGCTATATTGTGATATAAAAATAAAAGCCGATGCGGATGTGATACTCAAGCTCAAGAGGCCCCGCCATGTACTTTCCTATCCCGATGACGTTTCCGACGTATACACACACTCAACACGACACCGTCGTCGCCGGTCTCGATGACGAAGACTTCTTTATCGCCATGCATGCGCAATGCCACTACTCCACCCACCTCATTTAGTCCGAACGTCGCACTAAGCCGAGGTCCGGTCTCACAGGAGACAGCCCTTAGTGCGGGCGTTTGTAGCCCCAGTTTTAATTTAAACTCTGGCTGAGCACTCTGCTCACCCCAAAAGTCCAGTGACGCAGTAACAACCCATAAGGTCAACTGTAATAGCCATTTTGAAAAAAAATCTTATGCACGTGGCATTAAGGCCCAAGGATAGGTAGGATAGGCGGTATTTTTCTCTTTCCATTAAAAGAGCCATCTGCTTTTTTGCTATTTTCCGACATTAAAAGGTAAAATTAAAATATTCCCAATCGACAAGTTTTTTTCCTGTGGTGCCCGAGCTCCCTTTGAAGTATAATATATTTTTTGCTTGTTTGAGCTTAAAAATACCTTAATTTACCGGTAAGTTTCAGGGATAGCCTGTTGGACAAATCGGTTAACAGAATCTTGAAAGATTCTTTTCTTATTTTGAATTGGTATAGCTTAGAATATCGCCCAGTGCCCGCTCGACATTGAGTTTTGGGACATTTTAATATATTAACATCCGTCACAAAGTTTGGGAGGAATAAACTAGTAATTACACATACACGATGACATTTTAACTATATTCTATACTTGTATTTTTATAAAGAGAAGCGATTTATTCGTTTGACTAGCGATAAGCTAGCGTATCCAAGGAGATGCTTTTTTTAATGGACGAATTATTGCACGCGATGCCGCGTGCATTAATTCATCAAAAACTATTTTAATGTTGTAAAACTATTTTGACCTACTGTATTTCCGTAATTCTATAACATCACTAAAATTTTATTGACATTTTCGCGACAAAATAATAACGACTATCACGCGATTTCTTTTATACAGAAAATGAAGGTTTCTTCACGTATGCCTTAAAATTCACATAAGTTTATTTACCGTTATTATTCGACAGGAGTATCACAGAACCATTTTTTTTAAAAGTCAAGAAAGTTTCATACACTTTTTTGGAACGAAGTTCCTTACGGCAGGCTTGGAGGGGATAGGGATTTTGCTGCGCGACCGAACTGAAAAAAATGTGATAGTAAAACCGTAAGAAAAATGCGTGGAATAAAAGCGTTAAATGAGACGTGCGCAGGCGCGACAGTCGCGTACACAAGCGAGTAGTGCCGTTTAGCCGAAGGAAGTTCGTTCCTACCTGGTGTCCCGCGACACCACATCATTTTATATTATGTTTTTAAACACTAGTTCCGTGCTAGTGCCCGCTGTATTGTAAAAGTTTTAGAGAATTCCAAGGGAACAACTTAATTTTCCGGGATAAAAATTACCCTGTGTGCTATTCCAGATTATCGTTTATATGTGTGTCAAATTTCATCAAAATCTATCCAGCCGTTTTTTACGTAATTGAGCAATAAACATTCATCCAATCGCACGGACAAATATTCGATCAAAGGTAGGCTTAGTTTGAATTTTAGGTCTTAGTGACAATTGCTCTAACAACTGAGTCACAATGTTGTTGTTTTACCTTGAGAAAAATTATCCTTTCTTTGTTTTTATGACGCTGATCGTAAAACCAAAAATATGATACTTTCGTCTTGTAGCGTTAAAATAAAATACATTTTTATGATGCCTAGGAACACAAAATGGCAGTATAACCATATTCGATATTTTACATCGTTAAAAATCTTAAGTCTCTAAAACTAAAGCCGATGAGATCATTAATGTATACATATACTCACTCGGTCTTCCATTTAATTTATTATGCACATGTGTTTAGGCACATAAACACATTTATCTAAAATCCGTTTTGCATAATTTGAAGATGAACTTGATAAAATTGTCAGTCCATTTAGTCAGTCTTTGTTTTGATTAATTTGTCGTACAACTTGTCTTTTATGAAAAGTGATGTTTGGAAGGGTTATATGAGATATGATCACAAATAATTACGATATCTGTATAATTAATTATATCTCATTTCCCCGTTTTGGTTCCGGCCTAAGTATAGACCATATACCTAACTGCCAGATAGTTTATAAGAGGCGAACAATTGGCAATGCGAGTCCTTAACATCGTGACTCCTAGGTGGTAGAGTTTTGCATTGTCTCGCCCGGGTTTAGTACCACTGCCTTACCTATTCCTGCTGACCGGAACTCGACAGGGACAAACACTGGCTTGTTACTGTCGTGTTCTGGTTTGGAGGTTCAGGTAGCCGGTAAACTTATGCATGTGGCACCAACTCCGTCACAAGGGTAGCAACGTACCATTAACATCTTTGGTATCTGTAGGTGATGGTTTTATCTTTCCATCATTGCTTGTTTGCTTTCTTATGATGTAAAAAAAACTAAACACGATATAGAAGTTATGCATCGAAAATCTGAACACGAAAATGTTATTCCATTTTCTTCTCCAACAAGGTACACATACATAATATGTAAATACATATTATGTATATAATGTACTAACAATGAAATTAGTTTAATGGCTTTAAATGAAGTAGCACCTCTTACTATTGCATTTAACAAAACGAAATAAAGGAATAGCTTCTTGTAATGGACAATAAGCGTTATAATTACAAAATATAAGGTTTTATTCTACACGGCCCATTAGGTTTTATACATTTAGGTCACATTTAATGGCATGACGAAAGCAATATTCTACGAATATACTCTTGCAATTCATAATTACAATACGATTGTGTAAACGTAATAATGACACCTGCCGAACAAAATATTAGATTTGTTGTGATTGGAATTGTGTGCGATCACGACCTCATAGAAGCTTCATTCGAACTTAAATTATTTTCACAAAACTCGTAAAAAAGCTATAGTTTCAAAAATATAGCAAAGTTATAGTTTCAAACATCAACCACACAGCCTATAGACGCCTAATGTTCGATTTTCTGCTGCTGCTGCTGCGCTGAGCTGAGCTGCGACATCGTGATTGGCTTACTCAAGGCCACAGTGATGTACAGAGAATCTGATTGGTCGACACTGATTGGGTATTGGTGCATGGACATTTACATCGGAACTATAAGTCAGATGTGTTGACAGAACCATTCGCCTGTTATTAGGGGTCTACGGGTTGTGTGGTCGGTGGTTTCAAAGAACTCGTAAAAAAGCGCCAGAAGTATAAACGTACGTAGCGTCTATACTTCCGCTATTTTAAGTTTTTTTTTTTTTTCAATAATATGTGCGTTTTTGTCATGATTATGTATTCGGTATTCAGCCGAATAGTTCGTAATATTCGGCCGAAAAACAAGAAAGGGGCCGAATAGGCCGACTACCGAACAGTAACCAAATGTTCGTGACAACTCTTTTGTATTTATTATTACTAGCTGTTGCCTGCGACTTCGTCCGCGCGGACTTCGTTTACTCCGCACTGCTCCTCCCCTGTAGGTGATAGCGTGTACCTATATGTTGACCCGACCTGTTAGTAATATCCATACAAAATTTGAAGTAAATCCATGTAGTACTTTTGAGTTCACTCCGGACATACATACAAACAAACAGAAAAAATTCTAAAAACTATATTTTTGGCTTCGATATCGATTGTAGATCACGCCCCAAGTATTCTTTTAAAAAAATATTAATGTACAGTTTTGACTTTCCTACGATTTTATTATATGTATAATGTATATAGATAACACAAAATAACAGGCAAGGCACTATAGATTTGGGCGAACTTTTGTACGTTCTGTTTATGTTTTTTTGGTTATCTATCGTGCGACTAAAACAGGAGCTCGAATGAAGTCTTTAGTACGTGAGTAATCTATATCTTATATATAAAAATCAATTGCTGTTCGTTAGTTTCGCTAAAACTCGGGAACGGCTGAACCGATTTGGCTAATTTTGGTTTTGAATTAATTGTTGAAGTCCAGGGAAGGTTTAAAAGGTGAGAAAATATAGAAAAAAATAAGAGTAGTTAAAAAGGCAGAACAACAGACAGGCAGACACAAATTTGCCGGGTCAGATAGTTATATATATATATATAAAAATCAATTGCTGTTCGTCAGTCTCGCTAAAACTCGAGAACGGCTGAACCGATTTGGCTAATTTTGGTTTTGAATTAATTGTTGAAGTACAGGGAAGGTTTAAAAGGTAAGAAAATATAGAAAAAATAAGAGTGGCTAAAATGGCAGAACAACGTTTGCCGGGTCAGCTAGTAATATATAAAAATCAATTGCTGTTCGTAGTCTCGCTAAAACTCGAGAACGGCTGAACCTATTTGACT
The DNA here is from genome assembly GCA_036924255.1 of Apodemia mormo. Taxonomy (NCBI): domain Eukaryota; kingdom Metazoa; phylum Arthropoda; class Insecta; order Lepidoptera; family Riodinidae; genus Apodemia; species Apodemia mormo. The sequence continues at coordinate 35,619,003 of JAUPFN010000008.1, read as the reverse complement.
AATTTTGGTTTTGAATTAATTATTGAAGTCCAGGGAAGGTTTAAAAGGTGAGAAAATATGGAAAAAAATAAGAGTAGAACTAAAAAGGCAGAACAACGTTGCCGGGACAGCTAGTAATAAATAAATAGCAGGGGACAAATTAATTGTGTGCTTTTGTTTTTGGTGCTGTCGTGAAATAAGGTGTGGTATAAAGTGTGGCGTAAAGTTTGGTGGACGAGGGTGGATAATTGTGCTGCTGGGGTCTTCATTGTTTTTCAGACCTCCGGTACATTTATTCCATTTCTTACACCGCTTTTATATGTTTTCCTTTACAGTGACATCGTAAAGGAAAGGTAAGGTAAAAGTTCACGGAAATTTGCAAAACAACTAGTTTTCTTCGTATAATTGACTCTTTCCATCAGGAGACCCATCTGCTTATTTGCTGTCTTAAGATATAAAGAAATACTATATTGCGACGGGAGTACGTGGTACCCAATCGGGCAAGATGCTGCAACGCTCTCCCACCTGGTGACAATCGTTCGCCTTCTTCAAAGTACTTGGCAGGAAGGCAAATAGTCCATTGTGATGAATAGCATACATTTTAGAAAAAAACAACCTAAACCAGTTGACCTCGCAAGCCATACCTGAAACTTCCCGTTTTTGTGGTATTTTAAGCTCAAACCAGTCTACAATATATTTAAGCAAAGAATTTTGAGCGCGAAGAGTTCAAGTTTGTCAGAGCTATTTTACTTCGCAACCAGTTGACCTCATACATATATTCACGCCAGGTACCTTACAGAATAGGCAGAGAGAACGTGTGTCACGATCCCTGCAAATCTGTCTTGCTTCCTCCACATTCACTACTCTCTTCATACAAACACGCCGGTTACGAAGACTTGATACCTTCGAACAGTACCTGATCAATCTGATCATGGTATGACAGTCTTGGTCTTCACCGGTACCTACATCTTTCTACAATCGCATTGTATATCTGTTTTTTGTTGAGCTTGTACTTTTTTTTATAACTGATACATAAAAAGCCATTTCAATTTTTGAAAATCTATAACTTTTGAACGCGATCAATGTTAGATCTGTCGAACGGCATTCGAGTTTTGTGAGCGCTAAAAATGTTGTCTTGGTTAAGCGATTACTTAAAAAATGTATGTATGTATGTAAATAATGCAATGTTACTTCGTAACTTGTAACTTTCTCTTCTCTGTGTAGGATGCGATTAAATTCAAGTAACCAAACACAATTTACGCACTTTATCAATTGACACGAGAAGATTCAGTCACAGAATTGCAGTTTCTATTGTACTGATAAAAACAGCCAGAATAGCATGAATTATTTAAAATAACTGTTACACAAAGGTGAGCAGTAGAAAAGAAATGTGTGATCGCTGATCGAAATGCGAGCGCACGCGCGTTTCACGCAAATACTTTCGCCGATCAAGAACGTACAACAAATACGTTTCAGTGAAATAGATTTAACAATGACGTATTGCTATTGCCACTTCCATATTCCTATTCGTATTCGTTTTTGAAAGAGATTTGCGTTGCTACAAAATAGCGGCCTAAGCATATTTTAAAAATATCATCACGGCAGTTCTCTTACAAGATATGCAGTAAATCGAATGCCAATAGAAGTAACCATTCACGAAGTTTCACTAGTTTATCTTTTGGATAGATGGTGATCGCCACATTCGTTATATATGGATCTGAAGATGACTATCGTTTTGTTTTTAACATGAACAGGGACCAACAACTTCAAGATCTTATCCGAGGCACAGGAGTGTCAACACACCACAATCCAGACACCGAACTGCAAATGAGATTTTGATTATAGCGGGTAGCCCTCCTCGAATGACATATTTTGCCAACCCGAAGCCTGGCCGCCATGAGTCGATCAGACTAAGCATTAGGCCATGAAGCAGTCAATTATTTTTATAAATAATGCATATTGTTTCAGCAGAAAATCTTAATAATTATATCTACATAAAGTTTTACTTTACACAATATACAGGTTATGATATATTTATGAGCGTATGTTCTAAGATATCGCAATTTAATGTATACGTACAAATACCAGTAAATATAGTTTATAACTTCTAATTTTTATTTTCTTAATAAGGAAGGTTGACGTTGCGTTTTTCAAATCAAAGAAGGAAAAATTCTGTGGTCAATACCAAACTTTTCTAAGCTTAATCAGGTAACAGGTAACAGAAGTGATTACGAATGCTCACTATACTATCAAGTTAAAAATTGATGTAGTCTGAGAATATCCGATCGTGTGACAAACTCTTATTAAAAATACTATCTGTTACGATATAGTAATAAGCACAAGTAACAAAATAGCAATTTTGTGATTTGTTCCACTTTTGAAGATGGTGTAAGAATTCAATTACGATGGATATTGAAACTAATAAAATTAAGTAAACTATTATATCTTCGTAACTTGTGAGTGATTTGAGATCAATAACAAGTTACGTCAACGGTTGCCACCGCAACAGTCGTGTTCTGGCTAGAAAGGTAAATTGCCAAAAATGCGCCAGAGGTTTTGCTTTAAATCCTAGCTTTGACTCCGATTACAGTAAGGCTCCGATTACACTTTTATTAGAGCGAGTGCGAGTGTTTACTGCAGGTGCTTAGTATTAACCAAAATACACGTGTTGACAGCCGTTAATTAGTGCGAGTGATTAATAATTAACGTAGTAAAGTTTTCATTGTCTCGACCGGGTCTGGTACCACCGCCTTACCTATTCCTGCCGTACTAGCGTCAGTGCTTGTCGCTGTCGTGTTCCGGTTTGGAGGGTAGGGTAGCCGGTGAACTTATGCATGTGGCATTAGACCTCGCCACAAGATAGCAACGCACAATTAACATCTTTGGTGTCTATAGGCGATGGTTGACTCTTGCCATCAGGAGACCCATCTGCTTGTTTGCTATCTTATGATATAAAAAAATAGTAAAGTAATTAGACGCCGATTACTAATCACTCGCACCAATCAACGGCTGTCTACACATGTTTCTTGGTTAATACTAAGCACCTGCAATAATAACACTCGCACTCCCTCTAATCATAGTTTAATTGGGGTCATAGTTAAATTAACGTCATTTGCTTATGCCTACAGGAGAACATGGTTTGTTAGCTTTACTGCTCATATTATGAAAATATTGTTTAAGTCATCACATTTCAAAATTGTTGAAAGCTGACATAATAATAGTAATGTTTGCTTATGCCTTCAGGAGAACATTCTTTGTTCGCTTTACTGTTCATATTATAAAAATGATATTTAAATCATCAAAATTTCAGAGTTGTTGAAAGCTAAGGAACTATGGAAGCATCTCAAAGTGGGGATATATAATCGCAAGCTATTTCCCGTTTGGTATTCTTTAGTAAATAGCGATTTTATATACAGATTTCCAACGGGTGTTTTGGTTGTCTTTTCGACAAATTTTAACATGACCGAAGTATGTGATGGATGAAGCCAATTTGCTTTTCAAAGGGCAATGGGCCCACCTGTCGTTCCCACAGCTGTAAATTCTGTTGACCGGAATCAACAGCGGCAAACGCCTGATGAACACTAAATTGCGAGCTCATGGTGCCCTGGGGAAAAGCTAAGCTGTCTTCGAACCCGCAAAGAAGTTAATCAGAATAAATAGTTCTGGAGAAGTAGCAAAATGCATCTAGTTTGCTTGTGCATATAAACAGTTGTATGTCACCAAATCGACTGATTAAATTATTCAATAAAGAACATATTACTTACCAGACATCAGACCAAACCAAACCACGTAACAAATGTGTGTATGTGGTATAGGGCAAACGGTAATTTTTTTATTTTATATACCTACTATTTCTAGAAATTATGAATAATTATGCTTAGCTATTGTAATGTGTAAATATACCAATAATAAATAACTGCTTTATTCTGCAACTTTACCTGTAAATAAAAAAAACATGACTGTTATAAAATTAACTGAGCCGATTTAAACTTATGTTAAGTTCAAATTAAAAGCAATAAAAATGTGTACGCAATATAAAAATATAACTGTTTGTTCTTATATATAATCACCTCGGTGGTTCATTTCTGTTATTTTAATATAACTTATCAGCTATAGTCATTAGCGTCTTCAATTTAAGAACAGAGGGGCATATTAATTATCGTTCCAATTAAAATGATAAATACTTGATTTTATACAATTAAAAAATAATGTTTCTCCATAATAGCCATAGAGAATAAAAATGTACGCACAGCTATCATAGTGTAAGTGATTTCGTAAGAGTTGTTAGACAAATAAAAAAAGTGCACTTAAAAGTCTTATTAAAGTGAGTTTCACTGTTATCTTTAAGGTTTTTATTTGCCGTTACTTTCAAGTTCAAGTAACATTATTTAGTTAAAGAATTAATTATGTTTGCATTGTCCTACTTACATTATAAATACGGAAATTTGCGTTTTTTTTTATATTATGGGATAGTTAACAAGCAGATGGCCCTCCTGATGGAAAGAAACTACCACCGCCTATAGAGACCAAATGATACGCTGCTATCCGTATGGAATAAAATTTGGTTTACACATCACCTCAATGGTCTAGCCGCTAGCGCTACCGCCAGATATCAGAAACAAGCGGTGACAACACGAGTATTTATTATGCTCTGTGGCTACCGCCTTAGATTTGGAAAAAGACAATATAACTACTTATGCGGTAATTAAGATCTTAGGTTCAATTACAAAACCCAGGGACTTAATTACCGGAAAATATAAATGGGCCCGAACTATTTATGCCCGAACTATACGTTGATTGCTCCTCAGAAGAACATAATCCCCGTGTTGGTCCTGGGCTCCTTTGAAGAATAGGCCAACTGCCGTTCTGCCAGGCAGGTCGTAAAAGGCGACCGAGTGGCTTTGCGCGTCACTACCATCGTGACTACTAGGTGGTAGAGTTCTGCATCGGCTTGACCGAGTCTGGTACCACCGCCTTACCTATTCCTGCCGTAATAACGTCAGTGCTAGTTACTGTCGTGTTCCGGTTTGGAGGGTAAGGTAGCCGGTAAACTTATGCATGTAGCAATAGACCTCGCCACAAGATAGCAACGCACCATTAACATCTTTGGTGTCTATAGGCGATGGTTGTCTTTTTCCATCAGGAGAGCTTGTTTCCTATCTTATAAAAAAAAATAAAAAAAAATTTAACGTAGTACAACTGCAGCAATAGACTTCCCATTTCCTATATCTCCGGAACGCTGTGTCACATTTCACCAAAATAAAATTGGACCTCATGGGGAGTATACCCTCTCAAAAAAAAATCAAACTCGGTTTATAAGCGACCGAGTTCTATAGTAACAAACATAAAAAAACATACAGCCGTATTGGTAATCTTCTCCTTTTGGGAAGTCGGTTGAAAGAGGGCTATATTTTTTTGATGGTCTGAAACTTGCTCTTAGCATGAATTTTATAATGAATGCAGTAATGACTGGGCCATACATTAACCGACACTTTAACCTCGCCTACATATCCAAGGCACAAAGCTTAATGCTAATAACTCGCCTATAGTCATTAATGTAGACATTTAGGGATGTCTTTTTATAGCTGAATGATATACGACAAGCAGACAGACCTTGATGGCAAGTTAAGCACCGCCTATGGACATATGCTATAGATATAAAAATATAGGTATTATACCTACATTTTTGACTGCTTCGTACTCAAAAAACCAAAGGCGTACATATTTTTTAACCATGAAAATGATTGTTTGATCTATCATCAGGTGGCTATTACAATTCGGCTAATGTAAAAGTTCTTGTGGTTTAATAGCGGAACAAATTTATTGGTTTTTTGCTTCGATGAAACTGTCTCCTAGTGAGATAGATGAAATTAGTATTTTTGCACGATCAGTTTTACTTTAATAATTTCATTTTCTTTTGATAATTGTCGATTATCTATACTTATATCAGAGCTAAGATTTGTTTGTTTGTAATAGATAAACTTTACTGGACCCGTTTTAAAAACAGAAGAAAGCGATTTGGATAGATACCGAAGACGGGAGTAAAATAGTTTTTACATTACTTAACATAATTTTAAACGCAATTATTATTACGACTGACTCAAATTCTACTTACGAAATGTGAACTATATAATATGTGTCCAGTAGTAATTATAAAAATATACCACTCGTCAAAAGTGTTTGTAAAGGTTTATTTGAATAAAACATATTTCGCCCCCCCCCCGGAGAACACATCGATAACTGCAATTATCTTGGTTTTAGTGTTATGTCATTTTTGGGATCTGTAGGTGCCGGGTGGTAAAAAACGTTTGGTGTAAATATTGACTATTATTGACATTCACATTTTAGTATATTTTTGATGAAATGATTTTAATGATTGATTGTGATAAATTAGTTTTTTATATATAATCATTTATAATAACATTATTTTATCTAATATTTATTTTTATTTAATTATACTTTATTGTACACTTACATAAGTAAAATTGTACAAAGGCGAATTTAATGCTAATTGCATTTTCTCCCAGTTAACCTTTGGGCTAACAGAAATGGTAGTGTGTAGGTACAAAGAAAATATAGACATATAAAATTTAAATAAGAATACATATTTAAATAATTATATAAGTAATAACACATAAATACTACTATGAATAAAACATACTAATATAATATACTTATACTTAAACGGATATACTAATATAATATTAAGTAATAACATAGACTACATAAACAAATAATATAAAATAAATACATACATACTATTCACGAAGAAAGCTTTAGGCTAGCTTTTTACCCGACTGAGCAAATGTAAGTAATATAATTGTGTCACGCGAACGAAGTCGCGGGAAACAACTAGCGCATAATCAAGTTAAAATATATCATTGTTAAGTAAATGATCGTGTGCTTTCTTTTTGAATAGCCGTTTGTTACTAGATTGTTTAATAGATAAAGGTAGTTAATTCCATAATCTAGATGCACTCAAAAGAAAAGAGTTTGAAATAAAATTTGTGCGATGAAGCGAAATAGAAAGAGTTTGGGAAGCAGACGATCGAAGATTTAAATTATGGGTGGTTGATAAAAATTTAAATTTAGACTTGAGGTATGCAGGGGATAGGGGATCATAAATAATAGAGTACAAAGTGCATAAAATCCTGAGCTTCCGACGTTATGGTACTGTGAGCCATCGCAGCCTTTTTCGATATTCGGAGACGTGATCAAATTTACGGAGACAAAAAACGAAACGAATGGCTTGGTTTAACAATTTATCGAGTTTGTTGAGATGATAAATAGGTGCATCAGAATAACATACATCACCATAATCCAATATTGGCATAATGAGCGTGTGTACTAGGGACACTTTGGTTTTTAATGGCAAGAGATTACGAAATCTATTAAGAAACCTCAATGCTCCAGTAATTCAGTGACACACATTATTAACCTGGCAATTCCAATTAAAATGACAGTCGATATAAAGCCCTAACTTTTTAACAGATGAGGAAAATGGAATTTTAGTGTCATCAAAAACAATTGGGGAAAGTGAATCGATGTTACATTTCGTCGTTTGACGGATACTCCCAATAATTATCGACTGACACTTCAATGGATTGACTCTACTACTACTTTTTTAGATTTTATTGTGCCATGACGTATTTAAGGGCCGCGAGGGTGGTTCCAGGGATGGTACCAGTTTAATTTGCTCTCTTGCTTTTATATGGCTCAAGAACCAGAGTATACAAATTTCAGACCGCTACGAAAGCTGTTTAGATTTTTTTATTTCGGTGTATGACGTGTTTAAGGGTTGCAAAAGGATAATACCAAGAGTAGTACGGGTCCAATTATTTTTTTAACTGCTTTTTAATCTCGAAGAAGAGGATTAAAAAAATTTAGACCTGTATGTGAGCAGGATCTATTTTGTTTTAGATTTTTTGGTATAATGTCGTATTTAAGTGTAGCAAAGATGTAGATTTGGAGTACATTAAAAACGTCCTTAAAAACGATGTGTACCACAGGATGTTTTTTTGCATTTTTTTATCTTGCAAAAAAGTTTGCAACAGATTTTTTAAGGTTCATAAAAAATCTATCCACCTATCTAACCGATGTACCCCTAACAGGTTTACTTATAACTAAGGAAAGGCAGTAATAGTAGGCGAGCCCAAGAGGGGATTTTTGCATTTACTCGAGCGTGTCAGATTGACATAGGGTGGGTACCTCGCATACTGTTGAGGCTTTCCACCAAATATAACCCTTTATATAGAGGCGGGTAACTAGAGCAGAAAAAAAACAAAATTCCAATAATTTCGGCTTGTGGACATTTTTAGATTATATTTTTTTAAGTTATTCTTACATCATTCCCTACATAATAAAAGAAAATTCAGACGCGCTCGAGAATGTCAAGACAACGTTTTCTTTGCAACTTTGTGACCCTCCCACTCCCTTACGCCACACTTGAATCGGCACATTTTCTTAAAGTTAGGTGGCAATTAACTCACCATAACTTAATCTGACGCGATGTAATGTTTTTATGTCACTATTTTTGTCACGCGAACGAAGTCACGAGCAACAGCTATTATTTATCAATTAAAAAAATGATCAGAGGTAAGAGGCCCGGCCTTCCTGCTGGTCCGTGTTGTTAATAAAAATGTATTCCATGATGTATACGTGCGCTCGGGTTTGTTTACTTCTTTAACTGATAACCTTATTAAGTTCTCTGATTTCTAACAGTAACCGTTTCGCAACAGGCTACATAACGTCATTAATGAATTAAAAAGTGAACGTCAATAAAGCCCCTATCAATGAATGTGAACTATGTGATCGGAAACTTTCTCCAATATGTCGAAGGTGAAAAAACTCTAATATGTCAGTCATGCGACCGGCGAATAATAGCCGGAGGACGGCTCAGGATGTTTTGATACGGGGCGCCATTACTAATGTGTCACGAATCACGACAGAAAGTGATTATATTATGAAACGGCTCAGTTTAATACACTTTCAGTATTACTTTTCGAGTCAAACATTTTTAAGCTATGTTATGGCAGAACTACCTCAAATCCCATTTATACACAAGTTTGTGTGTATGCTAAATGCATACAATGATTTTTTAATATAATTAGACAGCATACAAATGGATGGCTCCCCTGTAGGAAAGATACAACCATCTTTAGTGCTTTGCCAACCGTGTAACGAGTTAAAAGCTAGGTGCAGAAGTATATCGGCCTTACCACCTAAACCGGAACACGAACACAGTGACAAAAAATGAAGCTATTGCGACAGCAACAAGTAAATATAAAGGAACGGGATATAGAGCTAATATTGTAATCTATAGGGTGTATTATTTATTTATTTATCCCGTGAATATTTATAGGGCCTCAATAGTTGTTAATAGCGCGTTGCAATCCGTAATGCAAGGAAGAAATGATACATTTACTCGTAGTAACAATATAAGCACGGTTCCGATAAACGCTTCCTTCTTAAGGTAAATTTAGGGAAACAAGTGACCAAACGAAAAATCTGCCAATACAAAGCCAGTTTCAATAGCACTTCCTAAATTAAATTTTATCATTTATGGCATAATATGGCATGAAAAAGTACTTTGCTGAATTAAACTTGTTATGAGTTATTTTAGCGCCGCGTTATTGTAAGCTATTAACGGAACACTAGGAAGATCCAGCGGAAGAAACTCAGCGGGCTTGTCTTTTTTATTACATAAGATTTTACATAATGTTTGATTTGTGAACAAAATATGCTTGTTTACAAAAATTGAAGACATACGAGAAGTGGGCCACCAGATGAGAAGCATTCATCACCGACCTTGGAGACCAGTCGTTTAAATATTTTTTTTATATCATAAGATAGCAAATAGGCAGATGGGTCTCCTGGTGGAAAGAGTCAACCATCGCCTATAGACACCAAAGATGTTAATGGTGCGTTGCTATCTTGTGGCGAAGTCTAATGCCACATGCATAAGTTTACGGCTACCTTACCCTCCAAACCGGAACACGACAGCGACAAGCACTGACGCTATTGCGGCAGGAATAGGTAAGGCGGTGATACCATACCCGGGCGAGACAATGCAGAACTCTACCACCTAGTAGACACGATGGTAGTGACTCGATAGCCAATCGGTCGCCTTTTACGACCTGCCTGGCGGAACGGCAGTTGGCCTATTCTGCAAAGGAGGCCGGGACCAACACGGCGTAAACTTGGTTTGTTAAAAATGAGAATCTACTCTTTCGTTGACTGTCAAGTTCCAGGATTACGGCTGTTGTTTGGAAATTCCAGTGCGAATGACGCAAAACGTAACGTAATAAAAGCCTGTATTTTAAAATGTTTTAAAAAACTGTCTGACCTTGTTACTTTTGGATTAAGCCATTGTAAAAAAACGCAACAAAAAACTAATTTTTATTAATTTGAACTAAAAATCATTGATTCTTGTTACTTTTTTAATTAGCCCTTATTAAAAAAGTGGTAAAACATTCGCATATATTATTATATATATAATCTGAATCTCAGAAACGGCTCCAATAATTTTCATGACATTTAGTATACAGGGCAATGATATTTTATTAGATATTATTAGAATATCATTGATGCAGGGCCTTTGGGGGGGGGGATAAATCGATCTAGCTAGCATTTTTAGAAAACGTCGTTTTTACAAAAAAAAAGCCATCCAGTTACTTGTAATTTATTAGCAAAGAAATTTCCGGAACTAATGAACCGATTTCGAAAATTCTTACACCAGAAGAAATCTACATTATTCTTAATTGACATGGGCTACATTTTATTCAATTACTAATATGTGGTTGACCGAGCTTTGCTTGGTTTTTCACATACTCATTATCTTGGGAACCGAGCTTTTCTTGGACCTGGAACCTTGATAAATCGATTCCTATAGAATAAATAATTATTTTTTTCCTGTACCTGGTTGACCGAGCTTTGCCCAGTTTTTCACATACCCATATCTTGGGAACCGAGCTTTTCTTGGACCTGGAACCTTGATAAATCGATTCCTATAGAATAAATAATTATTTTTTTCCTGTACCTGGTTGACCGAGCTTTGCCCAGTTTTTCACATACCCATATCTTGGGAACCGAGCTTTTCTTGGACCTGGAACCTTGATAAATCGATTCCTATAGAATAAATAATTTTTTTCCTGTACCTGGTTGACCGAGCTTTGCCCAATTTTTCACATACCCATATCTTGGGAACTGAGCTTTTCTTGGACCTGGAACCTTGATAAATCGATTCCTATAGAATAAATATTTTTTTCCTGTACCTGGTTGACCGAGCTTTGCCCAGTTTTTCACATACCCATATCTTGGGAACTGAGCTTTTCTTGGACCTGGAACCTTGATAAATCGATTCCTTGACCCGAAAAACTCCTAATTTGTGACTTTCATGAAAATCGTTGGAGCCGATTCCGAGATTCCAATTATATATTTATATATATATATATATATATATATATATATATATATATATATATATATATATATATATATATACACATATATACATATATATAAGAATTGCTCGTTTGAAGGTATTAGATAGATAGATAAAGACTGGTAAGGGTAAATATTATAATAAAAACTTATTATTATAGTACCATATCATACATGGTATAAAACAAAGTCACTTTCCGCTGTCTGTCCCTAATCCCTAAGTATGCTTAGATCTTTAAAACTACGCAACGGATTTTGATTTGGCTTTTTTAATAGATAGAGTGATCAAGAGGAAGGTTTATATGAAAAGTAACATTCATTATATAGTAGAGAAATACTGTTATAAATATATTTAGCAAAACGACTGTGCCGGGTCAGCCAGTAATATTATAAAGCGATAGATTGTGAGATTTTTTGTTGGATTTTTTTATAAGACAGCAAACAAGCAGATGGGTCTCCTGATGGAAAGAGACTACCATCGGCTATAGACAACAAATATGTTTGTGTGCGTTGCTATACTTGTGTCGGGTTTTTAATGTCACATGCATGCACAAGTTTACCACCTGCCTTACCCTCCAAAATGGAACACGACAGTGACCAGCAATGACTCTATTGCTACAAGAATAGCTGTGGCGATGATACCAGATTCGGGCGAAGCGATGCAAAACTCTACCACCTAGTAGCCACGATGGTAGTGACTCGCATAGCCAATCGTTCGCGTGTAACGAACTGCCCGGCAGAACAGAAGATGGCTTATTCTCCAAAAAGCCCTGGCCTAATACGGGGATCCGCCACCCGGATAGCAATGCATCATCTTTGTCATCTTTGGTGTCTATAGGTTATAGTTGTTCGTTGTTATAGTTTTTTTGCATTGTCTCGCCCGGATCTGGTACCACCGCTTTACCTATTCCTGCCGCAATAGCGTCAGTGCTTGTCATTGTCGTGTTCCGGTTTGGAGGGTAAGGTAGCCGGTAAACTTATGCATGAAGTATTAGACCTCGCCACAAGATAGCAACACACCATTAACATCTTTGGTGTCTATAGGCGATAGTTGACTCTTTCCATCAGGAGACCCATCTGCTTTTTTTGCTATCTTATAAAAAAACATTACAACAATATGATGACATAATAATAAATTGTTATAAAATACAGCACGACTATTGCATCAGCTGTGGAGGTAAGATTGATATCAGTAATATCATAGACAATACGACATCAACTTCAATTTTTTGATAGCATCTAATATATTGACGTTAGCGTAAGTAAACGATAAAATGTTCGCTCGTGAACAATCCATTACTTCCTGTATAAAGCTTTATATTAATTACATAATATAACCATCGTAAATTAAGTGATCTTTAATTCAAGTGAAATGTGAATTTCATAAGGTTCACAAAACAGATGTAAAATGCTGGTATGGAAGGTATAGGTTCGGGGTAGACCAAAACTGACAAACCATGGTTAGATCATCGTAGTTCGTCATAGCGTCAATGCTTGTCAAACTTGTTCCGGTTTGGTGGGTAAGGTGTTCGTTAAATTTACGAGTGTGACATTAACATGCTGACAACAGACACCAACGGACCATTAACATCTTTGATGTCTTAAGGCGATGGCTGTCTCTTTTCATCAGAAGCGTCTGTCTTTTTTCATCAGAGAGAGATTAGAGTCACCTACTTGTTTGCTATCTTGTGATATTTAAAAGCCACAGGGGTTACCTGAACCTGACTCTTGAAGTCAAGTTCCTTCTCAGGCAGATTTCCGATACGAAGATTTATTTTTCAATACTAATAATATGGAGGCTTCTTATTTATTTTCGATAAATATACCTACAGGTTGCCTTGTAAAAGACTGTTCATATTAAAGCACATGATAGTTAATGAAAAAATAAATTTAAAAAAATAATATTGCTTCACTACGTAGTAAAACTTAAAGTGTAGTAATATTAAAAAAAAATATTGTCACTGTGCGAGCGCAGTGTGCGCACTGTGCGAACAATATTTTTTTAAATATTACTAACGATTCTAGTCATCAGTACGGCAAATCGCTGTTAGTAAACAATGAATTTCGATATCGATGCACGGGTACCCCTACTAAACATTTTTTTGGATAATTAGGTCAAAATTTAAGTACCTTTTGTTTTACATATTTGGCACGAACGACTTCTATGTACTAATGTACGTAGTACATTAGTTTCTTTGTTCGGCACTAGAATCGAGTAATAAACTTCTCCTTCAGCATGTACAATCTTTTAACACTCAATCGATATAATCTTTAATGAGTAAAACTATTTCCTTATTCAATACTTTAATGAGTATTTTTTCCTAAGGAAAATATAATGTATAAGTAAAAACAATCTCCGTTTTTTTGAAAACTAAGCGCATCGTTCGTTACTCTTTCGGCATTCGCATCGTACTACAAAAAACTAGAATTTATTTTCCCTTTGCACTTTTAAATTAAATTAAACTTAGTAAAGTATTCAGTTTGATGCAAGGCACAAGCGCACTTTAGTCTCTGTTCTGACTGTTTAATGATTTAAAATAAAAAAGAATTATCTCGATATGGCTTTAATTTCTCGAGAAATTCGTTGATAAGCATACAAATATACAAACATACATACACTCACAAAATTCAAGAGACGTGCTTGGACATACACACAAGTATTATCTAATTCCAACAACATTACACGCATAAATATCAAACTGAAAACCTCCGTTTTTTCGTCGGTTGTGAAGGGGTATTTTATGTATGTAATAACTCATCTCTAGGATCATAACAATGGTGAATAATAATTAATGGTACCTACTCATAGCACATATAATACAACTATTATAGCACATATAATATTAAAAAATTGGAAAGTGCATGTCGGGCCACGCGCAATGTAGGGTTCCGAACTTGAGCATCATAGTAATGCGGACCAAGAAAAGGGCTTTATACTTTCATGCTATGAACATTGAAGCTACTCAACGTTAATGACACACAACACTACGCACCACAGGTTCACCGGCTATAAAAACTTCTCTAAGTACATTTTATAAGTTGGTCGTCTATTACTCAAAAAAGTCTGCGGATGACGGGACACTTGATTCTTTTAACAAAAGTTAGCACTTAAAAGCTTAATATTTTACAAACGAGTCACTTAATCGAAAACTTGTTTTCACAAAACTACAATATTTTTAAAAACCTACCCAACGATATCCCACACACGGGGTACGTGAGAAAAAAAAACTACCCTGGAAATATATATTTTTCAAGATGTTATACTTTATAGACGTGACTAATATGTATATTCGTGCCAAATTACAGCTTTCTAGTAATAATAATCTCTGAGCTATCGTGTGGACGGACGGATGGACAAAGCGAAATTATAAGGGTTCCTAGTTTACTTCGGAACCCTAAAAATATCTTCCAAAGTCGATACTCCAGCTTGTAAGTCAAAAGTAATTATTTGGAAAACCATTAATTTACCAATTTATATATATATATATATATATATATATATATATATATATATATATATATATATATATATATATATATATATATATATATATAAAATTTGTTACATTATGTCACTATGACTATGACAGATCGCGTGTTCCAAAAGGGTCGGTCGGCATACTATGGGCGTGTTCCAACAGAAACAAGAAAGCCTGCGCCGGTAGTCATTATTAAATAGGGCAATTGTTTGTCATTCGCTCTAGAAAATTAATTGGAAGCGACACGAAAACGTCGATTACAGACAAAACGTTAACCTTAATACAAGCATTGTACGCGCATAGTCCAAATAATATTCTTGACGTATAAAGTATTCCCCACATGTGCACATATGGATTTCATTGCATAATTTAAATCGAAAGATAGCAAACAAGCAATGGCTTTAACATAGGAGACAGATATCATTTATGTTAATAGTAGGCATGGAAAGTTAAATTAGATTAACAGTGCGATTGTTAAACCCAGCTTTGTTTTAAGAGTTATTTTCATACGATAATTATAATATATAAGGTCGGGGCAAAAGTATTTTCGTATTGTTCATACAAAGACAAATATTTTTTTAGGTATATTTTTTTATTTATAATATGTATGTGCCGTTTGATCGATGACTTGTTGCCATCTTTTTTTTGTCATCTTGTAGGTAGTGCCATGATCCCATTCCTGTAGGAATTTTGAGATTTTTGATTAAAAAAATCTGACAGGTAGTGTTCACAGTGTTCTTTTGAGGTTAGCTTTATATTTCCTAAAGAGTTCTGCAATGACCGAAACAGGTGGAAATCTGATGGAACAAGGTCAGGGCTATACGGAGGATGCATCAACACATTTCAACCAAGCTCTCTCAATTTTTGCTGCGTGACTATAGATGAGTGCGGTCTGGCCTTGTCGTGGTGGAACATCACGCCCTTCCTACTCACCAGCTCCGGCCGGTTTTTCTCAATAGCTTTTTAACCTCATCAGTTGCTGACAGTAGAGGTCAGAATCGATAGTTTCACGCGATGGCAAAAGCTTATAGTAGACGATTAATTTCCAATCCCACCATACACATAGCATCGCTTTGTTACGAGTCAGGCCGGGCTTTGGGGGGGTGGTCTGTGGGGCTTGTCCATGTTTCGGCCATGATCTTTTTCGCATTCTTATCGTAAGTCACCCATTTTTCACCCGTAATCAACTGTTTAAGAAATGTTTCGGAATTGTTACGTTTCAACAAAGAATCGCAAATGGAAACACGTTGCATTAGGTTTCTCTCAGTGAGATCACGTGGTACCCAAATGCAAAGTTTTTTCTTGTACCCAGACTTTCGTGAATGACGTAAAACTGTTTTATGATCAACATCAGTTCTTCAGCAATTTCGTAGCTACTAATATGTCGATCTTGCTCCACTTGCTAAAAGATGGCACTGAAATTATCTGTGACAAGGCGTCCAGTGCGAACCTCATCTTTTACACTAAAATTTCCGGACTTGAAACGATTGAACCACATTGGTGCTACTCTTATTGTTACAGCAATAGGTCCTTTAACCGCACAAATTTTATTCGTGGCGTTCGTCGCATCTTTAGCTTTTTGTAATAAAACTTTAAAAGTAGCGAATTTCTTTGTCACATACATTCATTTTACTTGCTTAACTATTTTTTTTAAATTTACTGCCTTCTTCATCTTCAGAATGTCACATAATGGTATTAAAACCAGCCAGTTACATTCAGTACAGCCAAAAAGGTTTGATTACTAATAATATATTCAAAATACGAAAATACTTTTGCCCCGACCTATTATAATAGATTTTTCAATTCCCCTACACGTAAACAGTCAAACTATATCAATTTACAACAACACTTCAAAATAACAACACTATTACTTAGCTCTCAGTATTAGCAGTATACTGTTATTTTTGATTAAAAATACAGTAAGTTATTATTCGCTAGTTTCAGTGATAATTTTTAGTGGTGATAAAAATAACTTTCAACAGTATTAGTTCAAATATATAGCAATTGTTAACTGTTAATAAGAATTTAGTACGACATTTAATATGTTAATTGCTAAACGATCCATTCCTAGTTAAAAATGTGTTGTTGCCGTGTAACGGAGATGGTATATATGCGTAAGTTAATCTTATCCTCAAAGACATAACACAGACAGTGTCAAGAATTGACGCTATTGTGGAAAAATTAGTCAAAGTGGTAGTACCGAACTCAAGCGAGACGTTGTGGAACTAGTAGTTACGATGGTAGAAACGATTTTGGCTAATACTTCAATTGACAAACTGCTTGGCAGAATGGCAGATGGTCTATTCTTCAAAGGGGGCCCGGATCAACAGGGAAAAAAATAAGTATAAGAAAATAGTACCATAGTATTGTTTCCGTGGCTTTTATAGTTCAAGTTCAGCCGTTCTGTATAATTGGTATTACTAATCCACCACACGGATAGCAACGCATCGTTAACATCTATTGTCTACAAGCAATCGATATATTCCTATCGAAACTCAACAAGTTTTTTTCTATTGTAGCTATTTTAATTTAACAAAAGATGTATCCAAATTCCTATGTCCTGACGCAGTAAAAAACACATAAATAATATATTACTCAATATCAATCACCTAGTCAAAGTACACCTAGACATGAACGCCAACGATATCTAAAAAATTTGACATTGAACGGATGGATTATAAAATAGTATGAACAAGAATACAATCACATTTTTTATTCTGTAACTAGAGGTTTCCGATTAAAATTGTAATATTTAAACAATCTAAATATTAATATGTGAAGCGAAAACTCTGTGTTCCTTATTTTTAATTACACGAACACGAAAAAATTAAAAAAAATTACAGGAACGGAGGAGTATGAAATTTCCCATTAAAGTTTCCATCGCGAAGAAGTGAAGTAAGCTTATATTTTTTAAGATATGAATTTTTTTTTGACATTTGACGTAAATCATTATAGGTATTTATATTAATATTATAAATGCGAAAGTTTGAATGTTTGAATGGATGGATGTTTGCTTCTCAATCACGCAAAAAATACAGAACGGATATGAATGAAATTTGGTACACAGGTAGATAATGATCTAGAGTAGCACATATGCTACTTTTAATCCCGGAAAAATTAGGTTTCCACGCGGGATACACCAATACCTTTTTTTAATGCAGCTGACTGCACGCTGTAGCTAGTATAACACACATATTATATACTAGTTTTTTTATGTTGTCAAACTTAAAAAGGATTTGATTGTTTAGTCTATGGTCAAACGGAGTCATAAAATTGTGGTCGAATTTCAACCAGAGGGCGATCGCTAATAATAGTAGAAGGATTTATAACGTTATAATACTGATATGTTTGTGTCGTCATGATTGGTTGTGGTATACGATATTATGACGTTGTCTTCTAGCGCTAGTTGGCGGACCAATCACGAAACAGCATGAAACGCGGTGAGCCAATCACGAAAGAGCAAACATATCGATATTATAACGTTTTAAATCCTTATAATAGTAGTAAAGTCAAGCATGCCAGCAAAATTATCTACAATTATTTTCGCTGCTTTAGACTTCAGTGTATTAGGGGTTAACAGGCCATATACAATCTGACGAGTTTTTTTTCCACTTAGGATAAGCAATGTGAGAAAACGACAGGGCATAAACAATCTGACGAGTGACTGCCCGTCATAAGCAATGTGAGAAAAGCGAGCCACTGCAGACATGTCACGTGTCGTGACATTTTCTTCATCGACAAATGTTTCTTCTAACATGCGCAACACACCTTACGTGGTAAACACGTGAAACGAAGTTACATTCTTTATTACCTAAATGGTCAAATATTTTCTCTACAAACAGATTGTTTGTTCGCCTCTTACGAACTGCCTGGCAAGAACGGCAGATGGTCTATTCTTCAAAGGGAGTCCGGACCAACACGGGGGACATAGTAAGTTTAATGGAATATCTATACATATAATAAAATCGTAGGAAAGTCAAAACTGTACATTGAATATTTTTTTTAAAGAATACTTGGGGCGTGATCTACAATCGATATCGAAGCCAAAAATACAGTTTTTAGAATTTTTGTCTGTTTGTCTGTTTATCTGTTTGTCTGTATGTATGTCCGGGGTAAACTCAAAAAGTACTCATGGATTTACTTCAAATTTTTGCATGAATATTACTAACAGGTCGGGTCAACATATAGGCTACATATTACTACAGGGGAAGGAGCAGTGCGGAGTAAACGAAGTCCGCTAGGACGAAGTCGCTGGCAACAGCTAGTTAACAATAAACGTAAAGTCTTGGCAGATGATATAACACTAATATATATTTACATATTACATCTTATCAAAGCCTGTAACATAAAACCTAGACCAGACAAGTCAATATCACATTAGAAACCGCTGTGGGACCACACCTCGATGCATATTGGTTACACAGCTCAAGTTCAAGTAACTGATTCCTTATCTGTACAATTACGCAGTATCTCTGTGCCGATCATGTTGGAGATGTCGCGAATCGCGATACATACTTGTTATGTCGACTGTGACGTTGGTTTTTTATCGATACTTCTGTTATGCTATGGTTATTTTAAGGCAACATCAGAATATTTATCTATAGATAAATATTCTGATGTTGCCTTAAATAAAATAAAAGGCAAAAGTGACTGACTGATGTATCAACGCACAGGCTAAATCATTAGGGCTAGAAACTTGAAATTTTGCACACGTCTGTCATTTCTCTTTTGATATAGACATCTACTGAGAAGGAATTTTTCAATATTCAACCCCGAAGGGGAAGAAATAGGGGATAAAAGTTAGTATGAAACTTTTTATTTCCTGGACACATTTGGTTGAAATTTCGTATGAATTGAGTAAAAAAAAATAATGAATTACGTGTTTAAGCGTTTCAAAATTCGATTCCTAAGGGGGTAAAATAAGGGGACTAGATTATAAATAATAATAATAATAAATTATAAATATCACTGGACAAATTACACGAATTAATCTGACCCCAAAGTAAGCAAATTATATGCTTGTAGTATGGGTGTCAGTCAACGATTCTCATACATAGAAATACATATATAAATACTCTAATATATTTAATAAACACCTAAACCCAGAAATACAAGCATCTGTGCTCATCACACAAATGACTGTCCCTGCCGGGAATCGAATCCGGACCCCATTGATTGGATTGGGTCGCGAACCACTTGACCAACGGGGCGGCGGTAAAGAAAGTTTAAATAAGTTCTAAAGTAAATATGCGCGAGCGAAGCCGCAGGTAACAGCTAGTCGTATATATTTTAATGTAACTTTGTAGAAAACATTTTTTATGTAACAGGATAACAAAGACACCAAAGATTTTAATGGGGCGTTGCTATCCGTGTGGCAGGTTGGTTAACCAACTACCTTATTCTCCAAACCGGAACACGACAGTGACAACTTGTGCGGCAGAAATAGATAAGGCGGTAGTGCCAGACCCGGGCGAGCCATAGCTGAACTCTACCACCTAGTAGTCACGATTATACTGACAAGTTTGGCCAATCGTTCGCCTTTCACGAACTGCCTGGCAGAATGACAAATGATCTATTCTGCAGGTCCGACCAATACGGAAAAAAATCATCAATATCACAACAAAATCATTTAACTAGGTACGTATGTACTCGTATATCTAGTGATCGGTATCATTGACGTAATCGATCACAAAGCATAAAGAAATTTCGCCACATTGAATCGTTCGGACACATAGCTCAGTTTGATAACAAAATCCTCCCGTGACAAAATTTTTATTTGTTATGTTTTTAGCCCGTGCAAAGGAAAACTAGAGAAAAGGTATATAGTACGTTTAGTGTTTGTAGACGATGATATTTATATATATTTAAGACTAACTGCGCCCGCTACTTTGTCCGCGTGAGATTTTTTTAAAAAAGTAGCCTAAATTACTCCTATTACATAAGCTATCTACCAGTGAAAGTCCCGTCTAAATCGGTCTACCCGTTCCAGAGATTATCCGGAACAAACAGACAGACAGAAAAATCGTAAAAAGTGTTATTTTGGTATATGTACCGTGCATACATCCATATACATTTAGTTAAAACCGGTTTTTTAATATTACAAACAGACACTCCAATTTTATTTATTTGTATAGAAGATAAATATATTGGATTTAAGATATATAGGTAATGTCCTGAAATTTTTAAATTAAAAAAAAAGCAGGCAATTACGCCATAATCAGATACTTTTCTAAATCTCTTGAGAGAAAAACAACTCTTCATTAAACTGTATGGTATAATATTGCATCACTGAATCTTCTCTAACAAAGAAAAAAACAAAGATCTGTATCTAGCAATTAAAACTGCATTTTTTGTAAGACCATCCATTACAAGTCATTCGGGTCGGACTATTAAATCATCTAAAAGACGTACTACAAGATGATCAGTAGCGAATTGTCGTGATAACATCGATGATCAAGATTACGCGGACCGAAAAGTTACGCAACTAGATCCCTTGTCAGAATTTTTGCACTTGAACATGGAGTACCTACCTACAGTGATCTATTGCGTCTTTTAACCAGAAAACTACCTTAATAAATAAAACAAATACATAAACGGCTGTGTGAGTGTGAAATTTGAGTTACATGCCCATCAATGTGTTAAATAAACTATATGTAGCGTGCAGTCCGCTGCATAATAAGAATTTATGGCGAATACTGCGGGACCAGCTAGTTTTTCCGGGATAAAAAGTAGCTTATGTGCTATTCCAGGTCATAATCTACCTATGTGCCAAATTTTATTCAAATCCGTCTAGTAGTTTTTGCGTGATTGAGTAACAAACATCCATCCAAAACATCCAAACTTTCGCATTTATAATATTAATATTAATAAATATAGATGAAAAAATATGGAAAAACAGCTAAACACTAAAATTAATAAAAGACTTGGTGTAGGGGAATATAAAAAAAATAGCTAAACAGATAAGATGTGGTCTAGCCTAGCTAGCTTATTCGGCTTAGATTATGAGGTCCCAGGTTCCATCCCAGAGTCGGGGAAAAATGTTATCGAGGTTTTTCTCGAAACTACGAAATTTTAGTAGCAGCTCGGAGACTGGCGGGTGGTGTGTTACTACTCCCGTGCCTCGGATAATCACGTAAAGCCGTCGGTCTCGGTTATAGTTAGAAATAGTCGATAATTTTCATCAGATTAGTAAAATGCGAGGATGGGGATCACCACTCATCATTTTTTAATTAGCGACAACCGACAAATCGGTAAAACGTGGTGAACTGGAAAGTCTATGGATGTTCGGTATACTCTGCCTATCCCGTAAGGGAACCAGGCGTGTTGGTACTTAGATATAAAAACCGAATATAGAATAGTGAAGAACCGTGCGAGATGAAAGCTGATGTACGTTGAAAAAATTGGTCGAGTGTTATACGAGGAATATATCCAGTCTTTAAATCTGAGATATTTGTATGTGACGATTTATGAACTTGAAGGAAGCAAGGTGAGACTCTCTCTGTTGTATATGTGACTATTTTTAAGCGGGAATGTGAATTCTCTCTTGACTGTTAGCAAGAAAAGAAAATCATTTCTAGTAGTATTAACATTAATCTATAAAAGATATATAATAAATAAAAGATCATCATAATCTTATATTAATTTCGACAAAATCTAAGGCATTGAATTCCACTTAAGCTGATTTTATGAATCTAAAGCTAGATGTTGCTTCGTGGTCTAGAGGATAGCATATTCGGCACAGATCATGAAATCTCGGGTTCAATCTCTGGGTCGGGTAAAAGTGTTATTGAGGTTTATTCGAGATTTTTCTCTAAAATTTTAAATCTGAGTAGCAGTTCGGAGTCTGGCGGGTGGTGTGTTTACTTGGATGGGCTCGTAAAACAGTCGGTCCTGGTTATCTTTACAAATATAGTCGAAATAGTCGACAATCGTTATCAGGTCGGTAAAATGCGGCGATGGGGATCACCATTCATCTTGCCAACCGACAAGCCGGTGAATCGTGGTGAACTGGAAAGTATTTAGACGTTCGGCTTACTCTGCCCACTCCCCAAGAGAACCAAGAATGATCATACAAAATCAGATTATTACTTTTCGCGCCAAACCTATATATTTGTGGCTATTCAACAAAATAATATATGTCAAAAAAATCCAATACATTAGCTCTCAAAACAAGTATTTGATTTCCGGGTAACGTGATTAAGCGGAGTGAGCCTTCAGCACGGTTCGGTTGCTATTATTGATTAATAATATAAAATTAATAAATATTCACGGGACAAATTACACTTACTGATCTAACCCCAAAGTAAGTAAGCAAATTATTTGCTTGTGTTATGGGTGTTAGTTAACGATACTAATACATAGAAATACATATATAAATACTAGAATATATTTAATAAACACCCAAACCCGGAAATTCAAACATTTATGCTCATCACACAAATGCTTGTCCCCGTCGGGGATCGAACCCGAGCCCCGTCGATTGCGTAGTCAGGGTCGCTAACCACTCGACCAAGGGGCGGTCATTGATAATACAGAAATGATGATAAAATTCTTATTGACGTTACATGCAAGGTAATAAACCTTGCATCGTAGAAACAAGCAGATGGCAATCACTTTATACCTACTTACGCAACCTTGGGTACAGAAATATAGCTTCCGAAAAGTGACTCAAATTACGAAAGAATAAAAATGGCGTATTTTTTGCGCAAATACAATTAGGGTGTAATTTTACTATAAACATAATTACTTCTAAATGCATGGTTATAGTTATGAAATATCTGACGTGATGTTTTGATTATAGACCTGTGTGTACTATTAATAAGACAATAGCGTGACTCCCCCCGTCTATTGTATTATTAAAAATATAAATAGTAACTTGTGTCAAGTGGATGTTATTAAACTGGGTGTGTTCATGGATTAGTCCAGATAGATACCACACGATGTTGTAACATGTATGTCAACAAAATATTAACGCATACAAAATAAGCTATTATCACATTCCACTGGAAATAACGTTCGTTTGACCACATCATAAAACTGTAGACCTGGATTATGTTTCAGTCTCGTGTGAGTACAAAAAAAATAAACGTGTAAAGAAATGTCAAAATAACATTCCTCAGAAACGATATTATGCATTGGACCTTAGACATTGGTTGCTTGATTTCCTGATTTTAGCGGCACGTCCCGATTTTTACCAAAATTTACAACGTCGCGCGTGGGACAAACTCAAATCCACTTTTCAGTCCGAAGTCTGAAAATTAGTTTTTTTATATAATTAGATAGTAAACAAAGATATTGCTCTCCAGATGGAATTTAAAAAAGTCGCCTATAGACACCAAAGATGTTAATAGTGCGTCGCTATTCGTGTGACGGAATTGCAAAGCCACACGCATAAGTGTACCGGCTACCTTACCCCCCAAACCACAACACGACAATGACAAGCATTGACGCTATTGGTGCAAGAAAAGGTATGGCTGTGATATCAAATACCCGGGCGACACGTTGCGGAACTCTACCACTTAGTAGTCGTGACATGTATAGCCAATCATTCGCTTTTTACGAACTGCCTGGCAGAATGTCCGGTGGTCTATTCTTCAAAGAGAGCCAGACCAATTTCAACTACTTCAAAGGGGGTGGGGGGGGAAGGCCAACGAGGCGGCGAACGGTTTTTCCCGTAATGGACCTAGCGTAGACATTTATTACATGTTGCATTTGTACCACATCGCTTAAATGTTACACCTGTCGATTGTTTCGTTTGCTATATCTATAAGGGTTTATCTGTGCCATTTAAAATACCACTCAACAGATGCTAAGACGCTGATGTAATCGTGATACATAGGTAGTATGCGAAACCCACAGAAAGCTTTGAAGGCTAAAGGCAGGCATTATCTAAATGCTAAAGCTTTCGAGGTAACTATGATGTAAGCTTATACTATCAAGGCATCTGTTTATGTTCCGAATATTTATTATTATCATCACGCCCGTATCCCCGAAGAGGTGGGCAGAGTTACAACACGTGCACCCACGATTAGCCGAAGATACTTGGTCCCACAATGTGATAGGTGGCAAGCCTATCGCCAACCGGGCACTTTCCAATCCCGGGCAACGTTGTTTTTATCAGAAAACTGAAAAACACATTTTTGAATTGCCCGACCCAGGAATCGAACCCGGGACCTCATGTAGTCAACTTCGACACCGGAGCACTAGACCACAGAGGCGATGGAATATAAAATAGATTTTTATTAGGAAGAATATTTATTATTCCTAATAAAAATTTATTTTATAACTGATTAGTACAGAAGACAAATATTGTTGGCGGGGACTAACAATATTTAACTCTTTTTAGTTTTTGCAAGGTAGCTAATTACGTGTAGAGTTTGTGGAAGCTATTTAGATAGTAGTTTATCAAGGTAAACTTAAGCGTGGGTCATTAAAAACCCCGCTCCTCCAGTGGTTACAATGCTTTATAAACATCATCTCTGGTGTGTATAGGCGGTGATGGTTATCGCTTTCCATCAAGAGAAACATCTGCTTTTTTTGCAATACTAAGATATAAAATAAACAAATATTTTTTATATATTTTAAAATAAATTTTATACATCTACTCATACTATGTAGTGATACAGTTACAGTGTCATTAAAATGATAATAATGTTAATGCAACCTATTTTAATTATACTCTACTCGTATATTTTGCTAAAAGTTATCCAAACAGTTTTTTGTTGTTGAAATCCCCTGTTAAGCACACTCTAGCGATCGCACTATGATCGAAATTTGACCACAATTATTATATGACTTCGTTTGGCCATAGATTAAACAAACAATCTATTTAAAGTTTGAAAACGTATGTATTTTAACTATAAACAAAAAATAGAATATGTATAATAGTAGGGGAGCCCAAGATGCTAAATGGGTAGATACTCGAGCGTTGTAGGGATTATTGGATTTTGTAGATTAAATTATAGGAGAAATAAAAGGTTATATAAGGGTTTTCATTTCAATGGTGGGAAAAAATGTTTTGAAAAAATCTTTGTCATGGTAACACTAAATCGCGTCAGATTAAGGTATGGGCGAGTTAATTTCCACCTAAAATTTGGAAAATCTGTCGATTCAAGTGTAGCGTAAGAGAGTGGGAGGTCACAAAGTTGCAGAGAAAACGTTGTTTTGACATTCTCGAGCGCGTCTGAATTCTCTTTAATTATATAAGAAATGATGTAAGAATAACGAAAAAAATATAATCTGACAATTTCCACAAGTTATCTTATCACATCACATCAGATCACAAGTTATCTTAATTTTGTTTTTTTTTCTGCCCTAGTTATTTGATGGAGAGACTCAACAGTGTGCGAAGTATCTTTCCTGTGTTAATCTGACGGGTTTGAGTAAATACCTAAATTCCCTCTTGGGCTCCCCTACTATAACAATAAATGTGTGTACTGCATATTTTGTGATGTGTGTCGAAGCAGTGTGTAATATTTATCTTTATTAGTTCAATGTGTTTTCGATGTACATTTTATAAAATATTAGCTTTCGACACCTTGTAAATTTTGACTTTGCCAAATGTCACACTCCTTTGTTTGCGTTACTGTCGTAAAAAGGGGGGTACAAAGTTTTAACTTTACGCATTAATATATAGATCAGATCTTATATCAGGAGAAAAATATTATAAAACCGACAAAAGTTAAATACAAAAATATAAATATTTGACGGCTTTATAATAGTATAATTAATTGCATACAACATAATTAATGGTTTCTCTAGCGTACACGCAACAATAGATGGATCTAATGTGAGGTTAGCTAATGTATAGTTGACCTTTAGTTAATATAAAGTTAACCTTTAGAACGATATGATAAGTGGGAGGAAAATTAATCAAAACTTTTCAGGTCTGAAGCCACTGGCTTTGTAGACGCAAACGTGATATGGTAGTTGTGTAAGTAATTAATTTATTACATAAAATATTAGATGCTAGGCGTTAGAGTTACAAAACAATGCATTAAATCTAATTAATAATTATTATAGCGTTTTCTTAATTGTTTATTTAGTGTAGACAAATCCAAAGATTATGTAAAGTGATGGCTTAGCGTGACATCCAAGAAATACAAATTATGCATTAGAAAACAGATTTCGCTCATTTCCACAGAAAGCACGCTGAAAACGTTCGGAACGTAGTCTTGGATTGCCATATTTATACTACTTATGTCAGAGGTCTGATTTCTATTTCATGTTTCTTGTTACTTCGTTTACTTAGGTAGTCTTCTTAATTATTTTTTTTTATAGCAGAGGGGGCAAACGAGTAGGTGGTGCACCTGATGGTAAGTGATCACCGCCACCCATGGACAACTGCAATACCAGGGGTCTTGCAGCTGCGTTGCTGGCCTTTTAAGAATGAATAAGCTCGTTTCTTGAAGGTCCCTAAGTCGTATCCGTTCGGAAACACCGCCGAGGGTAATTGATTTCACAATGGAGTAGTACGAGGCAAAAAGTGCCGACAAAAGCGCACGGTTGTGGATTTCCAGACATTGAGGTGGTGAGGATGGAACTTTAAATTTTGAGGCGATGTCTGATGATGGAATTTAGCTGCAGGAATTAGTCCGAATAACTCTTCGGAACACTCCCCATGATACATACGGTAAAAGATGCAGAGCGAACCTACATCCATGCGTAACGCCAAAGAGTCAAGCCGATTAGAAATAGCCTAATCGTCGATGATTCGAACCGCTCTACGTTGAATGCGATCAAGAGGAAGAAGCCGGTACTGAGGAGCTCCGGCCCAGAGGCGAGAACAGTAGTCCATGTGAGGTCGAATTTGGGCCTTGTAAAATTGAAGACGATGGGCTGGCATGAAGTACTGCTTTGCTCTACTGAGTACGCCAAGCTTTTTGGAGGCTAGTTTAGCCTTTCCTTCCAAATTACCGCGGAACTGAACGTTGTTCGATATGTCGACTCCCAGTATTCTAATACTGGCTGAGGCTGTCAGGTGAGCGTTCTCGAACCGAGGTGATACGACAAAGGGTGTTTTTAGCGGCAAACGCACAAAGCTGCTTCAAAGGCAAATTAAAACAAATAATCATTATAAAGCAAGTTCACCACAATTTACCGGTCTGAAGGCTGGTGAGATGGACGGTGACTGATGATTCTTATCTTTGCCTTTTTTTTCCATGTTGGTCCAGAATTTTTTTGAATAATAGCACATCTGATTTCTTTCAAGACCGAACAGTTTGTAAAATGTGAAAGATAATGCCTTACAACAATACGGTGGCCTTACATTTCCAGCCAATGTTTGTCACTGAAGCTATATATCAGGTAGAAGGTTTGAAGGGTTAAGGTTAGGGTTAGGGTGAAAGGTGGTCGATAAATTTGTGCATGTGGAATTACTTCCTCGCCATACGGAGGGCAACGCACCATTAGGATATTTGGTCCGGTTATCTTTTTTCCATCAGGAAAGCCAGTTATTTAGAAAACATAACTTATAGTTTCTTTTTATATAATATGATAGCAGACGTTTGCTTAAATGACCGTGCCGGTAGTAGTCAAAAACACCGTCAAGACACGTATTTTTATATTCATGTTATTAATTTGTTATTTATACATAGAACAGAATTTTAAGCAAACTAACATATCTGTACATGAAAGATATGTAATAAAAAGTACTGCTATGATGTTTTTATGCAAATTAACTCAAAATGAAAGTTTTTAAACATTTTTGTATGTTTATTTGTTCAAGCGTCGAGACCACAGCTACTGCACTTAATTTTCATATGTCCATGGCCGGCGATGATCATTTACAATCAGGTGAGAGTGAGCCTTCTGTTCGTTTGTCTGCTTCTTTTTTATATCATAAGATAGCAAACAAGCAGATGGGTCTCCCGATGGAAAGAGTCAACCATCGCCTATAGACACCAAATATGTTAATGGTGCGTTGCTATCTTGTGGCGAGGTCTTATACCACATGTATAAGTTTACTGGCTACTTTACTCTCCAAACGGGAATACGACAGCGACAAGCACTCACGCTATTGCAGCAGGAATAGGTAAGGCGGTGGTACCATACCCGGGCGAGACAATGCAGAACTCTACAGCATCTTCTTGTGTATAAAGAAAACTCTTAATAGTTGCCTATCAATATTTTATTCCATAAAAATGACGATTTCCACCGTCATTTACCTTTTGTGTTGCTTGAGGTTGACTAAAAAAATGTTAATGGACTGAAAGAAATGGTAATTCGCTAAGTTTAACTGTGCTAAAATTCGTATTTAAAAAAATCAGGTAGTTCAAGATTTTGTGTAATACATTAAACACATTCTTAAAAACTATGATTGAATTTGCACACGGAAATAAGTGGTTAAGTTATGAAAAAATAACAGGTTATTTAATAATCATTGTAAACTTTGGCCGCGAGTAAATCTCGTGATAGCCGCTGGATGGCTTAGTCATCTATATATTAATACGTGAAGCAAACACTTTATACCCCTTTCTTTTTTTATATCATAAGATAACCAACAAGCACATGGGTCTCCTGATGGAAAGAGTCAACCATCGCCTATAGACACCAAATGTGTAAATTGTGCCTTGCTATCTTGTGGCGAGGTCTAATGCCACATGCATAAGTTTACTGGCTATCTTACCCTCCAAACTGGGACACGACATTGTCAAGTACTAACGCTATTGCGGCAGGAATATGTAAGGCGGTGGTACCTGACCCGGGCTAGACAATGCATATCTCTATCACCTTGTAGCCACAATGGTAGTGACTCATAAAGCCAATCGGTCGCCTTTTACGCCCTGCCTGGCAGAACAGCAGTTGGCCTATTCTTCAAAGGAGCCCGGGACCAACGCACCATTAACATCTTTGGTGTCTATAGGCGATGGTTGACTCTTTCCATCAGGAGACCCATCTGCTTGTTTGCTATCTTATGATATAAAAAAATAACTATGTTTTTTAGAAAATAAGTACCATGAAGATCTTCACGTAAAATTCATTCTTTATACGATCGACTCCAAATCAATGTATTGAATGACTTTCCTGAACTAAACTTGTTTTATTTTAGTGAAGATAGTGTAAAAAGGATCTTCCGTGATTTTATTGCATTTCTCAAACGTAATAATACTGAAATACACACTTTATCCTTCACCTGATTGTCGGAAAAAGGGGTACAAAGTTTTTGCTTCAAGTATGAATATATAGGTAACTCTCCGTATATTCTATACTTATCCGTATCTTCTCCCGCATTAGTTTGTCCATAATAATATTACAAATGCGAAAGTAACTCTGTTTGTCTGTCTCTTCCTCACTCCTAAACTCCAACTGATTTAAATGAAATTTGGTACAAAGATAGTATAGATAGTAGAGACCCGAGAAAGGACATAGGATAGTTTTTATCCCAGAAATCCCACGGGAACGTGAACTATGCGGGTTAAATCCCGGGACTGTCTATGTCCTTTTATTTTAGATATTTTTCCACGACGGAGGTACATGCACATCTACTATACTATATAATATACGTTTGTTTTCTTTCCCCTTTTCCTGATATAAGTTTGCAAATTGTACATATAATATGTAGGTGTGTGTTTGTAATTTTGTATAACGAATATCAAGGTAATTACAATCCTTTCGTGTCATGGTAATTAATAATTTCGATGACGTCTAAATTATATAATTATATTTAATAATTTATAATTTTTATAATATATATTTTTATATTATACGATGGCCAGCATCATTACTTCAGTGCAATAGTAACGCAATTAACATTGCAAAAACAGTTGCTATATAATTTAATTAAACACAACCTAAAAACCTCTTCGAAATATATTCTACGTTCGTTGGAAATACGCAAAAGCTTTTAAAGTCACAGGGCCTTACATCTGTTCCGAACGGCTTGAATACATTTCCATGCATTTGACCTGTTTTTAACAAGTCAATTGCAAAATCGTAGCTAAATCTACAGGATTCGTTTGTTGAAGTGATATACGGAGCTCGCTCGATCCAAAAGTTAAAAGCCCTAGAATTAAACGTTTGGCTTGTACAAATTGCTTATATTGTGGTGGGGTACGTGAGGGGGGGGGGGTTAATTGAAATAAAAACTACCATATCCTTTAAGTTGGATGAAACAGTAGATATCTACAAAGTTTCATTATAATCGGTGCAGTAGTTTTGGAGTCCATTACGGACAAACAACATGACACGTAAATTTATATGTACAAGCGATCGCCTGTGGCCGAAATTCGACCATAGACTAATCAATAAAATTTCTTTTATGTTTGACAACTGCCTTTATACGTAAAGAAAATATTATTAGGTGTGTATATTATCGTGTACGTCACGTGAATGTAGTGGGGGTAACGTTTATTTTTATTAATTTAATGTAGCTACTTCTAATGCATTTTATTTAAAAACTAGCTATTGCCTGCGACTTCGTCCGCGCGGACTTCGTTTATTCCGCACAGCACCTCCCCCGTAGGTGATAGCGTGATAATATGTAGACTATATGTTGACCCGACCTGTCAGTAATATTCATGCAAAATTTGAAGTAAATCCATGCAGTAACTTTTTGAGTTTACCCCGGACATACAAAGAGACAAACAGACAAAAATTCTAAAAACTATATTTTTGGCTTCGATATCGATTATAGATCACGCCCCAAGTATTCTTTTAAAAAAACATTCAATGTACAGTTTTGACTTTTCTACGATTTTATTATATGTATAGATATTAAGTTTCTGCAGTCCTTCGCAACGTAATCTTTAATTGTACCAAATTGTACCAAATTACGATACCAAACACCTTTAATTATCCGACAGGGTTTTCTTTACACACCGTATATGTTACAGTATATATATATATATATATATATATATATATATATATATATATATATATATATATATATATATATATATTTATGTACTAGTATCGTTATTTAGATTTAGATCAATTCCTATAATTTGTCCAATGATATTTATTTATATAATTTTACATTATAAATGCTTTTACCTTAATTTAATTACGGTCGAGTTTAGATCGGAGGATCGTCCTACGATCGCTAATATTTTAATATCTTTTAACAAAAATGTAACCAACAAGTAATTATGCGTGTTCATACATAAAAATTAGTGAGTGAATAATCTATCACCCTCTGTTTTTGTACCCTTTTGGGTGTTTTTTTTTTTCAAAAATTACATGGAACAACCTTTGGGTTATACCCATTCCAACAAAAAAAGAATTATCAAAATCGGACTACTCTGTAAAATTCATATGTGGTCTAAATTTATTATTACATATAATAAAATCGTAGGAAAGTCAAAACTGTACATTGAATATTTTTTTTAAATAATACTTGGGGCGTGATCTAAAATCGATATCGAAGCCAACAATATAGTTTTTAGAATTTTTGTCTGTTTGTCTGTATGTATGTCCGGGGTAAACTCAAAAAGTACTGCATGGATTTACTTCAAACTTTGCATGAATATTACTAACAGGCCGGGTCAACATATAGGTTACATATTATCACGCTATCACCTACGGGGGAGGAGCAGAGCGGAGTAAAGGAAGTTCGCGCGGAGACGAAGTCGCTGGCAACAGCTAGTAAAAAATACATACGCGTCGAATTGAGAACCTCCTCCGTTTTTTCGTCAGTTAAAAAGTGGGAAAAACCTATCATCACGCCCGGGTCTCTTGCCGTGTAGGCAGAGATAACCGAACGTTTATAAGACATTTCGGTTCACCACGATTCACCAGTTTGTCGGTTGGCGAGATGAGTGGTGATTCCTATCGCCGCATTTTATCGACTTGATAACGATTATCAACTATTTCTAGCGATAACCGGGACCGACGGCTTTACGTGCTCATCCGAGGCACGGGAGTGGTATGGATAGACACTACCCGCCACAGCCACCGCGCACAATATACAGAAATGTACCGATTTTATAAAAGGTTAATTTGTACTTAACGGGTTGGCTAGAAAAATTCGCTTGTTAAAGATAACTTATTTTACGCTTACTTTTTGTTTGTGTTAATTTTTGTATGCAATTATTGCAGATGTTCATGGACGGCGGTGATCACTTACCATCAGGTGCACCAGCTGCTCGTTTGCCTCCTCTGCTATAAAAAATGTGAACTGTTTAAGATCTCATATCTGATTTAATATTGCCCGAAATGTGATGATGGAATCGTTTACCTCGTTTCAGATTTAAATAACAGTTTATGTATGTTACAATATAAACAACGCACCATTTTCACTTTAAATTTCGTCATAGTAATTCCACCATTAACACTACACAAGCTTTAAGATGTTAAAAATATAAGCTTAGTTCAAAACTAATTATGTAGGCAATACCGAGTAATGCCACGAACCAAATATTGCTAAAGACTAAATAATACTGCCGATAAAGTAAGCTGTGTGCCTAGTGGATAGATTTTGCAGATCACGCGATGTATTCGCTATAACGTACCTTATTATCGGTAAATATTGCAGAATAAACAATTTTATTAACAATCAATACTGGTTTAGACAACCCACACATAAAAATTGGTGTCTTCTTTTCATTGTGTTACTTTCTAAGATTTTAACAAGGACTTTTGGTAAAAAAAAGTATCTTTATGCCGTATCTCGGAAGAGGTTGGCAGAGGTAGAGTCAGTGCATTCATGTTTTGTCGAAGATACTTAGTCCTACAATGTGATAGATGGCAAGATTATCGCCAACCGGACACTTATACAATCCCGGGCAAACTTGTTTTTATCAGAAAACTGAAAAAACACATTTTTGATTTGCCGGACTCGGGAATTTTCCCGGGCACTTATGGTACTTCTAGTTTAACTTTTTACCGGAGAAGTAAATATGAATTAAACCTGGTAGGTAATATGTACGTATGTGGTCTTATTTGTTTGCTGTCACGTCTTTCAAAAGTCAAATGTCATAAGAATTAAAATGACAAGAAATTGTAATTTAGTTGCAATTTCCTTTACACCTGCTTCGTTAGTTAGTATGGCTATAAATAAGCACCGACGACGACAACCTCCTTGTATGAGCTAATAATTACCCAGGATGTTACAAAATGGCAGGCAAATTAGATATTTGTGGATATATAACAAACTTCTGCTTCTCGTGCTATATTCAAGCAGAAATTAAAGTAATTGAATTTATAACTATCGGTCAACTTTCCTTTTTTTTAAAAAAATCATTTTATTTAATATTAATACGACAGCAAACAAGCAAATGGGTGTCTCGATGGAAAGAGACAACTATCGTCTATAGACACCAAAGATGTTAATGGTGCGTTGCTATCCATGAGGCGGAGTGTTAATTCCACATGCATAAGTATACCGGTTACCTTTTATTCTTATTTTATTTTTATTTTTTATTTCATTTCATAAAAAAAATCTACATAAACTTACAAATATTTTCAACATCTTAAACCTCATTGTAGGTTTGTGTGGATGTTGCACACTTCACAGTTTAAGTATTGTTGATGTTTTAGTGAAGCTACATTACACAACATAAAATTTTACATTACCATACGCTCATATCAGTTGAAATAAACTAGTACCTATCTTTAATAACTTAACTCATAATTTGCTACTGGACATTCCACTCTGTGCCGTTTGACAACTGAAACACGACAGTGAAATGCACTGATGCTATTGCGGCAGCAATAGGTAAGGCGGTGGTAGCAAACCGAGGCGAGAAGTTGCAGAACTCT
This sequence comes from Apodemia mormo, assembly GCA_036924255.1. Lineage (NCBI taxonomy): Eukaryota > Metazoa > Arthropoda > Insecta > Lepidoptera > Riodinidae > Apodemia > Apodemia mormo. Next base: position 35,584,402 of record JAUPFN010000008.1, on the reverse strand, counting down.
ACCATAGTCACAATGGTAGTGACTCCTACAGTCAATCTTTTACGAACTGCCTGGCAGAATGGCTGATAGTCTATTATTCAAGGGGGTTACGGACTAATACGGTGTTCCTACATGTGACTTGTAAATACTACTGGAACAATTAGTATAAGAAATAAAATTTTAAAGTTCTGGAAAATTCTAGTAGCATAACTGATCTCCATGTCCAACACATTTTCCCTCACGTAAGCAGCATAAACATAAACACATTTTCATTTTACAACAGCTGCTGTTGTTTGAATCGAATTTCGACCGATTACATCTACAATATTATATAATTATAAATACGAAAGTTTGGATGGCTGGATGTTTGTTACTCAATCACGCAAAAACTACTAGACGGATTTAAATAAAATTTGGCACACCGATAGATGTTGACCTGGAATAGCACATAGACTATTTTTTATCCCGGAAAAATTAGGTGATCCCGCAGGATTCGCCAAAAACTTTTATAATGCAGCGAGCTGCACGCTGCAGCTAGTAATAGTAAAAGTATCTTTTATAGTACCACTAGTTGTACCCGTGACTTCGTCCACGTATATTTTCTAAGTCTCGGGGTTTTACCCACATAGTTCCCATTCCCGTAGGATTTCCGGGATAAAAACGTCCTACGTAGTTTCCCGGGTCTCACAATCTCGGTATTAAATTTCATCAAAATCAGTTCAGTGATTTAGGCGTGAAGAAGAGACAGACAGACAGACAGACGGAGTTACTTTCTCATTTATAATATTAGTATGGATTAATATGAAGTTTTGTCATGTATTTACAATTAAATAAAATCACGTCTATGTGATCTAGGACTGTGCTGGTTCACCAATCACCAAGATTCACCATTTTGTCGCTTGACTATTTTATTCTCATTGCCACATTTGCTAGTCTTACCGATTTACAATTAAAAGCAAAAAACAGCATTCTACAAGGTTTTATATCAAAAGCCACATAGACGGTAATCAGTATTCACGCAAGCACCAGCCTTCCCCTGGTACCGGTCGAGCCGTGCCCGTCTTACCTTGAACATGCAACCTATAAAGTCAATAAAATTGCCTTATTCATAATTCAAACCAGGTTACAAACGAATAAAATATATTTAGAAATATGATGTTCTATAAATTTTCACCACTTTCTTCTTATAGATCCGTAAGTATTTAGCTCATCAAGAGCGTTCATTTGTATTACCTCGGAAAATTTATCGGTGAGAATGTCTAGATAAACACTAAGACAAGACTAAAACCAAATGAAGAAGACAATATCTGATACCGTCCGGCTGCTTTTGAACAGTAGAACATTGGCCCTTCTGTTTAGAGGTTTGTTTAAGTCGAGCAAAGACTAATCGCGTGTGTGTGCAATTATGTTTACTAAGTAAGTATCTTCACGCCCGTATCCCCGAATGGGTAGCCAGAGGTACAACAAGTGCACCCACGATTAGCCGAAGATACTTGGTCTCACAAATGTGATAGGTGGCAAGCCTATCGCCAACCGAGGCACTTTCCAATCCCGGGCAACGTCATGTTTATCAGAAAATTGAATAAACACTTTTTCTAAGTGCCCGACCCGGGAATCGGACCCGGGACCTCGTGTAGTCAACGCCAATGCTGGACCAATAGACCACAGAGACCATATGTTTACTAAACCTGATGAGAATCTGTGTCGAGCAGCTTTTTAAAAGTTTACCAAAGTTTACCACCGCATTGTCTATTCCTGAAACTTTAACGTCAGTTATAGCTCATCACACACGGTTAAAATACGGGATATCTGTTACCTTGAAGAATTCACTCCAGGGTAAATTCTGGGAAACATATGTCCTAAAATTTACCCTATGCTAAATTAAAATATGGAATTTATTTTGGATTCTTATTGCGATTTTTCACCCTAGGTACAGTCAGCGTGTCTATTTATAATATATTTGATTTTTATAACATAAATTGATTGTTGTCGTTATACTTTGAACCCGCTTAAACGGTGCGGAGTAAGCACCAACCGTGAGAGCCAATAAAGCAAACAAAAGAAAAGATTTATTTCACTACATATATTTTTCTATTACATTTACAATTTCAACCCAAAATTGACCAAAAGTTTGTACAGTTAATCCTATTAACAATTTACGTAGTGGTCATGGTTGGTGCCTTGGACATAAGCAATCATCATTAATGACATTAATAAATTCATCAGGTGCACGATAATTATTGTTTTTATGTGTGCTCTATATCAAATGTATTAGAAAATCTTTAGTCAAGTGTAGTACATTATCGAGGTGATAAATAGGCAGTGAGTATAGATAAAAATCCTATTATTCACCTAGTTTAAGGTACATTCTCTGACATACGTTTCCCAGAATTCACCCTAGGGTGAATTCTCTAGGGTAACAGATCGGAATAACCGTAAGATACTATAATATTTGATCTTAAGATGCCCTAATATAAAATGTTATAGTATCTTGACGTATCACACACGGCTAAGATACGATAATATTAGTCTGCGTCGTTGGAGTTCTATATACAGGTTGATTAACCATGAGTGATACGGCTTTACTTCTTTTTTTTTTATTTTGATATAGAATAATATTAAATATCCTTCTTGACTTATAAGTGGTGTAACTAACACGACTTTTTTACATAATATATTGATGTTTTTTACAATTTTTTATTGATGAAAATATTAAAACGTTTAATAAATCAGCAATATTTTTTGAACAAATATTTTTTTGCTGACATTATTAATTTCACACTTGTGATATAACAAGCGCGGTCCCATTCTCAGTTGGAACGCATAGTAACTATTATATTAAAGTAGATGCACCGTTCAGCCCGCTACATTATAAAATTTGTTGGTGAATCCCGCGGGAATATCTGCTTTTTCGGGATAAAACGTTGCCTATGTGCTATTCCAGGTCATCATCTACTTATGTGCCAAATTACGTTCAAATCCGTTCAGTAGTTTTTGCGTGATTGAGTAACCAACATCCATTCAAACATCCCAACTTTCGCATTTATAACATTACTAGCTGTTGCCCACGAATTCGTCCGCGCGGACTTCGTTTACTCCGTACAGCTCCTCCCCCTTAGGTGATAGCGTGATATTTTGTAGCCTATATGTTGACCAGACCTGTTAGTAATATTTATGCAAATTTTGAAGTAAATCCATGCAGTACTTTTTGAGTTTACCCCGGACATACATACAGATAAACAGACATACAGACAAACAGATAAAAATTCTAAAAACTATATTTTTGGCTTCTATATCGATTGCAGACCACGCCCCAAATATTCTTTTAAAAAAATATTCAATGTACAGTTTTGACTTTCCTACGATTTTATTATATGTATAGATACCTAATATTTATTATTAACCTAAGATTATGAGGCACTGCGATCGCGCATATCCCAGAATAAAAACATCATGTATTTATATTAAGATACGAAGAAATATATATTTCGTATCCTAAGATCTTATCTTATACATGAAATATATATTTCTTCGCATGAAATATATATTTCCACGTCGTTAGGTATCTTAAGATACTAAAGGTAAAATATATATTGTCTTAGCCGTGTGTGGTGGTTCATACGATTTGTATGGTGAGCGATTTCTGAAATTTGCTTTAAGATATATTATACAAAGGGATCTTAAGATCAAATATTATAGTATCTTAGCCATGTGTGATGAGCTTTAGTGTGACTTCGGGGTAACTCGCTATAATGTTCCGACGTTGGGGTAAGATAACTTGCGCGAGGAAGTTTTGTTGGCGTCGGGAAGTGACGACCCCATCGCCCGCCGGAGGGATAATATTCTTTTTTGAGATTATTCCACCGGTGCAGTCAGTCAAAAAAAGTGGTAGTGCCATGCTTAGCTGAATGGGTCGGCACGACCGGGGCGATACCACTACCTCACTTAAAACCAACGTAAAGTAACAACTTTGCTGTTGCGTTTCGTTTGGTCTGTGAGGTTCCCGGAGGCCCTTTCCCCCCTCCCCCTAACACTATGGAAGCGCAATTTAAAGGTAGTAGTTTACCCCAGGGGGGTACCACTAGCGTAAGCGGTGGAGAATCCCCCTCTGGACATCCATGTTCAGGGGTTTGTAATCAGCCTAATCATGGATGCCCAGGCTGCCCTGCGTACTCTGGGGGGGGCACAATTGCGCTCTCAAACTTCGCTGCTCGGGGCAAATCGAACAGACATCGAAAGGCACCCTCTACCACACTCCACGTGGATTATACTAATATTAGGGGTCTTCACTCAAACCTAAATGCCGTCCACTACCACCTTGAGACGGCTAAGCCGGCTCTGTTCTTTTTAACTGAGACGCAGATATCTTCTCCGGCTGATACCTCATATCTCTCCTACCCGGGGTACAAATTCGAGCATTCATTTGTACCCCGGGCGGGAGTTTGTGCTTATGTCAGAGAGGATATCTGCTCTCGACGTCTCAGCAGCATTGAAGGCTATAGGGACCTATCCATCCTCTGGCTGCGTGTAGACTGCGACGACCATCCCCGCATCTACGCGTGCCTCTACAGGTCCCATAGCGGAAATGTTGAAGTCGACAGGCTCGTTGAGCACCTTCAAACGGCTGTAGATTCCGTGTTGCAACAGACCCCCTCCGCTGAGATCGTGATCTTAGGCGATTTTAATGCCCACCACGCCGAATGGCTGTGTTCACGCACTACCGATCATGCGGGGAGGTCTGTTCACGATTTTGCCTTGGCATATGGTCTAACACAATTGGTAACCACGCCTACGCGAATTCCCGATGTGGACGACCATACGCCTTCACTGCTGGACCTTCTGCTGACCTCCCATCCGGACAATTATCAGGTATCTGTGGACGTCCCTCTTGGTACGTCAGACCACTGCCTGATCCGGAGTAAAGTGCCGGTTACGCACGTCTGTAAAGCTAGAATGGTCAAATGGGCAGAATCACTAAAATTTTTGCTAAAAATTTAGTGCTTTTTAAGCGCTAATTTAGTGCTGCAAAATCAAATTTTACGCCCAAATAGGATGATCAAAAATTAGAAGACTGCTAGCTTATATGTAAGCTAGCATTGTACTCCCGGTTATGACGCTTCTGGTGTTGAGCAGAATTTCGCGTTAGCATTGATAATTTAGCGCTCATTGAGTGCTGACAATATATATAAAAGATTTGCGAAAAAAAATTTTTTTTCCGATTTCAGGAAATATTTTAGAGTACTGCTAGCTTACAATTAAGCTAGCATTGTACTCCCGGCTATGACGCTTCTGGTGTTGAGCAGAATTTCGCGTTAGCATTGATAATTTAGCGCTCATTGAGTGCTGACAATATATATAAAAGATTTGCGAAAAAAAAATTTTTTTCCGATTTCAGGAAATATTTTAGAATACTGCTAGCTTACAATTAAGCTAGCATTGTACTCCCGGCTATGACGCTTCTGGTGTTGAGCAGAATTTCGCGTTAGCATTAATAATTTAGCGCTCATTAAGTGCTGACAATATATTTGAAAGAATTACAAAAAAAAATTTTTTTTCCGATTTTAGGAAATATTTTAGAATACTGCTAGCTTATAATTAAGCTAGCATTTACTGCCAGTTATAACGCTCATAGAGCTAAGTAGGACTGAATGCCAGGAGTAATATTTTAGTGCTCATTGAGTGCTTCTCATATATGTAAGAGAAATAAAAAGAAAATTGCAGAATCACTAAAATTTTTGCTAAAAATTTAGTGCTTTTTAAGCGCTAATTTAGTGCTGCAAAATCAAATTTTACGCCCAAATAGGATGATCAAAAATTAGAAGACTGCTAGCTTATATGTAAGCTAGCATTGTACTCCCGGTTATGACGCTTCTGGTGTTGAGCAGAATTTCGCGTTAGCATTGATAATTTAGCGCTCATTGAGTGCTGACAATATATATAAAAGATTTGCGAAAAAAAAAATTTTTTCCGATTTCAGGAAATATTTTAGAATACTGCTAGCTTACAATTAAGCTAGCATTGTACTCCCGGCTATGACGCTTCTGGTGTTGAGCAGAATTTCGCGTTAGCATTAATAATTTAGCGCTCATTAAGTGCTGACAATATATATGAAAGAATTACAAAAAAAATTTTTTTTCCGATTTTAGGAAATATTTTAGAATACTGCTAGCTTAAAATTAAGCTAGCATTTACTGCCAGTTATAACGCTCATAGAGCTAAGTAGGACTGAATGCCAGGAGTAATATTTTAGTGCTCATTGAGTGCTTCTCATATATGTAAGAGAAATAAAAAGAAAATTGCAGAATCACTAAAATTTTTGCTAAAAATTTAGTGCTTTTTAAGCGCTAATTTAGTGCTGCAAAATCAAATTTTACGCCCAAATAGGATGATCAAAAATTAGAAGACTGCTAGCTTATATGTAAGCTAGCATTGTACTCCCGGTTATGACGCTTCTGGTGTTGAGCAGAATTTCGCGTTAGCATTGATAATTTAGCGCTCATTGAGTGCTGACAATATATATAAAAGATTTGCGAAAAAAAATTTTTTTCCGATTTCAGGAAATATTTTAGAATACTGCTAGCTTACAATTAAGCTAGCATTGTACTCCCGGCTATGACGCTTCTGGTGTTGAGCAGAATTTCGCGTTAGCATTAATAATTTAGCGCTCATTAAGTGCTGACAATATATATGAAAGAATTACAAAAAAAAATTTTTTTTCCGATTTTAGGAAATATTTTAGAATACTGCTAGCTTATAATTAAGCTAGCATTTACTGCCAGTTATAACGCTCATAGAGCTAAGTAGGACTGAATGCCAGGAGTAATATTTTAGTGGTCATTGAGTGCTTCTCATATATGTAAGAGAAATAAAAAGAAAATTTTTTTTCGATTTTGAAATCGATTATAGAAAACTGCTAGCATATAATTATTCTACCAGTCTACTGCTAGCTGTTACACTAATAGTGCTAAGCAAAAATAGATATTAGCAGTAATATTTTAGTAACTCCCACCAGTAACTTTTTTTTTAATTATAGAAAACTGCTAGCTTATAATTAAGCTAGCATTGGTTTTCTGGTTATAACGCTCATAGTGCTAAATGAAAGCAAGTGTAAGCAGTAATAATTAAGTGCTCATTGAGTGCTTCAAATATATGCAAGAAAAATGAAAAGAAAATTTTTTTTCGATTTTGGAATCGATTAGAGAAAACTGCTAGCATATAATTATTCTAACAGTCTACTGCTAGCTGTTATACTAATAGTGCTAAGCAGAAATAGATATTAGCAGTAATATTTTAGTAACTTTCAGTAGTAACTTTTTTTTTAATTATAGAAAACGGCTAGCTTATAATTAAGCTAGCATTGGTCTACTGGTGATAACGCTCAGAGTGCTAAGTGGAACCAAGTGTTAGCAGTAAATATTAAGTGCTCATTGAGTGCTTCTAATATATGGAAGAGAAATATAGAAAAAAAAAATTTTTTTAATTTGGAATCGATATTAAAAATCTGCCAATCTAAAATTAAGGGGACTCCTTGGTCTAGCGGCCTAAAATTTAAGCTGGTTTAAAAATTTTATTTCCATCTGAAGGTAATGACTAATACTTTTAAATTTTAATTACACTTACTCTGTTACTAAATAACTACACGAGAATGAAAATCAAGACGATCAAAAAAATTTTTTTTTGATTATAGAAAACTGCTAGCTTACAATGAAGCTAGCATTGGTCTGCTGGTTATAACGCTCATAGTGCTAAGTGGAACCTTAATACTATGAGCTTGCTTAAAGCTTAAACCTTAAAACTACTTAATAATATTTCCTAAAATCGGAAAAAAAAATTTTTTTTGTAATTCTTTCATATATATTGTCAGCACTTAATGAGCGCTAAATTATTAATGCTAACGCGAAATTCTGCTCAACACCAGAAGCGTCATAGCCGGGAGTACAATGCTAGCTTAATTGTAAGCTAGCAGTATTCTAAAATATTTCCTGAAATCGGAAAAAAATTTTTTTTTCGCAAATCTTTTATATATATTGTCAGCACTCAATGAGCGCTAAATTATCAATGCTAACGCGAAATTCTGCTCAACACCAGAAGCGTCATAACCGGGAGTACAATGCTAGCTTACATATAAGCTAGCAGTCTTCTAATTTTTGATCATCCTATTTGGGCGTAAAATTTGATTTTGCAGCACTAAATTAGCGCTTAAAAAGCACTAAATTTTTAGCAAAAATTTTAGTGATTCTGCCCATTTGACCATTCTAGCTTTACAGACGTCGGTTACGCGCCTATCACGGCCTCCTTTTGCAGGCTGTCGTCGCGTTTGGCACTATAGGTCAGCAGATTGGGACGGGATGCGGTCTTTTTTTGCGTCCTACCCATGGGGGCGGATGTGCTTCTCGCTGGATGATCCGAGTGTCATCGCTGACTCTATCGCTGATGTGGTGCTGCAGGGCATGGAAACTTTCATTCCATTTTCTGCGGTACCAGTTGGTGGTAAGTCTCAGCCTTGGTTTGGTCGCTCCTGCAAAACGGCTTCACGCCGAAAGCAGGAATGCTACCGGGCTTGTGCTGCAGCGTCGACATCTCGTGATGAAAAAACCAGCGCGTTACGTAAGGAGTACAATTCCGCTTCGAGGTTCTTCAAAAGAGCTATCGCCAAGGCAAAATCTGAACACATTGGCAGAATTGGTGAGAAATTAGTTCGCCTTCCTTCGGGAACTCGTGCGTTCTGGTCTCTCGCCAAGGCTGTCTTGGGGAATTTCTCACAGCCCTCTCTTCCACCCTTACACGGAGATGATAACTCTCTGGCCCATACCGCAAGGGAGAAGGCCGATCTTTTGGGCTCGTTCTTTGCGGCCAACTCGACTCTGGACGACCAAGGAAATGCACCGCCTACCATCCCGCAGTGCTATAGTTCTATGACGGAATTAAAATTCTTGCAGTCTTCCGTACGTAAAGTACTTTTTTCCTTGGACGTCCATAAGTCGAGTGGACCGGATGGCATCCCTCCGATTGTACTTAAATCATGTGCTCCAGAGCTGGCGCCGGTACTAACACGCCTATTCCGGCTCTCCTACTCACTCGGCGTAGTACCGATTTCATGGAAGACAGCTTTAGTGCATCCCATCCCTAAAAAAGGAGATCGCTCTAATCCGTCTAACTATCGGCCGATAGCCATAACCTCCTTGTTCTCCAAAATTATGGAGACAATCATCAACTCGCAGCTCCTCAAGTATTTAGAAGAGCACCAGCTGATTAGCGACCGCCAGTACGGTTTCCGTCGCGGCCGCTCAGCTGGTGATCTTCTTGTATACTTAACACATCGGTGGGCGGAAGCAGTTGAGTCCAAGGGGGAGGCATTGGCAGTTAGTTTGGACATAGCGAAGGCCTTTGATAGGGTATGGCACAAAGCGCTTCTGGCGAAGCTGCCTTCCTATGGGCTTCCCGAGAAATTATGCAAGTGGATCACCAGTTTTTTGGCTGATCGGAGCATCAAGGTCGTAGTTGACGGTGCGTGCTCTGACCTTAAATTTGTCAATGCTGGTGTTCCACAAGGCTGCGTGCTATCACCAACACTGTTCCTTCTGCATATCAATGACATGATGCGAATTCGCAACATACATTGCTATGCAGATGACAGTACTGGTGATGCTACATACTCCGGCCGAAGCGGTATTTCTCGGGAACACGTCGAAGAGAGCCGAAACAAGCTTGTGTCCGAAGTTGAGAATCGACTAACCGATGTCTCGGAATGGGGTCGTCAAAACCTGGTCACTTTTAACCCCAAAAAGACACAGCTTTGCGTGTTTTCCGCTAAAAAGACACCCTTTGTCGTGTCACCTCGATTTGGGGATACTCTCCTGACAGCCTCCGCTAGTATCGGGATTCTGGGAGTCGACATATCGAATTACGTTCAGTTTCGCGGTCATTTGGAAGGTAAGGCTAAATTAGCCTCCAAAAAGCTCGGTGTGCTCAGCAGAGCGAGGCAGTACTTCTTGCCGGCCCATCGCCTTCAACTTTATAAGGCTCAAATTCGGCCCCACATGGAGTACTGTTCTCATCTCTGGGCCGGAGCTCCTCAGTACCAGCTCCTTCCTCTTGATCGCATTCAGCGTAGAGCGGTTCGAATCGTTGACGACCCGGCTATTTCGAAACGGCTCGACTCTTTGGCATTGCGCAGAGATGTTGGCTCACTCTGTGTCTTCTATCGTATCTTTCATGGAGAGTGTTCCGACGAGTTATTTGGATTAATTCCTGCCGCCGAATTCCATCATCGGACATCGCGTCAAAATTTGAAATTCCATCCTCACCATCTCGATGTCTGGAAGTCCACAACTGTGCGTTTCTCTCGACACTTTTTGCCTCGCACTACTTTGTTGTGGAACCAATTACCGGCAGGGGTGTTTCCAAACGGTTACGACTTGGGGGCCTTCAAGAAAAGAGCTTACTCATTCTTAAAAGGCCGGCAACGCATCTGCAAGACCTCCGGTATTGTGGATGTCCATGGGCGGCGGTGATCACTTACTATCAGGTGCACCTCCTGCTCGTTTGCCCCCTCTTCTATAAAAAATAAAATAAAAAAAGAGGATATGTACATCTCCGGCGCGAGGATAGGAACGCCATATTGACATCTTTGGTGCCTATAGGTTATGGTTATCTCTGACTATCAGGAGAGCCATCTGTTGCTGCTGATTGTTGTTCTGGCCTCGTTTGTTTGTAAAATCTAAGTTTTAACAAAACGTCCATAGTAGAGTGCTTATTGTTCGGTTCGTTGATTGTTATACATTAAAATACATAGTAGTGTCAACAAATACATACAAAAGGAAGTTTCGGAAGTTGTTTACATCCCTGCCACGTGTATTTCTAAAACATATTAAACAATTGCATTTTTTTTGGTCGCTTTATAAATATACTAGCTGCTACTTGCGAAATCATTCGTGTGATCCAAAATCATTATTTTCTTTTGATCAGTAGGGTAAAAAAGTGGATTATGTCACATCTGGATAGTGTAGCTTTCTAATGGTAAAAGAATTCTTAGGATTGGTGCAGTAGTTTTTGAGTTTATTCGTTACTAACAAAATTGTAAATATATACAAAATATGTTTTCTACTTTAAATAAAAGTATATGCTCGGTTTGAGGTCTAACCAAACTGTCAATTTTTTACTTAGGAACCAGTTGGTTCGGACTCTCTCTGAAGATTCGACCACTTATCTTTCGGCCAGGTAGTTAATAACCTGAGCAATTAATCAAGCATGCCACGACCATTACGACTTCAAGTTGGTTTCCGAACGTCTCGCCCAGGTTCGGCAGCACAGCCTTACACATTTCTTTCGTAATGACATTAGAGTTTGTCACTGTCATGTGTCGGTACGGAAGGTGGGGTAGCTGGTAAACTTACACATGTGGAAATATAACTATACGAACGGTAACGCACCAATAATAACTTTAGTGTAAATCTTCTGCACGTCTTGATAGGGTCACCGCTTTAACTTTTCCTGTCGCAATAGCGTAACGGTCGCTTTCATGTTACATCGAGACTATAAAGCAGACAAGTAACCATATGTATGTGGATTTACATCGATGCCACAAGGAAAGTAAGGTGTTATTCACACTCTTGGTATCTACTATCTATGGTTGTCTTTTTCTATTAGGAGAATCAATCATCTGCTTGTTTGCCATACTGGGATTTTAAAAAAACACAGCCAATTGTTGCGTATTAAAAGTGCAAAAGTAACTGTTTCTTACGCTGTCAAGGCTAAACTTCTGGGCAAGTTTTGACAAAATTTAACACGAAAATCGTTCAAATTCAAGAGAAGGATGTGATCTAAATTTTTCAATAGTTGAAATTTAAATGGATGAACGGAAGAAAAGCACTAATGGCATAGGCACTACTAAATATTAACAAAAACTAAACCGTCAAACACGTTTAAGGAACTTATGCTTACCTACTCTAGGACAGGAGACTGTGGCCTACGGCCGACAAACTGTAAAGCAGTTTTGCAGATAAGATGTGTACCTTTTGCTTTAGTAATCTCGATTTATTTACCAATAAAATAATATATATATATATATATATATATATATATATATATATATATATATATATATATATATATATATATATATATATATATATATATACATACACATTTGCGCGGAGATAAACACATACATATACTACTAGTACTGACGTTTAGTAAAAGGTCAGACAATTACTTCTAAGTTTTTCGGTTCATACATAAATAATAAGCTGCTGCGAACATCGACATAGAATCGTTCACCGGCTGCGAACTGTTAAATATATGTGCTTGATTCGTCGATTAATTGACCACCAGTCACACCATGGGACGTGATTCCGATTACTAATTGTGTGTGCACTATTTATAAAGTACCTCTTCGAGTATATGGACGTGATTTTTTTATATTGCATTAGATAGCAAACAAGCAGATGGCCCTTCCGAAGGATAGAGAAACTATTTAAAACTGTTGCTTATAGATACCAAAGATGGTAATGGTGTGTTGCTATCCCTGTGGCAGGTAGTAACACATGCAAGTCTACCGGCTATTTTACCCGCCAAACTGGAACACGACGCTATTGCGGCAGGAATAGGTAAAACGGTGGTACCATAACTCGGGAAGTTGCGGAACTCTACCCCTTAGTAATCACGATGGTAGTAACACGTATAGCCAATGTTCGCCTTTAAAAAACTACCTGGCTAAATGGCAGATAGTGTGTTCTTTAAAAGAAGTCAGGATCAACGCAGGTATTTTTTTATAACACTAGCGACCTGCCCGCGGTTTTTGTTCCCGTGGGAATAACGGAAAGGTTTGTATACTAAAACCTTACTCAAGAATCAATCTATCTATTAAAAAAAAACCGCATCAAAATCCGTTGCGTAGTTTTAAAGATTTAAGCATACATAGGGACATAGGGACAGACAAAGAAAGCGACTTTGTTTTATACTATGTAGTGATTAGTGACTTCGCTCACGCGATGAACCCACATTCTCTTAAAATATATATCGAGTCTGAAGGAAGGTTATGTACATATGTTATGCTTTTTCGATTGTATTTATGTACATATGTTTCAGTGACACGGACTGTAGCCTATACGACTTGATGTGTTTTAGCTTGAGCTCGTTATATTCATCTTAATTATGACACTAGGTATATCAAAAGTATGGATGATTCTTGCTTGCTTTTATTTTCCAAAATAAAAAAAAGAAACAAGAGTTAATATTTTTAAGCAGTCTCGTTTTTAGTTTTTATATTAAGCACTTGTTAAAATTAATCTTTAGATAGTTATGCAAACAAAAGCAGCTAGCTTAAGGACTACCCAAAATTATTAGGTAACTATGCACTATATTTTAAAACTTATTAGGTAAATAACCCCTTACGTTGGCTTGTTGATGGAAGCATGAGACTAAAAACTACAATAGTGATCAATTAATACAACACGACCACAATTTCGCATAGGACTAATTGTGTCAGCTTCACGGCCCACTTTACATTGTTCTGCCGTGAGATTGAGACACAATTTTTATTGGAAAAATGTAATTGAAATCTACTAGGTACTTATAAGTAAGAAATAACTACAGAATGTCTTCGATTAATAAGCAACCGGGATAGTAACAGTGTTAAATTGTTATTGTTGCAGGCGACTATCTTTAAAATTTACGCTAAGAAAATTAAAAATACAAAATTCAAAAAATTCTTGGTTTCACCCTAATTTTCGAAAATCGAGTTTGTTTAAGATCTTGACGTTTTAAGGTTCTAGGAAGCTGTTTTGACTATTTTTACGATGTTTGTACGCATGTGTGTATGTAAACCTCTTATGTGTCTTATGAGACGTAAGTGACGAACGGTATTCTATTGGATTTATGCTATGTCATCTATACATATAATAAAATCGTAGGAAAGTCAAAACTGTACATTGAATATTTTTTTAAAAATACTTGGGGCGTCATCTACAATCGATATCGAAGTCAAAAATATAGTTTTTATAATTTTTGTCTGTTTATCTGTATGTATGTCCGGGGTAAGTAACTCAAAAAGTACTGCATGGATTTACTTCAAATTTTGTATGAATATTACTAACAGGTCGGGTCAATATATAGGCTACATATTATCACGCTATTACCTACGGGCGAGGAGCAGTGCGGAGTAAACGAAGTCTGCGCGGACGAAGTCGCTGGCAACAGCTAGTACCAAATATACATTTCCTGAAAATTTGAACAGATTCCGACAAGCAGATTTGAAGAGAAAAACCTTAAAATAAAAAGTTGTCCAAACTTATTATTAATAACTTCCAGAGTGTATGAATAATAATTGATTCCAAAATATAATCAACTTTTTTCCTAAAAAAACTGCACTGAATGCCACAAATTGGATCAAAATCCTGTGATTAAGTTCAGTAGTTAGTTATCATTGACGAAAAATGTTGAAAAAAAAATTGTTTCCTAGAAACAGATTTTTTTTCAATCTATTTTGTAAATAAGACAAAATTTTTACACCATGACAATTCCTTTAAATGCAGTTTGAAGGATCAAAATTGATCACCATGACAACACCATGATAATTTCTTTAAATGCAGTTTAAAGGATCAAAATTGATCACTTTTTAAGTTATTAAGTTGCAGCTTTTCAAAATTTTTAATTGTGTTGTTTTGAATAAATTTTCAATTTTTTATACATATCTCGATGAAATAAATAGCATCTAACTATACTAATAGTATAAATGTGAAAATCTGTGTCTGTTACACTTTCACAGCTTGACCACTGATTCAACTTTGATAAAATTAGGCAAGGGATAGGATGAATACCTGGGGGTCAAACATAGATGACTATAAGTTGCAGCAATGATATATATGAAAAATGACACTATTGCACGGCATGTAGCCTAGTGGTGAACCATGGATGCTGGTATTAATATAAAATGATCGCTAAAACACTTCCATGGTAGAAAAACACGGAATTCATTACATTATAAATAATTATTACTGTTTTCAAACAAGTGAATCATTGTGTTGCAGCATCATTGAGCTGCACTGAGTTATTGCACTCCCAGCTGGTGCTTGTGCTAATATGCAGGACACCTGGGGGTAGTTGCCAGCTGGCACTTCTTGATGTAAAGGTTACCAGCATAAAACATACCACTAACTAGTATAGATTGTTTTCATGGCAATTTTTTCATAACAAAATCTTTAATTTTGATATTTATATTTTTTGTCCCAGGAAACAGGTCTAAAAAAAAACTTCATTTTTTGAAGAAAATTTATATAAAATCTACATCTTAATTCAAAATTACATTTTTCTTAAAGCTCTTGCTTTGATATTGCCACAAATCAATATTAATTTTGACTGCCTTGTGGAAAACAGTAAACAAAAATAAAAAACCCTGTTTTTTTGTAATCAGTTATCCGATAAAGTTTCGATTTAAAGTTACTTAACAAAACTTTGTATTAAAGAGTGAAGGGTCTCCTAACAAATGGAACAAATTACGAGGGGGTTTATGTATTGCAAGTTAATGCTTTTCGTTTCTCATAAACTTCTCTAACAGTCAACAGTACTTATGGTGCACACCAAGGTATGTTGCATATACCTGTGAACTTATAGGTGGTGGTTTAACAAATCTTTGCATCAACAGTGTTTTGACAGCAGAAGTGCAATCAATGCCATCATGTAAATTTCACATTAATGTCCAGATGATGTAAAATAATATTTGTTATTAAAATATTTAAATTAATGGGAAGATTCACCTTTAATGAAACATTCTTCTTATTTAAGTATTAATTTATGTATCCGCTGAAGTCAATATGAATAGGTATTGATTACTAGTCATAAAGTTTAGGTTCCTATTGCTGTTTTATAAGTTGCTATCTTGTCACTGAGGTTGTAAAAAGAAATTCTACACATGCCATCCATCCGACTAGCTATATTTTTTTCCCTTCTCCTTATCTGGTAGGTGATTCCTCGCCCTCCCTTAAGATTAATAGTTTCAATACTTGCTGTTTGGCTATCTTGTGTGCAACCATAAGCTGACGAGATTAGGCGAGATGCATTCCTTAAGTAAAATATCTAGCCTAAACAACACATTCCGTGATGGTCCACCCCATGGCTCATCAGACTTATTTTGTAAGTATAAGCTTACTGTATTTAAATTAAGTGTATATTTACCTACTTCATTTATCATTGATAATCCTTATTAAAATCAAAAATATATATTTTTTTATCCTACATTTGACACCGTAGTAGTATTATTAATTCTTTTTTATATAATTTTTTTTAATACTACAACAATACTACTCCTAACACAGGTAGATCGTGGTCCCAAAAAAATTTTTTTTGATTAGTAACAAGCTGAATTTTTGTTAATAGCTTCGTTTAGATTAGATGCCCATCTTTTCTATCTTCGTGAAATCTCGAATCAGATAACTAAAAAAACAGTAGCAGTCGTGGGACTGCCGATAGAAGTGAAAACGGAACTATTAAGTTGAGAGTAATTAAAACTATATGCAAAACATAGCTATAGATATACTATTATCATTAGCATGTCGGTGACGCGAACCGAGGATTTTACCCTCTACCAAAACGCTCAACGCGCCTAAAGAAGTTTTCACTTCAATAATGTTAGGGGGCTTCGAAAATTTTAATACAGTGTAGAAAATTATTGATTAATAACTATAATAATTTTTTTACTTTAATCACTTGATTATTTAATAAAAAACATGAAAAAACTTTTGTTCTACACATTTGATAATTTTTCTGACGACTCCTCTACTCTAAAGATTCAGAATTATGTGATTTTTAAATTGATATAATTCAATTAAAAAACAACCTAATTTTCCCACAACAGCTTGTTAATTATTATTATAAAATTAAGGGTTACTTTGTCCTACACGTAAAGTGGAAACTTTTCCTAGTCCGACACTCCTCCTTTTCTTTTTATCTATCTTTATTAGTTACCCGATTCGAGATTCTCTTCAAAACGAAGCTATTCACCAAAATTCAGCTTGTTATTAATCAGAAAAGAATTGATTGTCAGACCACTGTCTAAGGTATTTACATTTTTAAAAGGATTGCCCGCACCACTAATTTATGTGTATATAGATTAAAATGAAATGAATAAATTATTATTATCTAAGATTTAAGTTTTATGTTCATATGCATTCATCATGAAGTAGTTCCTTGAATCTGACAATTGAACTACTTAATAATCAATGGGTGGTAGAAATCTAAAATGTCTCGTCCGGGTCTGGTAACAATGCCTTCTATATTCATGACAAAATAGCATCAATGCTTATCATTGTCGGGTTTCAGTTTAGAGGGTAAAATAGATGTAGACTTATGCATGTGGCATTACCATTCTGCCGCATGGATAGCAATGCACTGTTAATGTTTTTGGTGTCTATAGGAAATGGTTTCTCTTTCCATTAAAAGAGCTTGTTTATTATCCTATCATATTAAAAAAATACATCCATAAATTACTTTGATGCACTGACTAGACTAGTCTGAGAATTAAAAGTGATTAGTTAATTGATATGAAAGTTAATATTGCTTCTAATTTTATTCTCTATTCATTATTACTGCCATCATAAGGATAAGGGACATTTCTACATGAAGTTCGAAACTGAGACATCGTCAAGAATGTTTTTTCTATTTAGTAATATTTGAGTTATATTGCAGATGTGTCCCATTTGAAACTAAGATTTATGGGGTTGTATAAAGTTTAAGCTAAATATAAAAATATTGATATGTGCGTCTTTTTTTCTGATGCCTAATACACTGGACATAAAAAAATCGGCCCACCATGTTTTTATTTACTATTTTTGATTCACAGAATCAAAAAAAAACGGCCCACCCCGTTTTTATTTACTATTTATGATTCACAGATAAGCTATTTCACACAGTTGTTTTGTATTTTCAGAGTCGGTTAAGATGTTTGACATTCGGTTTGCCGTAATTTTTAATGCACTTGAAGGTACTTGACAATTTTTTAGCCAAAATACCGATAAGTAATCATGTAATGGTTTACGTGGGAACAAATTAGGACCGTGCTCCCAGTTCGAAACCGACTTTCCTCGTGGTCTCTTGTTAATCAAGTTAAGTTTAGTTAAAGCTGTAGTTGTGAATAAATTAAGGTAAAAATAATGGATACTACTGAAACTGAGACAGCCCAAGTGGTGGCTTTACTACAACAAAAAATAAGTCAACGTGTTGTGGCTAGAAGGTTGAATCTCAGTCGTTCTGCAGTTCGACGAGTATATCAACGGTTTCTAGAGACTGGGCAGTATCGAAGAAGATCTGGGTCTGGCAGACGTA
This sequence comes from Apodemia mormo, assembly GCA_036924255.1. NCBI lineage: Eukaryota > Metazoa > Arthropoda > Insecta > Lepidoptera > Riodinidae > Apodemia > Apodemia mormo. The sequence goes on along the minus strand of JAUPFN010000008.1, from coordinate 35,566,105 downwards.
GGGTGACAATACAAAGGGGCGACTGCTTTATTGTGGTATCAGCTCTACGAAATCAACACCTCTCCAGTGTCGATCTTCAGCGACCCTTATGTGAAGATAGAGGTATGGCTATAAGTGACAGCAAGGAGAGTTCGTGAACAGAATTTAAGACCATACAAGCCGGCAACAGGGCCACAATTGACCACAGCTCATCAACAAGCCAGACTTCGACTTGCGCGAATTCAAGTTAATTGGACCATAGGCCAATGGGAATCAGTACTCTTTAGTGATAAGAGTCGAATGGCCTTATACGATTCTGATGGACGCCGTAATGTCATGCCACGTCCAGGTGAACGTACTGCTTAAGGGAAACGATCAGTTACGGAGGGGGCTCTGTAATGTTTTGAGGTGGGATTTCTTTGACTGGACGTACGGAATTAATTTTCATAAGGAGAGGTGCTTTAACTGCTGCACGGTACATTACAGAGATTCTGGAAGACCATGTGGTCCTGTACTCTGGCTACATTGGAGGAAACTTAGAGCATATGCATGATAATGCACGGCCACACGTAACGCCGTATTGGTTGGTATTCATATTATGCCGTGATCAGCAAGAAGCCCCAATCTGAACCCTATAGACTCTATAGAGCACATATGTGACACCTTAAAACAAAAGGTTAGAACTCGTAATTCAGCCCCTACAACTTTAGGAGACCTTGAAACCGCCATCAAAGAAGAATGGGAACGAATTTCTCAAGAGACCATTGAGATCTTAATAAAAGTATATAAAACGTCAAAAGCAGGCCGTTATTCAAGCAAGAGGTGGGAATACCGAATATTAAATTAAAGAAATGGTGATCATAACTCGCAAGACTAAAAAATTCTATGTGTTTGAAATTGATACAAAAAAATGTGTAAAATTAGGATTTTCTCTTGTAAAGGCAATTTAACAGATATTTTTTAACTTTAATGGATTAATGTGCTTAAGCTGGTGTAAATAAATAAATTTCGTTAATAATTTCAGTTGTCAAAAAATTTATTTTTGTCCCTTGTGAAAAGACATAATTTACAGTGAAAATACAGGTGGGCGATTTTTTTGATTACCAATGTATGTACCTAATTTAATTTCGGAAAAAATGACAGAAACATATTTTTTCCACTTTATTACCCCCATAACATAGCTACTTTACCTCCATGTATTATTAGAACAATATTAAAAAATACTTTAACTGAAGTAAAAAAAAAACTGCAAGTCGGACCCGCACAAGAAGGTTTCTGCACCATTAATTATAAAATAAAAAACTGCAAAAAGCTTCTTTGTAGTATACTGCTGTCATAAGGATAAATGACGTTTCTACATAAAGTTCAAAACTGAGATATATTAATGGCTGATACTGATGACACTGAGACTGATGGCAGTAATGGGAGCCCCCATTTAATATTAATTTTATTTTAATTTAATTATTTATTTGTTAAATGAATATATATAAGTGAATATATATAAATGAATATATATAAACTAAATATTCAGTGAATATTTCAAGTGTCTATGAGTTGTCATTATTAAGATTTAGAAAAAAATTGCAAAAAAATCACACTTTTCGTATGGGAGCCTCCTTAAATATTAATTTTATCCTGTTTTTAGTATGTCATGTTATAGCAGGAACAGAATTATATCATCTGTGAAAATTTCAATTGTCTATCACGGTTCATGGGATACAGCCTGGTGACAGACAAACAGACAAAGAAATAGACAGATGGACAGACAGCGGAGTCTTAATAATAAAAGTAGGGTCCAGTTTTACCCTTTGAGTACCAAACCTTAAAAATATATGGCTTGTATAATGTTGAGTAATTAGATTTCCTTGCAGTAAGACATCAACTAAACTTAAAAAAACTTGGTAAATTAAGATAAAATTTTGTTTGGTATGTAATATATCAGAACAAATTGTGGCCAGTTCTGGCCACTTCGTTTAGGTATTGGAAAACTGGTTTGTTATTTTGAAGTGTTAACATATTTTTTTGCTAATGTCATAATGTCTGTGAAGAAAAATATAAATTACATAGAGCAAAATTACTACACCTACTTCCTGGAAGACGTGAGTAATGAGGATGAGGTGCAACCTGTTCACTGCTCAGCAGACACACCAGGGATGTGACACGCAACAAACCAACTACACCTATTTCCTGGAAGAGGCGAGTAATAAGGTGCAACCCGTTCATCACTCAGCAGACACAACAGGGATGTCTCACATCCCACTTATTAATCAGGCACATATCCTATACATAACAAACATTGCTGAATACATTATGATATACTATATTATATAAAAAAACTGACCACTGACTTTAATACTTGAAGTTACTAAACATGACTTCTACTATACATCAGCTTCAATGTCATTTGACTGTTTGCAACAAATTAATAAGAAAAAATATTGCTTAATATGATAACTTGTTTACTTTCATGGTCATTACAAAGGAATAAATTAATTGTTATTTATTTTCCAAATCCAAGTCTGTGAAGCCTAACAGACAAAAGAATGAACTTGCATATTATTATGTTCTTAGAATCAATAACTGTCTGAGAATTCAGAGCAGATACTCAATTAAGAAAGTTTTAATTTTTGGTGTCAACAATATAGAAATAGTGAGATAAACTTAAAAGCTAAGTTTCAAGCCTTCTGTATATGTGAAAATATTTCTCACAAACAACAAATGATGGGGAAATAATCGAAAAACTTACCACATTGTTATAGTTGAAGGCTTCAGCACCAGGAGCAAAGTATTCTCCGTTAATTTTGTCCCCCATTATGTGGAAACATTAACCATCAAGATCCAAACAGAGAAACATACACTGAAGTCATTTTAAAACCTTTTTTTATACACTTTACAAATTAATCTAATACTACCATTGAATTCGATATAAACTTTATCTTTCCTTGTTAATAATACAATTGCCATTGAGCTGAGGAGCGTCCGATCTTACTTGTTTGATCATGACAAGAAACTCAATGATCATATGCACACTTTAACTTATACATGAACTAAGTAGCGTTTTCACTGTGTACTTTTAGAGAAGTTTCAATAACAAGCATAAATACAATTTTAAATTGTTTATTTTATTCTTAACACCAAATAAATTTCACACTTAGAAATTCAATTTTTGACTTTTGAGTTTTGACGTTTGTGAGTTGAGTGTTGACAAATGACAATTGACAAAAGTTACCTACCCCCCTGCTAACAGAGCAATATACTATACTCCTAACGGAGCCCTACCTCATAGCTGGTATATTGTGCGTGTTCAGCAGAACCAAGAGCTTAATGATCTAAGCTAGTGATGTAAATTATAGCTACCTACTTTGAATTCACTATCACGTCGTTAAGTTACTTGTTTTTGTCACTTACACAGATTACTTATGTATAAAGTCACTTATATCACGCGTGATAAATCACGACCGTTATATTTTATTAGTGACGATTATTGTTACAGTGGGCCCATTATTCCGTCTGTTACATGTAACGGCTCGATATAGTTATGTATACGATTACAATTTCTAAGTGATTAGTAAGCGAAATAGCGGTGTCGCTCAAATGTAATGGTGTGACTGATATATTAGTATTCGCTAAGATATTAGTAATATTGAAAGGATTCGTGGATTAGTAATCCGGCGACTGTAATATGCTAATATTTCATATTCGCCTAATATCTGTAACGGGTATCCAAAATTAATCGGATAATATCATTCGATCTTCGAAATAGTTCGGATTCACTAGATTGGCGCCCGTTCGGATTCGTGAAAATATTAAAATATTTTCACGATACGCCGCGTCGTACGTACGAATGAAACAGACATATTTCCTACAGTATGCTGTTGTTTTAAGGTCCAAATTACAGTGAAATATTAGTTAAGATATTTTCCTGCCGTATCAGTATCAGATCTTATTACTGTTACTTTATGGTCCATATTACAGTGAAATATTAGTTAATATTGACATATTAGTTAAGACATTATAATATTTGATAGTGAATGTATTAGTATACCTAATCTTGAGAAATATCGGTACTAACCCATCTCTACTCAAATGTTGTTTGCTTTGTCTCTTACGAACGATGGAATTCATTGAATTATAAGCTGAAGTAGAAGCTTGACCCGCGTGATTTTTTTATAGAAAAGACAGGATGTTCATCTGATGGTAAGTGATCACCACACTATCAGAAGATTTGCAGTTGCGTTGCCGGCCTTTTAAGGCGTCCCATAGACCTACAATAACATTGCGCAATACTTTTATTGGGCAATAATATTGAATAATCCTTTTACACCAAACATTCAATAAATTCATTCAATAAAATTGACAAACCAGTCTGATCCATAGACTAGTATATAATATTATGGTCTGATCAATACTTTCGAGCGAGCAACATGTCTGCGGACGAAGTTTTGGCGGCAACCATGCTAGTGATTTGGTTGAATAAATCTCCATACAATTCTATACATTCAAGTAAAAACTCCCGTTCTTTATCTTTTATAGCATTCTTGCTTGACATTTTGCTTAAATTTACGACACGATCATACATTCAATACCGCGACTGACCGAACGCGATCTCTCTCCAACTCCAACCTCTGAAGTGAAAACTATTGTGTAATATTAAGTCTACACAGTGCAAGAAAAAATATTGCGCAATAAAAATAAAACCCGCTCAAATTTTCGTTCAATCATTGTGTAATCTTCAATATTAACCCTAAACGGTCAATACCATTGTGCAATACGTAATATTGCACAATATTATTGTAGGTGTATGGGGCACCTAAGACAGAATAGGCTCTTTTATTGAAGATCCCTAAGTCTTACAGTCAAACGGTGTGAATAGGAGTGCAGGGGTGAAAAGGGACGAAACTTACCAAGGAAGTTATATTCTACCCGGAATGTTCACACGCGCTTCATACTCGTTCCGAAGAGTACCACGACATGGATGGAGTGTATCTCTTTCTACTAAATAAAGCGCCAAATGCAAATCGCCATAATATATAAGTACGGCCATGCGTAGTTTGCAAATTATTACTAAGTATTTCTACTAATTTGAGAAACAGTTTTTGCATTGCATAAGTAATTACGTAATAAATAAGCACATTTTAGAACTCACTGTGTTAATTACAATACATTTTATACTAATGTATTTATCGACGTGCATGAATAAAAGGGATTTAACGACTACCGAAAATATAAAATATCTTCCATCAGATACGTTTTATTTACACTGGCAATTGCAAGAAAGGGACAACATCCACTCTCATTGACATGCATAATAGTGGTAATATTACCAGGGCTCGCTTCAATGTCGAAATTTAGAAATTGGAACCCAAAAAATTGATAATTAAAAAAAAAATTGTTTTTGTCACGCAAAACATTCTGTAAACTCAAGGGCTTTATTTTTTTCTACTGATAGTGGAGTAGTATCATTTTGAATCAAAACTAAACTAAATTATTTGGGTTTTCATCAACTCAAAACTTTCCTTTCTTTTGAATTAACTTTCATGGAATATTTTGAAGGGTGTTTCACTAATTAAAAGTCTAAAATGTTGCGAATTTTTATTTTATTATCCAAAAAAAACATCATCATGCTCAATTGGAATACTTTTGTAATCCCATTGGTATCTACATCAAAAATATTGAAATGGTTAACATTTAAAAGTGCTACATAATACGGAAAATGTATTAATAAACTAATTAGTGACAAAAACAGCGATAAACATAATTCAGAGAACGGACGATAAAATGTATTTATAATGCGCAAAATAAATTGGTTTTTTCCTGTTAATCATTAACTAATCCAGTCGACCATAATTTACATCAATTATATTGCTACAGTTGAACAGTTTTAGGAATTATAATTAGGTTTTCTGTTTGTTATAGCATAATATTAAAATTTATAAAAGATAAATTATGCCTCTAATTTATTATTACAAATAAATAACCATAGACTAAAAATAAGTAAAAATACTCCATGGAGTAGTTTGAGGTAGGGATGCACGATTCAAAATCGATTCTTACTAGAATCGATCTTTTCCTGTTGTCGATTCGATTATTTAGATCGATTCTTCAGAGCAAGTTGAATCGACAGATCGATTCTTCAGAGTCGAAATCGATCGTCTAAAAATAAAATGGCGACGATAACCGGGAATTTTCAAAGAAAGTATTTTTTAAGTAATTTACAAATTTGATTCTAAAATTGAGACATATAATTTTTACAAACTTTTTATTAGCTTCACCTATATGTATGTTTGTATGTTTGTACGTTTGTACTTTTGTATGTTTGTATGTTTGATAAAATTATTCCATTTTTTAATTTGCAAAATATGATTTTTGTTATTTTATATAATTTTCATCTATAGTCGATAAGGTAAGAAACTTAATTTTAATTTTTTATAATTATTCCTACAGTCGATAAGACAGGACTTGATGTTAATTTTAATTTCCAATAATTATCTTTAGCCGATTTCTCCAATATTGACAAATTTTTGAATACTAAGGAGAATTTTAATTTCACAAAACAAATAATAGTTTTAAAAAACTAAAAAATCACGCTTTTATGAATAAACCAAACTAAAAAGTAAAAAATAAATAATAGTTTAAAAAAACTAAAAGCACGCTTTTTATAGAAAATCAAAGCAAAAAATAGAAAATAAATTTTAATAAATTTAAATTAAGAATAGTGTTGAAAATTTCAATAAATATAAATTAATAATAGTGTGAATAAAAAAAATAAATTATTTTATTTAAAAAAAAGCGTGGGGTGCTTTTTAAGATATTATCAAAATGATAATCACTCTACTCATATCTGTCAATAAAATATTTATAACTATTGACACCATGCACCCCACGCTTTTTTTTAAATAAAATAATTTTTTTTTATTTACACTATTATTTATTTATTTATTTATTTATTTTACTTCTGATATACATTCTATAGAGGTGCATAACACCTGTGCATAGACACCAGAAAAATACAATAATATTTAATTATATATAAATCGTGTTAAAAAATTCATTAGCCAATACAATGTACAAAGTATAAGTTTCCTTACGACTAATTATACAATATTTTGCTATCTAATATAGTATCTTAATTTATAATTCAATAGATCTAATCCACTTCCCAAAATTCTTGCTTAATAAGTTCTTTTTGCATTCAAGAGCTTTTAGATTATTGGGAATTAGATTGAAATATTTTATTGCCACAAAAAACGCATTTTTGGTACTTAAAGTTTTACTAATTTTTGGTAAAGTTATCTGTCTATTACGTGTATTTATAAACCTCTCAGAGTGCATTAATTTACAATCTGTAAAATAATAAGTAAGCGCATTCACAACAAAATACTGGTTAATTTTTAAAGGTACTAACATTTCATTTTCTATTTTCATTTTACTTATCAATTTATTCTGCAAATTTATAATAGGTTTAATCGTATTATCATATGCACCACCCCAAGCAATGATTCCATAGTTTATAACACTTTCGATAGATGGGTGTAGCCAATTACTTAATTTATAGAATAAAAAAGTGAAATACTTGACTTTTTTAATCAGCTCAGTTACATGCTTGTTCCTAGTTATATGTTATTAAATCTAACGAATCTTGTCCGAAAAGAGCATTTGACTGTAATTCGTCAGCCTATAAAGTATCCACGCATTAAAATATTTCCACAAAATTACGATGAAAAATCTGAACAATAGTGGAATCAATGTACACAATATATAAAGATATGCAGTCTTTTGGGTTTTTTATTTTATTAATTGCAATTAAACGACACTGAGTTACATAGCCATCCGCGGTAGGGGGCCTGCAATTCCTTCAAAGAATTAAAAAAAAAAAAATTTGACTGAGGTATAAATAAAAATACAGTTTTCAAAACTTTTTTTTTTAATTACTCTATACATTAGCTTAAGTAACTATTAATAATTAATTATATCGACTATATTTTAATAAATATTTTTCTATCGTGTTACAAAAAAAAAATTAAGTTAATTAATTAATTTTAATTAATTAAGTTTGACCAACTGTAGTGATCGATAGTGTATAAGATATTACAAGAAATTTAATATTAAATTAAGGATGCTAAGAAATGTATTGTGGTATGTTTATTATTATGTTACTTGGTACATATTTACATGTCATTAAATTGTGTGCATTCATTTTATGTTTGTATCTGTAGATAGCCTAAGTGCAAACAAAATGCACAAAACGTCGCTAAATAATAAAAATTTCTAAGCGGTTATATTATATTAAGATCCTAGATGTTTTCATATTTAATTATAAAAAATTATTAGACTGATAGATTGTTATGGACAAAGTCTCGGATAGCTTAACTGAAAGTGCCTTTAGTGCGCGACCAAACGAAACCGGGTTCGATTCCCGGCTCGGGCTATCCGAATTATTTTAATTATAATAGTTTATAAAATTATAGTAGTTTGAGTAATTTATTGAAGTTCAATATAATAAATAATTTTAGGTATATAAATTTCAATTAAATAGTAATGATCCTATTTAAATAGAGTAGTATACGTTGCGCGCGCAAGCGCGCAACTAACTGTTAGTATAGAATTATATATATTTTCATGCTTATGATATATTTGACCAATCACGTTACAAATATTTTATATTTTTCATCTAAATTATACTTATGGATTTTTTTAATTCAAAGAACCAGATTCCTTTTTTAATGTTTATTATTATATTTTTATCTCTTAGCATACAAAATATATTTGTTCAAAATTTTAATTCTAATTTTAAAAAGCTATATACTTCAAAATCTATTCATCAATCCTTCTACAACAATACATTTGTAATAAACCATCTGTTTACTATCTAAATTCACTCTTATCAGAACCACACAACCCCCATGAAAAAAAAAATATAAAAAATATATTTTAAAATATAAAAATTATATATTTTAAATATATGAAAAATACATGAAAAATATATAAATTATATATCAAAATATATAAATTTTATAAAAAAAAATATATTTTTAGTATACAACTTTTGGCTGTTTTAAGTATATATTGTATATATTTTGAATATAAATAAAATATTTATAGAATATATTTTGAAATATATAAAATGTATATTTATCAAAATATAAATAACATATATATCAAATATATCTTCAGACTCATGAAAAATGAAAGTACATAGATATAAAAAAAATATATTTAAAATATAACCACTATAAAATATATATTTAAAATGTAAAAAAAAAATATTTTTTTTTATATTCTAAAATATATTTTTTTATATACTTAAAGATATATTTTTTATATATATTTTTTTATATCTATGTACTTTCATTTTTCATGAGTCTGAAGGTATATTTATTATATATGTTATCTATGTTTTGATAAATATAAATTTTATATATTTCAAAATATATTCTATATATATTTTATTTATATTCAAAATATATACAATATATACTTAAAACGGCCAAAAGTTGTATACTAAAAATATATTTTTTTTATATAATTTATATATTTTGATATATAATTTATATATTTTTCATGTATTTTTTATATATTTAAAATATAAAATTTTTATATTTGAAATATATTTTTATATAATTTTTTTTCATGGGGGAATAACTTCCGAAACATTATCACAAAAGTCATGAACTAATAATATTGTGTCACAACTAAATATAGCCCATATCTATAGCCCGTATCAGCCCGATGTCATCTTGACATTGAATGAGTGGTGACATCACCGGCCAATGACCTTATCCAAATAACCTTGACCTTGAATTCATCGTGACGTCATCGACTTAGCAGCTTAATTTTTGCTAAGTCCATAAATTTCCAGATCGCTACTATTACTGTTTATACATGTCAATGTCCACTCTTATCATTGTCTTTGATAGAGATGGGTTAATACCGATATTTCTCAAGATTAGGTGATACTAATATATTCACTTTGAAATATTATTATAATGTCTTAACTAATATGTCAGTATTAACTAATATTTCACTGTAATTTGGACCTTAAAGTAACAATCATAAGATCTGATACTGATACGGCAGGAAAATATCTTAACTATTATTTCACTGTAATTTGGACCTTAAAGTAACAGCAATAAGATGTTATACTGATATGGCAGGAAAATATCTTAACTAATATATCAGTATTAACTAATATTTCACTGTAATTTGGACCTTAAAACAACACAAATAAGATCTGATACTGCAGGAAATACGTGCGTCTCATTCGTACGTACGACGCGGCGTATCGTGAAAATATTTTAATACTTTCACGAATCCGACGGGCGCCAATCTAGTGAATCCGAACTATTCCGAATACCGAATGATATTATCCTTTTCATTTTGGATATCCGTTACAGATATTAGGCGAATATGAAATATTAGCATATTACAGTTCGCCGGATTACTAATCCACGAATCCTTTCAATATTACTAATATCTTAGCGAATACTAATATATCAGTCACACCATTAGTCTTTGATTGTCTTGCTCAGAATTCTTTTCCCCTCTGTTAAGTAAAAAACAAATGTCAACTTTATAAGTAACGAAATAAAGTACTTACATTTTTATTTTTCAAATATTGCTTCGTAATAATTCCAGTTATCGTATATAAGTTCCTTGAACCCTCTAGAATTTGTTTCATCTCTACGAAATATAATTCGTCCCTTTTCACCCCTGCACTCCTATTCACCTCGTTTAACGTATCCGCTTGGAAAAACCCCTGCCGGTAATTGATTTCGCAGAGAAATATTGCGGGGAAAGAGTGCCTCGAGGATCGCACAGTTGTGGATTTCCAGACATCGAGATGGTGAAGATGAAATTTTGAATTTTGTCGCGATGTCCGATGGTGAGATTCTGCGGCAAGAATTAATCCAAACAGTTCGTCGGAACACTTCCCATGATAGATTCGATCGATGCAGAGCGAAGCCACATCTTTACGTAATGCCAAACAATCAAGTCGATCAGAAATAGTCCTGTTGACGATTCGAGTCGTGCTACGTTGAATGCGGTCAAAAGGAAGGAGCTGGTGCTGAGAAGCCCCCGACCAAGGCAGGTCGTAAAAGGCATCCGATTGGTTGGTTATACGTGTCACACCATCATCGTGACTACTAGGCGGTAGAGTTGCAGTCTCGCCCAGGTATTTGGTACCATCGCCTTACCTATTCCTTCCGCAAGAGCGTCAATGCTTATCATTGTCGTGTTCAGGTTTGGAGGGTAAGGTAGCCGGTAGATTTATGCCTGTGGCATTGCTATCCTGCCACACGGAGAGCAACACACTACAGGTACCATATTTGGTGTCTATAAGCTGTGGTTTCTCTTTCTTGCAGGAGAGCCACTTGCTTGTTTGCTAATGATTAAAAAAAAACAAATCACATAGATTTGTGACATGAAGTATTAGGTATAGGTCGACCTAGCACTCATATTAATATATCCGAGCCACACTGTTGGAAACAATATTCCAACACGGGTGACCTTGGTGGGAGGCTTTTGGAGTACAGATGAATTTTTGTTGCAAACAAGTGTTTACACCGTCACTTCAGTTGCGAGACCGCTGCTATAGTGAAATTTTGTGTCGTGCCGCGTACGTACTAGGTCGAGATTATTTATTTCACATCCATTCGCGTTTTTTTCTTCGAAGTTTTGGTAGATTTTGCAAATGTATCATATCGGCATACTGTGGAGAAAAATGTTTGCAAACATTGATATAAAAAACCCAAGATGCACATTCAGTGTCTCAAAACCATCCTCTAAAAATGAGCGCACAATTTAAAATTGTGCACTCATTTTCAGAGGACGGTAAAAATACATCATTTCAAATAAATTCGCTTCGATCTTGACACTGTCAGTTTTATTACTTTTTGTACATTGCTTTGCAAAAACAACTATAAATCTTGCGCTTAAGGTTGAATATGCAAAAAATGTTTTTGTCATATTTATAACTACTTATGTGAAATTAGGGACAGTTTTGAGTGTCAGTTTTGTTCGGGACAGTGCATCTTGGGCTTTTTATTAATTTATTTAAACTTTAATAGTGAAATCTGTTAACAGACTATTAACAAATTTCACTATTAAAGCTTAACTGACCCTTTTTATGAATTGCTTGGCAGGACGGCAGATGGTTAGCCTGGTCTAATATAGGGGCCCAATAGTATTTCTTATTTCTATAATAAAATTAAAATGAGTATGTAAACATTTTTATTACTAAAATATTTAAAAAATGTACATGTATATAACAAAAATATATAAATAAAACGAAGAACATTAATATTTTTGTGAGCAAGGCAAAGTGTAGGTAACTATTTTCTGTTGATTTATGTCTTGGAATTATGCACAATTTGTGTATTATGCCATTCACAATTATCGAACTTGGCGTGACTTAATTATTAATATTTTACAATAATCTCAATTGTTGAATTATTCTTTTGTATTAGGCGATTTGGGACACATAGTCATTACGTAACGCATAGGTACGTCCTATATCCCAATATTCTTCATTAGAACACTGATAAGTTGACATTGTTATTATTAGTCAAACACTATCACAAAAATACGCATAAATATATTATTGCATTACACGGAAACATATATGGACATCGCGATTCCCTGGCACAACCGAGGGGCGCGCGGGGCTCCACGACCGGCGCTTTCGCCACAGTAACTATTACTGTATGTAATCTTTATGCTAGCGTAGCGTATTTTATTGCTTTACGGCGTCCGTACGTATGTATCAATTAGAATATGAATTAATTATTTTATGGGATAATTAGGTAAAAAAATTAAGGTTGTCTATTGTATAGATATTTGGACTCACAATCGTATACTGAGTACACTCCTTCAATAGGCCCCACAGCTAAAAAAACCGACCTAAATAAAAATGTTTGATTTACGTCAAACTGTTAATTTTAGTCTTTTGTAACATTTTATTTTTCCGAAAAAAAAAACACGAATCTGAATCTTATCTATCCTTACATGGAGTAGGGAAGGTCAGGAGGAGGAGGTAGTCACACAAACTTTAAGAAAATCTATATTAATGCGAATGTTTTGGATGTTTGAATGGATGGATGTTTGTTACTCAATCACGCAAAAACTACTGAACGGATTTAAATGAAATTTGGCACACACGTAGATGACCTTGAATAGCACATAGGCTACCTTTTATCCCGAAAAAAATAGGGGATTCCGCAAGATTTGCCAAAAACTGTAATCGTGCAGTGGGCTACACTCTGAATCACATACATATAAATCAACAATTACTAATGTAACTTGTCACAAAAAACCGTGAACTTGTACGTTCTATGATGTCGTTAGAGCAGATTTATTTTGCTTAAAAAATCATGTAAAAGCAACAGTATTTGAATTGACAAAATACTATTACACAGGTCAACAAAAACATTTTTTTTTTCTGAGTCTGATATTTAGTGACCATTTTCTGATTATATACATCGAATGGTAAACAGAAACGCTATTAACAATCAATAAACTTTGCTTTTGTACTTTATAAAATGAAAACTAAATGTAAACTAAACTAGATTTTTTGAAGAGCCATTGCATTTATGGTGTACCTAAGAGAGGAGTGGGGGGGCTACTATTCATTTTCTAAAGTTTTTTTGTATTCTTTTTTGTATTTTTGTGTTTAGCTATGCCGTATTTTATAATTATATTAATAAAAATGTATAATTCATAACTTGTTTTCCTTTTAAATATAATTGAAATTTAAAAATAGAGCTTTTCCATAAAATTTGAATTTTCGTGCTGGTAGCTACAAAAGCAAACTTTATTAGATAAAAATATTTTTTCATTCTTTAGTTAGGCATAAGTAATCAGAATCAAAGGTACAGAACTCAGACTCAAAATTCATGTTGACCTGTGTTATTGCTCTTCCTGAAACAGTATAAATTCTTTATGTATCTAGCTTCTTCTGTTCTTTGACACAATACTTTGAAATATACTGTTCTATTCCCTCTTGACCCATCCTCTCTTCAATCATTCGTAGAGATATTGCAAATACTTCATAGGCTATATCCTTGTCTCGCGCCAGAGCCGATTCTTCACAGTAAAAACAGTTGTTGAAATATAAGCCGGTAACGCCTTCTAGTTCAGAAGCTGTTGCAACATACACTGAAGTGGCAGCTGCCTGTTGCTGGAATTAATATTATTTTTATAAACAGGTATAGAATTCAACTTATTCATAAAAGGTTTTTCGGGTTCGATCCTCGTGTTCCGGGTTCCTTTGAAGAATAGACCAAGTGCTATTCTGCCAGGCAGGTCCTTAAAGGCAGCCGATTGGCTATGCGTGTTACTGTCATCGTGACTACTAGGTGATAGAGTTCCGCAACGTCTCACCGGGTATTTGGTACTACCGTCTTATCTATTCCTGCAGCAATGGCGTCAATGCTTGTCATTGTCTTGTTCCGGTTTGGAGGATAAGGTAGCCGGTAAACCAGTTGACTTATGCAAGTGGCATTGCTATCGCGCCACACGGATAGCAACGCACCATTAACACCTTTGGTGTCTATAGGCGATGGTTTCTCTTTCCATCAGGACCTGACCTAGACCTGCTTGTTTGCTATAAAAAAAAAACCAAGTCGAGTAAAAAAATATTATTAAAGTTATTTTTAGGAAATTTCTCAGTAGCAGCTTGAAGTGCCATTGTATTATATTATGAACCTCGTGTTGCAGATAAATATTTAAAGCTGTCAGTCCTGATTATCACAAGATACAACCGATAGTTATTGATTGGTAAATTTATATGATGAAATTCATAGCTCATCTCATTAACCAATGAACCGGTGAATCATGGTAAGTGAGAGTATTGATTGAATACTGGAAGAAACTTTAAAAATGACAAAGAAAAATATCGACACGCAGGGATTGAACCTGCGATCTCCCTAAAGCCGGGAAGCTCTACCACTGAGCTAGTGTCGACAGGCTCGACGTGGCGAAATTCTTCTTTGCTATATGATCGAACACGTCGATTGTACTGATCGCTAGGTATACACACGTATAACTAGTTAAATGAGTTCATCGTTACAGATGAAATTCACATTTATAATTTTGATCAGTACTTTCGTATTTCTAATTATTTTTGTGTTATAGCAGTCACTCCGTGCTTGAGAAAACTGGAAAAACTTTAAAAACAACAAAGAAAAATAACAACACGCAGGGATTGAAGTTCTGACCGTCTCCCTAAAGCCGGGACGCTCTACCACTAAGCTAGTGTCGACAGGCTCGACGTGGCGAAATTCTTCTTTGCTATATGATCGATTACGTTGATTGTACTGATCGCTAGGTATACATGGCACATGCATATACATACGTACGCTGTAGGTACGTGGAAAGTGATAATTTAGCCTTTGCACGCCTTTTAGCTTTTGTACATTGCCTCAGGAATTTGTTTTTTTGCTAATTCAAGCAAGCCATAATGGCAGACAATAAATGGCAAATAGTTAATGTGGTAGTTTCTGACCCATGTAAATTGCCACAGTTGCACTGTCCCATATTTTTTTTATATCATAAGATAGCAAACAAGCAGATGGGTCTCCTTGATAGAAAGAGTCAACCCATCGCCTATAGACACCAAAGATGCTAATGATGCGTTGCTATCTTGTAGCGAGGTCTAATGCCATATGCATAAGTTTACCGGCTACCTTACCCTCCAAACCGGAACACGACAGCGACCAGCGCTATTGCAACAGGAATAGATAAGGCGGTGGTACCAGACCCGGGCGAGACAATGTAGAACTCTACCACCTAGTAGCCACGATGGTAGTGACTCGCATAGGCAATCGGTCGTCTTTTACGACATGCCTGGCAGAACGGCAGTTGGTCTATTCTTCAAAGGAGCCCGAAACCAACACGGAGAGGATGGAGGAGAGATTAGATATATTGGTCACGATGGAGTCCCGTGAAGTGTTTAATACTTAACTGCAAAGACAATAATATACTTCTTTCGGGTATTTTCGGAGTTTTTGTTTTTTTAGTACGCCCGGAATGTTTGCTGAGGCCAATGTAGACAATATGTCAATCACCACAAACATTCCTACTTATCACACAGCACTTGTCTCTGGTGGGAAGTAACATTGACTGCGTGGTCAGGGTCGATAAACACCCAGCCAACAGAGCAGTTAATGTGTGTATTTGTATGAATATTTTCCAGGCCATACAGAATCGATAATATGATAGATTTATGTAATAAAAAAAAATATGTGAAAAATTCAAAATTTCATTTTTATCCAACACAAAAAACAAAACGCATGGATTTAATTAAAATTACGCAAAATTTTGAACTAAAATATTTTAGTGCCTTCAACCAAATTCAAAGTGATCGGGAAAATGTACTTAGAGCGACAGTGTTGGTCCCGTGCTCTTTTGAAGAATAGACCAACTGCCGTCCTGCCAGGCATGTCGTAAAAAGGCGACCGATTGGCTATGCGAGTCACTACATTGTTCTGTATTGTTTCGCCCGGGTCTGGTACCACCGCCTTACCTATTTCTGTTGCAATAGCGTCAGTGCTTGTCGCTGTCGTGTTCTGGTATGGAGGCTGGTAAAGTTATGCATATGGTATTAGACCTCGCTGCAAGATAGCAACGCACCATTAACATCTTTGGTGTCTATAGGCGATGGTTGATTCCATCAGGAGCTCCATCTGCTTGTTTGCTGTCTTATGACAAGCAGATGGATCTCTTGATGGAAAGAGTCAACCATTGCCTACAGACACCAAAGATGTTAATGGTGCATTGCTATCTTGTGGCGGGGTCTAATGCCACATGCATAAGATTGCATGAATTATCAACAGAAATAGAATGTTATCATTATAATTAGGTGGAACTATTGTATGGGTACAAATTGATTGTACTAACCAAAGACTTGGTAAAGGGGCGCACGAGAAAGAAAGCAAGATGATATAGCCACCAGCTCTTCTGCAGATTTGTGTACACCATATTTCCTGGATGTAAGGAATTCACTGCAATGCCTTTATTTTTCCATTCTTCACTCAATATCTACAATTATATAAAAATAGATTAATTTTAATATGTGCATTACATTAACATTATACCATTTCTATGTCTATTTGGCCGAAAACCATGGCATCCCATGTTTAGATTCTATTCAAGTAATAAAAATGTAATTATCGCCTTACAAACATATATCGCTCTTAATATATATACACCCTTTTTATTTTGAGAACTCTTAGTAGCAGCTAGAAAATATTATGTAGTGCTCTGGAGAAACATAAGGTCGCTTTTAGTTTGTTTTTATCGATTTTGGTTATCGCAAGTAATGAGCGATATCGTTAAAATAGTAATTTGTGGGACAAAATATTATGTTTTTAAAATAAGCTTACTAAGACTATAACAGATTTACTAGTAAACAAATTGATAAAACACAACAAGATTGTGTAATAAAAGGTCATACATTTTAAATTATTTGTAAGACAGAAAAGTTTTTCTTGTTATAACTGAAGGCATACTAACAAGTGGGCCTCCTGATGGAATGCGACACTTTCCATGAGCATTTGGAACTAAAAAGTCTATTACCAAACTGGTGCTGTCTTCTAGATTATTTTTATCCTCTCCTTAAAAATCCCTATACAAAAGTTATTTGGTAAAATACTAAGCAGGCCATTCCAAAGTTTCACTATATATCTATCAAAACGGGCTATATTACACTTAGCCACACTATGGGCCATTGCGCGCAAATTTATATAGTGGATATTTCTGCCAACCCAGCTCATTTCAGAGGTCCAGTGCCGTAGAAGGATGCTCAAATAGCTCCTTGCACATGTCTTTAAATAGTATGAATAAATAAAACAGTTGTGGATGACTAAGAAAATGGTGTGGATGGAACGATTTACTACTGCATGTAGTGCAACACAACATATATATAAGGTCAGGGCAAAAGTATTTTCGTATTGTTCATACAAAGAAAAATATTTTTTTTTTGTGATATTTTTTTATTTGTATATAATATGTATGTGCCGTTTTGATCGATGATTTGTTGCCATCTTGTGCGTAGTGCCATGATCCCATTCCTGTAGAAATTTTGCGATTTTTGATTTAAAAAAATCTGACAGGTAGTGTTCACAGTGTTCTTTTGAGGTTAGCTTTATGCTTCCTAAAGAGTTCTGCAATGACGGAAACAGGTGGAAATCTTATGGAGCAAAGTCAGGGCTATACGGAGGATGCATCAACACATTTCAACCAAGCTCTCTCAATTTTTGCTGCGTGGCTATAGATGAGTGCGGTCTGGCGTTGTCATGGTGGAACACCACGCCCTTCCTATACACCTTTCATTCAGCTCCAGCCAGTTTTTCTCAATAGCTTTTTTTAACCTCATCAGTTGCTGACAGTAAAGGTCAGAATCGATAGTTTTACCCGGTGGCAAAAGCTCATAGTGGACGATTCCTTTCCAATTCCACCATACACATAGTACCACTTTGTTCTGAGTCAGATCGGGCTTTGCCACGGTCTGTGGGGCCCATCCATGCTTTGAACATGATCTTTTTCGAACATTCTTATCGTAAGACACCTATTTTTCATCACTCGTAATCAACTGTTTAAGAAATGGTTCGTAATTGTTACGTTTCAACAAAGAATCGCAAATGGAATCACGTTGCATTAGGTTTCTCTAAGTGATATCATGTGGTACCCAAATGTCAAGTTTTTTCTTGTACCCAGACTTTCGTAAATTACGTAAAACTGTTTTATGATCAACATCCAGTTCTTCAGCAATGTCGTAGGTACAAATATGTCGATCTTGCTCACTTTCTCAAAGATGGCACTCATTTTATGTGATAGGGCGTCCAGAGCGACCTCATTTTTCATACTAAAATTTCCAGACTTGAAACGCTTGAACCACATTTGTGATATTTTTACTGATACCGTATTAGGTCCGTAAACTGCACAAATTTTATTTGCGGCGTTCGTCGCATTTTTACCTTTTTTGTAATAGAACTTTAAAATGTACCGAATTTCTTCGTCACATACATACATTTTGCTTGCTTGAAAAACAATTGAAAAATGGCGGGAACTAGTTTTTCTTTATTTATTGCATCTTTAGAATGTCACATTTAATGGTATTAAAACCAGCCAGTTACATTCAATACAGCCAAAGTAATACATTCAAAATACGAAAATACTTTTGCCCCGAACTATTATACCGACACCAACAAAAAAAAATCGCTGGCAAGTACGAAATTGAATGTCATTTGTGATTTTGACACTTAGAATGTCAATAGTTTCACAGGTAGTGAGAGACCTAAAATAGAGGAATGTACCAAAAAGGTACTCTTTGTTGGATAACGCAGAGGCTTGAGTCTTTTGTGAGTTTAAATTAACGAGATCTCCCGAGATGTCTCAAAACTTGTGTCCACGAAAGATTTTCATAACTTATGTATATTTATTTGTGTATTTACTTATGTATATTATATGTATTTGTCATCTGCATACCAACGAATGTTATCTTGCGGAATATCATAGGTAGGTACGATTGAAACTTTTAAAGAAGTGTTCTAAGTCGGGCCCGGTCTAAAACAGCAGAAGCAGAGCGACTGTGACAAAAATATCTAATAATCTAATAATCCAGATACATAAACTGCTTGATTGATTTATGTTTATATGAACTAATGCTAGTGTATATTTCTATACATACAATACGTATATTTTTGCACTATATTTTAAAATAAAGATTATATACATATTATATACATAATTCAGAATTTGCCTATTGATATAAAATTTTGTCATTGTTAGTGATGGATTAAATTGTGGTTAATTACTCTAATTAAGGAAACACTGACCCCTTCATAGGAGGAAAAAATACTAAACTAAGGCGGTGTTACTGAACTCGAAATGAATACATAGTGGTATTTACTGGTCATAAGGACAACATAAAATGGCGAAGATTGCACCGTGTTGCCATTTCACTTACAACTACACAAAATGCAGAAAAATGTATTTTCGTACATAGGAAGGCAATGGCTATTAAATATTTTTTTAAAGTGTATATTAATTTCTAGTCATAATATGTATGTGACACACTACGATATATCTCCGCTAGCCTGTTTTTGTCCGAGCCCCCTTCGAAGAATAAATCATCTGCTATTCTGTAGGCAGTTTATAAGACATACGTTGGCTCCTGCTAAATGGTACAGGTACATTTCTACTAGCTCATGTTTGGAAATGGTGGTACGTTGTACCTTTTTCTGTCGCAATAGGATCAAGTTTTGTCGTAGTCGTTTTCCGGTTTAAAAGTGAGGTAATTGGTAAACTTATACATGTATTATGTTCTCCACATAGAAAGCAATGCACTATTAACATCATTGGTATCTGCAGGAAATAGTTACCTGGTTCCATTAGGAAAGTCATTGTTCGTTTGCTATGATATAAAAAACACAATTTTGTTCACAAATTTAAATTATTATTGGGAAGCACGAAGAATAAACTGTGAGAAAGCAATGTATGCTTAAAATGTACATACTTTTGCTGTTATAACATTGTACAATTTTGAGTTGTTATATGCCATCATAGTACTATATTGTTCTTTGGGATACATCAGGTTTTGTTGTACAAAAACATTTTTCAAGCTCGCCATTCTGAAAAGTGTTTAATTGGCATATATAAATATTATACTAGTTCCCTTGTAGGATAGCAGAATGCATTAAACATCCAGACACTCCTGGTTCTCTATGATTCACTGATCTGTCTACTTCCGAGCTGGGTGATGATTCCAATTACTGCATTATCAATGTTGACTATTACGTTTTGTTGATTGCAATAACTAGAACTAATAGTACAGGCATGTCAAAGTTGATAATACATAATAGGCTCTGAGCCTCTGCTGACAATTTTTATAGATATATGTTAAATTACTGTGAATATTTCATACAGTTAATAATGTGATATATATTTCATGTTTTTAAAAATTCATTAAAACAAGCTTTTCTAAAAATAGCTAAAAATAGAGATTGAACACGAGACCTCATATATTTTATATACTTTAGATTAACCAAACTCAGTTTTTCTGGTTAATCAAATTTTAGCATCAAGGAGTAACAAATTGTTGCATTAATAATAGTAATAATTACTAGACTATACTGTATATATAACGTTATTTAAATATCGCTAAATGCAATGTCATAACTTTTTCGAGGAGTCCAAACCGCAATATAACTATGAACTTGATGGTACCACCATCTCTCGCGTTACTGAAGTAAGGGATTTAGGAATAGTATTAGATAGTAGTCTTAAAGAAAGAAAGAAAATATTTATTTGCAAAATATTTATTTTCGGGATAATATAATTTAACCAGTATCTAAATTATATTATCCTGAAATCTTACCGTATGCTTGGCTTCATTTTAAGAACAAGCAAAGATTTCTTTTTAAGTTTACTTTTTAATGCTTATGTTAGATCTTTACTGGAGTATGGCTCAATTATTTGGAATCCACAGCACAAGACCAAACAAACAAAGATTGACAGAATTTTTAGATTATTTACAAGACATCAAATGTATCATCATAAACCGCCTCGTTGGTCGAGTGGTTAGCGACCCTGACTACGCGATCGACGAGGCTCGGGTTCGATCCCCGACGGGGACAAGCATTTGTGTGATGAGCATAAATGTTTGTATTTCCGGGTTTGGGTGTTTATTATATATATATATATATATATTCTAGTATTTATATATGTATTTTCTATGTATTAGTATCGTTGACTAACACCCATAACACAAGAAAATAATTTGCTTACTTTGGGGTTAGATCAGTAAGTGTAATTTGTCCTGTGAATATTTATAAAAAAAAAAATAAAAAAAATAAAAAAACATTATAAATCGGCACTTACAACCACAACCCTTACAAACAGACGAACAGAAAGAGATCAAGTTTTCTTGTACAAAATTTTAAATGGCTATGTAGATTCTCCATTTCTTCTTCAGCTAATACATTTCAGCTGCCCTCGGATAAACTCACGACATAAACCGTTGTTTTATACTCACTCTACTCAAAGAAAGTACACTACACACTCCTTTCTCTATCGTGCATGTAATTTTTATAATTGTCACCTTATTAGTGCAGAACTTTTTGGCTGTTCAATTGGAATTTATGAGAGAAACATACGACAAATAATAGCAGGTCTTACCCAATTATAACTTTGTTTTGCCATGTTGCTCAGTTTTCATTACTTTTTTGTTAAATTTGGTTTAAATTTATTATATATTAAATGCTGCTACAAACTATTAAATTAATATAAATGTGATAGTTATAAGTGGAAACTTAATTGATTTATGTAATTTTTTTTTTATTAGGAATGTAATACCATATTGTATGTTTCCCAAAAATAAATAAAATAAATACTACTGAATGAGCGACCCATTACATGAGCAATATTTTGTTTGAATGAAATTTTTTTAAATGACAGCTAGCCTCAACTAACTGCAGTGGCTTCTAAACTGTCACATAGATTATTTATTTTATAATAAAAGCATAAAACAGCAGCAAAAATCTATGGCCTTAAACTAAGTTCCCTACTATGTTAGTTTGATTCTGACACCAGTAAATAAATTAGGAAATCGCAATCGTAAAGACATGAGACACTAGTGTGTCACTTCACTAGATGAGATCTGCTATCACTTTTGAGTAATACAACACGCTCAATACACTTAACTACTGCAACAAGCATTATCTATGAAAATGTTTAAAAGTATGCAATAAAGCTGTAAAAATAGCTTTTTACGTATTTGCAAATGTAAACATGCAAATGCTTATATATCTGTGTGCAAATGTATATAAACCGATGTCTAGTGATTACTGTTATGAAAAAAGTTTTTTATGGTTAATTAGAAAAGATCTCATAAGAAGAGACCTCTGAAAAACGATTATAACACTGCATATTGTTTAATTATGTGTAAAATAGACTCGTCTCTGTAGTTTAGCGCAGCGTTTCTTAATCTTTTCCAGTCCGCAGACCCCTAGAAAATCAAGCACTATTTCAAAGACAATTTATGTTAGTACTGCAAAAAAAAACTAATAAAAATAATACTGTATTAATGTGAAGGTCGGTGCTGCTTTTTTATAACTAAATTAGCAATATTTGGGTAGATGTTATAAGTTATAACTTATTGTAATCTCAAATCGGATTCCAATTGTATTCTGTTTCTGTATTTGTTTTTGATATATACAAGAGCAAAGAATGCCTTTTCATGGAAGTATGTGGATGAGAAAAGCAGTAAATGTTTCAGTGTTTAATTTAAATATTCATAAATAAGATGGCAGACCCCCACATACATATTTGCATACCACAGGTTAAGAAACACTGGTGTAATGGTCCTATGTCACAGTTGACTACATGAGATTGCAAGTTGGATTCCCGGATCGGGCAATCCAAAACTATTTTTATTCAGTTTCTGAACAAAAAACAACATTGCCCCGGATTGGGTAAAAGTGCCTGGTGGTGATAGGCTTGCCATCTATCACATTAGGGGCTAAGTATCTTCGGATGATCACGGGTGCACTGGATATACCTCTGTCTACCTCTTCTGGGATACATAAGATAGCAAACAAGCAGATGGGTCTCCTGATTGAAAGAGACAAACATCGCCTATAGACACCAAAGATCTAAATGGTGCGTTGCTATCTTGTGGCGAGGTCTAATGCCACATGCATAAGTTTACCAGCTTACCCTCCAAACCTGAACATGACAGTGACGAACACTGCGCTATTGTGGCAGGAATAGGTAAGACTGTGGTACCAGACCCGGGTGAGATAATGCAGGACTCTACCACCTAGTAAACATCTATATATATAAAGAGGACATTTGTATATATGAAATTAATAGACTCAGAAACTACTTGACCGATCATTATGAAAATTGATATGTATATGTAGTTTTTACAGAGAAGGTTTTTATGCGTATCCATTGACGTAACTCACCACCAGGTGGCGCTGCAATGTACTGACTTCCGTATCGTTTAACCAATTGTTATGAAAATTAGTATGAAGATGTATTTTTTCATGGAGAAAACGATTATGCGATTCCTATTGACACACATACATACAGACATACTGACAACGTAGTGAAAATAGTCGGAAAAGGTTCCTAGGACCTAAAAACGTGGAGACGTGGCGAAAACTCGATTTTCGAAAATGGGGCAAAATCAGTAACTTCTTTATCTACATATGTAGCAAGAGGTTAAAAGTTAAGCATGTAGGTATTACACTACCCATGCGAAGCCGGGGCGGGTCGCTGGTAACATACAAAATTGTAACTATCAACTACATCTAATACCTGACACGGGTAAAAAGACATAAAATTTACATACCTGTGTGATTCAGAGGACACAAAAACAACTCTAGACCCCTTCTTCAGTAAAGGTTCTAGCAAAAGTGCGAAGTACATATGAGACAAATGATTCACTTGAAATGTTCTGTCTAGTTTGTCTTCCGTCTCTTCATAAGGTAAACCAAATACTCCGGCATTCAATATTACTATATCAAGGTGACTGAAATTTATTAAACAAAAATTATGTCTATGTACATTATCACGATTTGCCTATATATGTAGTAATTTAAAATCTTAAACCAACCTCAAATAACAATTATACGCATATCTCAAAAACTACTAAAACAATATTAATGAAAATTGGACTGTTCCCTGAGTTGGAATATACCTGATTTAAATCAAAAGAAATATTGCAATGTGGCAGTTAGCTCCTGAGAAATACATGGACAAACATACATCCACTTACAAAATATAGTATGCATATTTGATTGTCTAAATACGAGGGGAGCTCAATGTATTCTCGGTATCGGAGGGATTTACTAATTATATGGTTAATGTAATTACATTATTTGCTAAGGACACTATCTGAGGGTATAATTATAAAATTTCACCCATTTATGATCATTAGTTTTCTAATTATCCTCAGTGAAAGACGTACAGAATGACTGATGCCTCGATGATGAAAAAATTGAGCATTGTGCGGTTATTTAATTCCTCACTAAGCAGGGAAAAAATCAAAAAACTATTCACAAAGAAATGGTCGCTGTTTAGTAAGACTCTGCACCGTCGCTATCCACCGTTCAAAGATGCTCAAGTGAATTTAAAGGGGGCAGGGAAACCATTGAAAACGACCCTCGCCCAAGCGGGCCTGTTAGCGCCATCACTGAAGAAAACGTCAAAAAATTTGAGAAACTTGTAATCGAAGATGCCCGGATAAAAATCAAGATGTTAGTAGATGACTAACTTATTTGTGGGTTCCATACACGCTATCCTTCATGATCATCTTAACCTTTCAAAGGTCAGTGCAAAATGGATGCCATGAATGCTTACGGCACCTCAAAAACAAGTGCGAGTCAAGTGCTGTAAGGAGTTTTTAGAACTCTGTGGTGAAAACCAGTGAATGTATTTGATCAGCTGGTTACTGGAGATGAGACGTAGTTCATCAGGTTTTTTGGGATTCTAAAGAAGTTTTATTAATCAAGTACACGAAAAAGGGTGAAAGTGTAACGGCAACAACATACGCAAACACTTTACACAATTTGAAGGAGGCAATTAAAGAAAATAGGTGAGAAAAGCTCACAGCGGGGTGTTGCTGCTTCATGAAATGCGCCGGTTCAGACTGTGCGCGTTGCGAAGACTGCTGTATGAGACTGTAGCTTCGAGGAAATTAACCACCCACCTTACAGTCCAGACCTGGCCCCTAGTGGTTACTACCTATTCCCATATTTGAAGAAAGATCTTCGTGGAAAGTTATTTTGAGACAATAAAGAACTGAAGGCAGCGATTAGCGCATTTTGAAGAGAAGCCAGAAGAATATTTTTTATAAGGTTTGGGAAAATGAATATCTCGTTCTAATAAATGTATTGAGATCCTAGGAGATTACATTGAGAAATAGATTTTTGCCAAAATTTTCTGACTTTTCTTTCATACCTATATCGAGGATACATTGAACGCCCCTCGTAGATCATCATACTTAAATGTTATCGAATTCCAACGATATTACATACATACTTGTCAAACTGATAAACTCTGTTTTTTCATTGGTTGAAAAAAACAGAGGTTATCAGTTTAACTTAATTTACTTGCTATAGACTGCATTTGAAACAGTATTAAAACAACATTATGTACAAACTACCATATGAAATGAAGCCTTTAATTTCTTACAAAAATTTAACTTATTTACTACTTGTAAAAGCTCAAGCTGTAACACAAATAGAGATTCAAATACATACTTAGAAAATAATGTTTTTACAGCATTAGCACATTTTTTTACACTTTGCAACGAAGAGAGGTCTAAATGGACAGCTTTTAAATTATCTTCTGAAGCATTAGTCTCTTTAACAATGTCTTCTATTGCTTTTTGTGTGGCTTCAAGGTTCCTATTGGCAAGTAAAATATTGCAGCCATGTCTTGCCATAGATTTTGCAGTTTCATATCCAATTCCAGCATTACTACCAGTTATTAATGCATATTTTCCAGATAGATCTACTCCATGTAGCACCTAGAATATTAAATTTACAGCCAAGTTTGCTTTAACTTTACTTCTTTTGTTTGAGTTGACAATTTAGTATTTGAAATACAATTAGAGGTTAATGAATATTAATAAGAATATATGAATCATAAGAATGTGCTAAATTATACTAAGTAAGTATACAGTGTAAACTCTTTATTACATTGTTATTTATAACAATAAACTGCGTGTAATGTAGATGTGAGCATAATTTGGTTGGCTTACATTAAAATACTTTGTTTTGCTGTATTGGTCTGAGCTTTTTTGAAGAATAGACCAACTGCCGTTCGGCCAGGCAGGTTCTAAAAAGCGACCGACCAATTCTCTATACTTGTCAGTACCATCATAACTACTAGGTTGTAGAATTATGCAAAGTCTTGCTCGAGTATTTGTTGCCACTGCCTTACTTTTTCCTGTCCCAATAGCATCAATGCTTATTGTCATGTTCCGGTTTGGAGGGTAAGGTAGCCGGTTGACTTATTCATGTGGCATTGCCATCCAGCAGGATAGCAATGCATCATTAGCATCTTTTGTGTTTACAGGCGATTTTTTCTTTTTCCATCGGGAGAGCCATCTGCTTGTTTGCTATTTTATGATATAAAAAACAAATACATAAGTATATTATATACCTAAGGGAACATAGGTTCAATTCTTCATTGGATGAATGAACCTGGAGTGACAAAGAATCTTACATAAAATCTGCTAAAAAATGCTCCTATGTTGATTGCAAGATAATGTAAACCAGAAAAAAAATTGGTTTTGTGATTTAAAGAAGCATTAATATTTAGTCAGTTTGTTTTTTTCCTAGAACAAGTAACCTAGGTTATGTAATTGGTGACTAATCTGAATCAGAGTATCCTAACTTGTATGTGGTCTTGTTTGGAGTATTTACAGAAATTGAGAAGGTTCGAAGTGAGACAGCCACCGCCCACTGTAGCAAAGCATAGACCATACCTTGCTTGCCATAGTGGCTGAGACTACAAAGGTGAGCAATGGTGCAATGTTATTACTAAAGGGCAGGCCTGCATGTGGATAACAATTTTCTTGATTTTAATTTTGTAAAAGATATACTTACATGAAAAGCAGTTGATGATCCATCAAATCTTTGCCTAAAATCATGTACATGTTTTTTCTCTTCTTTTGAAAATGCTAACCTTGGGTCTACATATGTTTTGTTTCCGGTTTCATTATGAACAAAGATGGTTTTTCCATTTTCATCCAGACTTTTAGACCAGCCAAAAGGTAGTTCTTTTGGTATTACTTTCTTACGACCTGTACGTGGATGAGTCCATTGAATTTTATTATTACAGGGACTGAAATAAAAATGTGATACCACTACAATTACACAATTCCAATAAAACATTGTAAAAAACACATGTTCATCGAGATAATTTTTTTTTATTTACAAACTCATTGTTATTTCTACACAAAATATTTAAATATGACTCATGTGGAACAGGTAAAAATATTTTTCTCAAAAAAGAATAAAAACTGTAAAATTTCTGCTTAAAAAAATTTCTATATTTTTTTAATTTTAATTTTAATATTAAAGATTTTAATATTATTTCTATTATTAGGTATACAAGGTGTAAGTGACGATCTTTCGAAAACTGAAACCATAGTATTGGACCATGAATCGGAGATAAGCCTTTGGAAATTTAAGTGGGAAATTTTTGATTTTTGTGACGATTTTTTTATCTTAACTTTGTAAAATTTGATTTATATTATAATATTTTACAGTGCTTATTCTTAAAAAATAGTAAAACTTAAGATATTATACAAAATTTATACAAAATAAGCAGTGTATTACGTGTCACGTACCGCACAAAATAAACAGCTAGACCGAGTGTTCTGCGGGCACAACATGTCGGAGAATGTAAGATAAGAAAATATTATAAAACGCAAATTTTGCATTTTCCACAAACTAAGGAATTGCCATCATGACTAGAACGTAAAAATTGCATATTTTCTTATTTTTTTAGTACACCGTCCCTTACACGCTATATACTTACTGTACGAAATATACATTTCCATCTTCTGTTGATTTTTCTTCCCATCCTGGAGGTAGTTCATCTTCACTGTCCGAATCAATATTATGCATATTTAACTCAATTTAATTCTCCAAAGAGACTATTAGTGTGCTATGTTAATAGGTAATCTTCTATGTTTCCCCGGTAAGTAATGTAGTCCTCAAAAAGTTTATCGGAAGTTTGGATTTTAAATTGTTTCCACTTTCCTAAATCACACTATTAATAATTTCAATTTTTTCGGTTGAATTCTAGATTTTTGGATAGGTAAACACATGCAACAATTAACAAGTATAAAGTATCCAAAGAGTATGTAATAATGTATTTAGATTTTAGAAGTATTTTCATTAGTTCAAAAATTATTAAAACAACAAATTACAACTTTGAACTTTGATGAGGTCAATCAATGGTCATGTGACTTGTGAGCAGTGTTACCAAATGAAAATTTACCTAACTACCGTGTCGCCAGGCGGAAATTACCGTGTTTTAGAAAAAAACACCTTAGTATTAATTTAAAATTATGATGTATATTACCGTGTCAAGTTAAATAAAACATTTTATTTTTGTATTTTTTGATTATTAAACATTAATGTTTAAACATCTAAAAGCTCTACATCTAGGTCATGAATTGAGCTAGTCATTTTGTTAACCATCTCTTTTGATGGGGTAAAATCAACACAATTGCTACTTCGACGAATATTTTGCTGAGCTTATAGTTTTGGTAATTAGTTTATTCCTTTTCTTCGTTTTATCATTTACTTGGCTGAACAGTCTTTCACATGTAGCAATGGAGTGGGGTAAAGAAAAAATGTTTAGCATAAAAGTAGGCAAAAATTTAAATAGCTTTTCGCCACGTATTGCAAGTTTAATCTACGTCAAAGAGGAAAAAGTTTTATTTTTAAAGTCTACGTTGTGTTATGCGTTTCTTTCCATGCATTTTAAGAATTTTACATTTAAATTGGACTATTATTTACACGGTAATGATTATTTAAAAATACCATAGAAAATAACATGGATTACAAATTTTGATTACAAATTTCGATTTTGATGCAGTTTTTAGTGATGGGTGTGGATTTGATTGCTACATGTTCTTTGATAGGTTTTACGGTAACAACTGACAACTCATTAGGGGGCGCTGCAGTAAACATTTTGCAATTTATCTCCAAAATTACTACCTAGTCCAATTTTGATGTGGTTTTTAGTGATAGGTTCTGATTTGATTTGTGTATGTCCTTATATTTGTGTTACGATAAAAACCGACTAGGGGGTGCTACAGTTAATATTTGTTTGTGCACAAAACTTGTGCGACTTATGTAGATGCGGTTTTTAGGGTTCCGAGGTAAACTAGAAACCCTTATAGTTTCGCTATGTCCGTCCATCCGTTCGTCTGTCTGTCCGTAATCTAGCTCAGAGATCCTTAGTACTAGAAAGCTGTAGTTTGGCATGAATATACATATTAGTCACGGAAACAAAGTGGTAATATAAAATCTTGAATTTTTTTAGGGTAGCTCCTCTACATGTAAAGTGGAGATGTTAATTTTTTCTCGTGCAGGGTGGTATAGGGATAGGTTTTTAAAAACATTGTAGGTTTGTCGTGACAATTTTTCTATTGAGGGACTCGTTTGTGAAATATTAAGCTGTAAAGTGCAATTTTTGTATATCATTAGATAGCAAACAAGCAGATGGCTGTCCTGTTAGAAAAGGAAACTATAGTCTATAGATGCCGAAGATGTTAATGGTGCGTTGCTGTCCGTGTGGTGCGATGGCAATGCCACGTGCATAAGTCTGTCGGCTACCTTACCCTCCTAACCGCAACACAATAATGACAAGCATTGATGCTATTTCGCCATGAATAGGTAATGCAGTGGTTCCAAATAATCTACCACCTAGTAGTCACATTGGTAGTGACACGTATCGGTAATCGGTTGTCTTTTACGACCTGCCTAACAGAACATTCATAGATGATCTATTCTTCAAAGGGGGGCCGGAATAACACGCGGAAGTTGATAGAGTCAAGTTGTGTTCAAGTTCAGTGTAAAGTTTTTTGATTTTTTAGCGTGATTTTTTTCCAACCCCCAAACCCAACTGTTTGGGGGTTAGAAAAAAATCACGGTAGTAGTAAATGTTATGAGGTTAAAAGGACACTATCAAGGCTTATTACAAATTTCGAGCGATAGTCAACCAACTTATAAAATGTACTTGGAGAAGTTTTTGTAGGCGGTGAACCTATGGTGAGGATATATTCGTCATTGACGTTAAATGTTCCTAGTCAGCAATTTTGTGATGGGCAACTCCTGAACCTTACATTGCGCGTGGCCCGACATGCTCTTTACGCGTTTTTTTTTAAAATAATGGGCTTGTGGTTGATTAGTGAAGATTCTTAAGCAGGTGTTACGGTGGTAAAATTCTAGGAGACGATGCAGTATTATATTGTTTTAGCTACTACATATTTAAAAAAAAAATGATAGAACTCGATGGGTAAATATTTCTTTAGAGTGTGGTGATACTGTCTGTATCACTGTTATGTGGGTTATTGAAAAGTTTTCTTTGATCTAGATCAGTTATTACCACACAGTGTAAAGATCATACTCTACTGAGCACGGCATAATCTTGCTCTTTAGCGAATCTTTTGGGTCTAAGACATATTATATACGTATAACCGCCTTATCGACTGTAGTGCGCTGTAGTTTATGGATAGTTAACTTATTTTACCAAAACCTTTATTTCCTTGCAAAGATACACTTGCTGGTTGAAAAATGGAAAAGTATACTTGTCACCCCAAACATTTTCATTCTGTCGACTTCTGCCAATACAACGGCTATAAATTGAACTAGGGCTATCTTGAGCAGCCCTCCATCTTCCAACTGGTCTCTTCTTAAATCTTTCCATTAAAATCTCCAAATAAACCCCATGCTGCCATCGACTTATCCTTCGCTGACCCTAATACTCATTCTAAACATCACTCGTGTACCTAAGCCCATATTAGGCTTCCTATATTATTTGGCTCCACTAGAACCACAGCAGGTGTAGGTATTTGAGCGTAGTTATTGGGTTCCTCTTCCTTAGACTCATCTCGTGCCATCAATCATTTACAATTTCGGTGTTAATTTAGACAACATTATCTGATTATACTCATTTACGGTTGTGTGTTGGGATATATCTGAGCAGCTTCTCCGCCAGCAAAGTTTCCTTTAAATGCGGCGTGAGTCCTCTCCCACTGAACTGACCCAGCCACAAATTGTTGAGTAAATCTATAAAATCCGTATCGTTTAGTTGACGCATGTTGCGTGTCAGTTTGCAAAACTCAAAGTACAGATGCGGCTTTCCATGGAAACAGGTCGGTAACTTAAAACAGTCACTCCTTTTTACAAGTTGTAATTGCATCAAATCACCAAAAGCTAGGATATTTACTAGTCATGTGTAGATTGTTCAAATAAACTATTTTATGATAGCGCGTTATAGACTATAAACTATACTTTTCTACTTTTACGTTGAGTGTACATGGCTGATGGCGCGCTATAATATAACGCTATGTATTATATGAACCACTACAACTTCAATATTTACAGCACCAAAGAGAGAGTCGTTATTTTCAACTCTTGAAACCTTCAGTGAATGCACCGCAACATTTCATTTGAGACTGTAAAACAAAGAGTCTGTAAAAAACTGATCGATAATTTAACCAACAGACTCTTTTCCATTTGCGTATCAAATCTTCTTATCGATGAGTAGTAGAACCTTTTTCGATACCCAATGATATTGCACTGTGTTCGTTTATTCACTAGACGAGCTGCAACTCTAGTAAGGGCAGTGACTTCAACAAAACACGGTTAAAGTAAAGGAGGTACAGTGGGTTTTTAAAGTTAAAATACTTTACCACAAAAATAGTGCATTTATGGCAGCCTCAGACGGATTTTAATTTATTTCAACCTTTTTAATTATAGTTTAACCGTCGCATCGTGAGTTCTTTCAAAATTTATAATTTTGCTGTTTATTAAAAATATCATTCGTTTTATTTCGCCTTGTATACCATAACTAATAGGATTTAAATGTCGTATCTTTTGACTACCCTTTCCAATCAACCATGATAACTTGAGCTGATAGTAAAATGTACTGATTGTCCTTCGCCGACGAATCATTTTAATGAACTGACTGATATTAGAATACTAAGTCTAATACACTAGCACTTTACATATAGAATTCATAGCATACTATGTTGTGTACAAACTTGTAAAACTATAATAATGAAAATAAATTATTTAAATTTTTCAAAGATCTAATTGACATACAATCTGTATCTATACTAAGTAATACTAGCTGACCCAGCAAACGTTATTTTGTCATACAAATTACTTGTACTGAATATTTTGGTGGGGTACTTGAGGGGGGGAGGGGGTAAATTGGGATAAAAACTATCCTATCTTTTAAGTTGGACGTAACAGTAGATATCAATATATTATATACAACCACCCCGTTGGTCAAGTGGTTAGCAATCCTAACTACAAATCGAAGGGGCCCGGGTTCGATTCCCGACAGGGACAAACATTTGTGTTATGAGCATAGATGTTGTATTTCTGGATTTGCGTGTTTATTATGTATGTAGCAGTTATGTATATGTATTTCTATGTACTAGTATCGTTGACTAGCACCCATAACACAAGTAAATAATTTGCTTCCTTTGGGGCTAGATCAATCTCTTCTCCTTTCAGACACTTTCTTTCACACTTTTTTTTTCCACAAAGGCTTTAGTGGCATTCTTACAACAACGATATAATTATTTTTTACACATCTTTCATACGATCTTCTCTCACGGGTTCATTCTACGCATAAATCCACAATGTGTTTACCACCGTCGTTCACTCTACTATCATCATATGAACCAAGTATGACATCGAAACCAGGCCATTTAGTCCCAACCCATCCATTCAAATCACCATACAAAATGACTTTTTCATTGTCGTCAGCCATGTCTAGAACATCCCTTACCGAATTCCAAAACTTTTCCAGGTCACTGGGTGACGAAGAGCTTATTGGTGTATATAATGCGACCAAAAATGCTCTCGTGATTCCCTTTTGATACAGACCCTGAGAAGGGTCAAACATACCATAATCTTCTATTCACCAGAGACTAAATGTGACTAATTCACCAGAGACTAAACGTGACGATAGAAGAATACCTACTTCAGCGCCAACATGGTCGTTCTAGGACAAACCAGGCCACAGAGCCATCATGCCACTGGGGAAATCAGTGGTTTCATTACCTTTACGCTTAGTCTCTGTTACACATAAAACATCCAAGCATCTCTAATTCATTACATGCATCTTATCTTTCAACCCACCTCTCAAATTCTATGTGCCTATTTGGTACTCCGTACTCCTCGACTCACCTATTTGGGCCTGGCGTGATAGGTGATGGCCTCCAACGCCGCATCTGTCGTTTTTCGTACCGACGGGGGCGGATTGGTACGCGAGCGGGATGCCATAATCCACGGGACAAATTGCACTTATTGATTTAAGCCCAAAGTAAGAAAATTATTTGCTTGTGTTATAGGTGTTAGTCAACGACACTAATACATAGAAATACATATATAAATACTGGAATACATTTAATAAACACTAAAACCCGGAAATACAAACATTTATGCTCATCACAAATATGCTTGAACCCTAGCCCCATCGATTACGTAGTCAGGGTCGCTAACCACTCGACCAACGGGGCGGTCAAATTACAACGATTCTAAAGAAGTTTCGCTTTGAAAAGAATCATAATATTTGTTGCCTTACGTGTAGACAGAGAAAGAACTACCTGTAAATTGACTTTCCTGCTCACCACAATTCGCCGGTTTGTCAGTTGGCGTGATCGATGGTGATTCCAGTTGCCGTATTTTACCTCCCTTAAACGATTATCGCAAGTTTCTTCCGATAATCGAGACCAGTAGCTTCATACGCTCCTCGACGTAGCCACGAGTGATGTTAACAAAGCCAAACTTTGTGCTGCTATTCTGCTATATATATATATATATATATATATATATATATATATATATATATATATATATATATATATATATATATATATATATATATATATATATATATATATATATATATATATATATATATATATATATATATATATATATATATATATATATATATATATATATATATATATATATATATATATATATATATATATAAATATCCCTCCGCTAAGGCTCCGCGAGTCTCGATAAACACTAGGCCATGTCCCTTCTTTCAGAACTCATTATAAGTGGCTTCCTAATCGTGCACGCAGGAATTTACATTCACTTAGTCTGTACAAATATTTGTATGTCTGTATTTGTTGTAACGAATAAACTTAAAAATTACTAGACCGATCTTAAAATTATTAGACAACTAGCTGTTGCCCGCGACTTCGTTCGCGCGGACTTCGTTTACTCGGCACAGCTCCTCCCCCGTAAGTGATAGCGTGGTAATATGTAGCGTATATGTTGACCTGACCTGTTAGTAATATTCATGCAAAATTTGAAGTAAATTCATGCAGTACTTTTTGAGTTTACCCCGGACATACATTGGCTTTCCTACGATTTTATTATATGTACATATATAGATTAGAAAGCCACTTTATTAGCCAGTGTTTATTCTGACGCCCATAGCTGTTCTCTGTAGCCTTTTGTTAGTCTGAGCGCTTGATTTATCGTCAAGGCCGAGAAAGAAACTGTTATACTGGTAGTAGTAATCTTTGATTTAATGGCAACGCAGAAGCCACACATGCGAAATGTTGCAAATTATAATTTTTTTTTATGGGTTGGATAGTGAAATTTATTCAATTTTTTAAGTGAAAGAGTGATTGAAGTATTTTATTATCGAACTTAAATTTGATCAAGACCTGGCGATACAAGTTATTATTGACATGTGTGTATGACCAACAACAATGTATTTCTTGTCGTTTACTCCGATTAAGATACCTAACTTATCTAGACTGCACACGTAATCTTATATGCTAATAAAATTAATCACAATAGCCTAATAAAAGCGTCATAGAAAAAAATATATAAAATCAACTGCTAGTAACTTATCAATCTGTTACGGACTAGCGATCGCGTCGCACGCAAAATCTTAATCTTGTTTAATGTATATTTTATCAAAATCTAGACAAAAATTAGCGCAATCACTCGAATGTGTTATCTAAGCCGTGTGTAATAATTAAATAACAAAATATGGTTAAGGATTCAGTAACAACTATTTCAGGAAATATAAAAGAAGCGACAAAACATGAAGTGGATTTGGACGAGGCTCTCTCTATCGCTGGTAATGTTTGATGTAAAAGTTAATAAGCTTAAAAACTTAATACATATATGGATGCCGGTTTTCTTGCGCGATAGTCAGAGTGAACTATACATCATAAACGATAAAATACATTACAATTTCCCATTGCCATATTTGACGGTTAATTATTGCTTAATAAGTAAATTATTCAGAAAATATTTTATTGATAAGAAGTGATGTGTAATTAACGAAGATAACTTTATCGGTGTAAACATGTTTGTATCTTAATTTCATTGAATAAATTTGTTTTATTTATAAAAAAAAAGTATCTTCACGCCCGTATCCCCGAAAGGGTAGGCAGAGGTACAACAAGTGCACCCACGATTAGCCGAAGATACTTGGTCCCACAAATGTGATAGGTAGCAAGCCTATCGCCAACCGGGCACTTTCCAATCCCAGGCAATGTTGTTTTTATCAGAAAACTGAAAAAAACACATCTTTTAAATTGCCCGACCCGGGAATCGAACCCGGGACCTCTGTGGTCAACTCCGACACCGGACCACTACACCATAGTTTTATTTATGCACTAATATTATGAATGTAGAAGTTTGTATGTCAAATACAAACTTCCGCATTGTTTTATAACATTAGTGGTACATACTCTTTAAAGCTTCAACAGCTGACGGATTTTGAATAATTTTAATTTGTATCCTGGAAAAATGTAGTATTTCCGTTGAATTTCCCTGCTTAAAAACTTTAAACCGCTGCGTGGATGTCGGGTCGCTATTGCAAGTATTACATAATATCTATATAATATCTATAAATCGTAGGAAATAATCGTAGTAAATTTAAAAGAATACTTGGGGCGTGATCTACAATCGATATCGAAACCAAAAATATATTTTTTAGAATTATTGTCTGTTTGTCTGTATGTATGTCCGGGGTAAACTCAAAAAGTACTGCATAGACTTCAAATTTGCATGAATATTACTAACAGGTCGGGTCAACATATAGGCTACATATTATCACGCTATCACCTACGGGGGAGGCGGAGTGCGGAGTAAACGAAGTCCGCGCGGACGAAGTCTCGGGCGACAGCTAGCAAAGTAATAAAACGTTTTCTTAACCGCCCCGTTGATCAAGTGTTAAGCGAACTTTACTACAAATCAATGGGGCTCGTGTTCGATTCCCGGTTTTTAAAAATTACAGAAATAAATCATTATTCAAGATAAAAATAAGTGTTACGTCTGGGAGTAGTTAGAATAAAACAACTGTATACGAAATTCAATCTAATTTTGTCTAGCCGTTTCTTTTCTAAAATACACTTCCACACTTTCACATTTTCAATCAGGAGAACAATTTATTTGTTTGCTATTCTATTAAATAAATAAAAAACTACCTTACAGTCAGACATTTCGTAGAAGGTAAAAGAAGGCTAAGCAGGCACTCTCATCAAAAGAGTGTCTGTTCTTACAACGTGGTAGAGTTCTGAAATGTCTCGTCAATGTTTGGTACCATTGCCTTGCCTATTCCTGGCGCAAAATATGTCACTGTTTGTCGCTGTCGTGTTCCGATTTGAAAGGTAAGGTACTCGGTAAATTCTGCATAAGGTATTACGAGGTACGTAATACCACATGCAGATTTTTACAGCGGCACGGAAATGGATAATGTCTATAGGCGATGATTATATCTTTCGATCAAGAGAATCATCCGTTTATTTCCTATCATATGATATAAAATAAATAAACCGGCCAAATGCGAGTCGGACTCACGTACGAAGGGTTCCGTACCTATCCCTATTCAAGTTTCTACATGTTTAACACGACCGAGTAAAAATGCTTAAAAATTACGTTTGTTGTATGGGAGCTCCCTTTTTATTTTAAATTTATTTTTATTTAATTTGAAGAATAATATAGATATTACTAAATATTCGGTGAAAAATTTGAGCGTCTTCCTGTTACCGTTATTAAAATTGAGCAAAAAAATTGGAAAAAAACACGTTTATTGTATGGAGTAATGAAACTATAAAAGCCAGAAATCAGAAATCAGAAGTAGGTACTTTATTCAATAAAACTTAAGACATTTTGACGCGTCAACATTTTTTAAAGTACTACCGGATCGGAAACGCGGGCACACTCTTCTTAGTCCGCATTACTGTGATGGCCAACTTCGAAACCCTACATTGCGCGTGGCACGACAAGCACTATAGCCTCCCTTCATATTTTTTATTTTTGGTATTTATTGTTATAGCGGCAACGAAAACACATAACTTGTGAAAATTTCATATTTCTAGCTATCACGGTTTATGAGATGAGCCTAGTGACAGACAGACAGACGGACAGACAGACAGCAGAAGCAGAGTAATAGGGTCCAGTTTTTACCGTTTAGGTACGGAGCCTTAAAAATGTCTATAGTGCATTGCTATGTCATAACTAGTTTTTGCTTGCCACTTTACTCGTGTTACTTGTCTCTAAGGTATCCTGTGAGATATAAATGTATACCCTTGTCTATACTATACATATCGTGTAGGCAAAACTTCATTTTGCCTAAAACGTAACAGACGAACAAAGGCACTAAGTAAGGATATGCATAGATTTTACAATAAAATGAAGTACAATCGTATTGTACGGAAGTTTTTTTTTGAAGAAGATTGTGTTTGATTCTTAATAGCAATCCGCTTGGCAGAATGTTGCGTCTCTAGTTCAATTGATCTGAAATTAGATTGAAAACCTAGAGCGCAATATCAGATATTTTAAGATTATTATTAACCTGGCCCGACAGTGGGTTAACTTCAGAATATTGATAATTGATTTTTATTACGAACTATAGCGTCGCCAGAATTACTTTCATGCCGTCATACCATTAAATAATATAAAATATAGAAATGATATAGAATAATACATATAATATCTGGTAGACCGAGCTTTGCTCGGTTTTTCACATATTTTTGGAACCGATCTTTTCTTGGACCTTGAACCTTGATAAATCGATTCCTATAGAATATATAATTTTTTTTTGTACCTGGTTGACCGAGCTTTGCTCGGTTTTTCACATACCCATATTTTGGGAACCGAGCTTTTCTTGGACCAGGAACCTTGATAAATCGATTCCTTAAACCGAAAAACCCCTAATTTGTGACTTTCATGAAAATCGTTGGAGCCGATTCCGAGATTCCAATTATATATATACAAGAATTGCTCGTTTAAAGGTATTAGATAATTTCAAGAGGATAAATATAATGTCAATTTGTTTATTGACAAGGTTATGAATAAATTTGTACAGCAACTACTATCAATTTTTATTCAAACAATAACTTAATATTACTTTAAAGGTATTTTAATTCCTGAGTGCAAGCGCATCCCCTTGCACCCTGCTTCCGGCGTCCATGTAACGAACATAACGCTCTTCCTACGAGCATCTTGCCCGTAGCACCTCTTCCTGGAATACTGTTGCAGGATTATTACGAACCTAACCCGAAAACCTAACCCAGAAGTGGTTACGGTTAGAAAAGCAAAAAATATTAGTATTGTTACGTGCTTCGGGTTCGTTTGTTCAATAAAACGCCACTTATATGAAAACCGTGTATTTACAACACAAATACACAATAAAACACAATGTAATACTTAAATACTCTGATTAACACTAGTCACTCACTGTACTAACACTTAACCGACTACACAATAAAACACTTCACTTATTCACTACATTATACACTGGTCACTCCGCTTTACACTGGTCGCTCGTACTATCGCTTTTGATCACTGTATTCGAGAACAGTTTTTGCTCTCTATTTGTCAACACATCTCTATTTATACCCATGGTTAAGTTCCACCTTATTCCCGAATCCTCTACTAAGCTAATCGTAAACAAGTTATTGTAAACAAGTCCTAGTACACGCTTTTTGCCCTTATGCCCAAAGTGATAAGGTCAATTATGGCATAACGATTCGGGTAACGATCTACTATAACTATATGTTTATCAGTAGAAGTAGCTATCTCTTTCTTTTATTTCTAGATCGCTTCAGCGCTTCAACTTTCACGTTTCTAGATTATTCGCAACAGTATTTTATGAACAGAACCGTCTTGCGTTGTTCCCAACTAAATTTATTTTTTAATATTTATTCATTTATTAATTCTATTTTAATTAATTATTATTAACAAAATTAACAAATGTAAATAATTTTAAATTTGTTATAAATTTAACCTTATACATATATTTATTAGGACAGGGGTTAGAAAAAAATTTAATAATCATATAACTATACATACAATTTTATTATCATTTTACCTTAATTTCTTATTTCACGTTTCTACAAAATAAAAATAAAAAATGACAATGTTTCTTAACAAAATACCTACAATAGGACGGGCACAATTCTCAAAAATTAAATATACCCTGGTTCCTACAGCCTACCACATTCTTTACCTACATCGTTACACATGCTGCCGGAAATCGCTATTTCTTTTTTTTTATACAAAGAGAAAATAATCGCCTATATACACCAAGTATGCCAATGGTGTTTTGCGAAGTATATGATACGTATGTTTTTAGCATACACATCACATGTTACAGAGTTACATGTTTAAGTTTTGCAGCTATTTTACACTCCAAAACGAAACACGAGAGTGTCATGCACTGTTTGCGTCAGTATTTATTTTGCGGTAGACCTAGGTTAGTTATAGTCCGAGAAAGACGTCGCAGACTCTATCACCTAGTAGTCAAAATGGTCGTATCACGGTTGGCTTTCATTTTAAGATCGCTCAAATTAACGTCGGGCGAAGCTGTAATATCACAGATTATTTAATAGTTACTATCGTAATATCCAGAATCAGATGGTTATACGACATCAGCTGATAGTTTTCTTGTTTCCCAGCTAGTTACAGTTATTATTGATCCAGCTTAGCCATGGTTACGGCGATATCGAGAGATGGTACCTACCGTACATCAAGAAATATAGATTTTAAATTAGCCACAGAAAATCACATACTTATTTCCGCCGCAATAACGTCGGTACTTGTTGCTGTCATATTCTATTCCGTACCTCTGATGCCACGCACTACTAACATTTTTGATATTATACGTGATGGCTATTTTCTTCTATCAGGAGAACTATTTGCTTGTTTGCTAGTCACTACCATCGTGGCTACTAGGTGTTAGAGTTCTGCATTGTCTCGTCCGGGTCTGATACCACTGCCTTACCTATTCCTGCTGCAATAGCGTCAGTGCTTGTCACTGTCGTGTTCCAGTTCGGAGAGTGAGGTAGCCGGTAAACTTATGCATGTGGCATTAGATCTTGCCACAAGAAAGCAACTCACTATTACCGTCTTTGGTGTCTATAGGCGATGGTTGACTCTTTCCATCAGGACACCCATCTGCACGTTTGCTATCTTATATACAAAAAAG
The DNA here is from genome assembly GCA_036924255.1 of Apodemia mormo. Taxonomy (NCBI): domain Eukaryota; kingdom Metazoa; phylum Arthropoda; class Insecta; order Lepidoptera; family Riodinidae; genus Apodemia; species Apodemia mormo. The sequence goes on along the minus strand of JAUPFN010000008.1, from coordinate 35,524,879 downwards.
AATCCGGAAAGATGTATTATTTTAAAATGGCCTACAAACATACCTATATCACGAGCAAATAATTTGCTTGCTTAGGGTTAGGTGAATTCGAGTTTATAATTAATCCAGTGGTAATACCAGCGAAATTAGTATTCTATGTCGATGGGTAATACTAATTATATCGTAATATATTTTAGGTTTTGGAAGGTATAACATAAAGTACAGCCTGAATTTGGCATTATTCTTGATAGCAGTGATAGTAGAGCCCGTCGGGTATTCATTCGTATTGCCGTCGGCCAAGTGCGATCTGGACATGTCCGATGCTCAACGAGGGTTTATAGGATCAATTCCTTATATTGGTAAGTATTTTTTTGAAATCAATGACTATTAAAAAAGTGCAATTATAATTTGGACGGATTTTAACTTCATGTGTGTGCAATTCCATATGCATAAGTCTACTGGCTACCTTACCCTCCAAACCGGAACACGACAACGACAAGCATTGACGCTGTTTCAGCAGTAATAGGTAAGCCGGTGAACTAAATATCGGACGAGACGTTGCGGATCTCTACCGGAAATAAATAAACTAATTAAAATAAACTAAAACCTGCAGAGAGACTAATTATTTCAACCTAGCGTTTAGTTTCTAACTAGATGCAGCCCGCTGCATTATAATTTTTTTTTGGCTAATCCCGCGGGATCATTTAATTTTTCCGGAATAAAAAGTAGCCTACGTGCTATTCTAGATCATCATCTATCTGTGGACCAAATTTCATCCAAATCCGTTCAGTAGTTTTTGTGTGATTGAGTAACAAACACCCATCCATCCACACATCCAAACTATACATTTATATATTTATATATCCAAACTATATATTTATACACAAATTTATAATTATAATATTAATAAAGATATTCAATGTTTTCATTTTCTTAATAACAGCTACTTTTACGCTTCGCTTTTGACGAGATCGTCTCTTCGGATGATGATCATAGGTATTGGTGGCCACTTCTTAACAAACAAGCGGATGGTTTTCCTAATATTGTTAATATAGACAAAATTGCAATGAGTCTATCAATAAGCAATCAGTTGTTATTAGGTGAATATATTAACTACGAGTAGTTTGCCTGCTTAGCTTCATCGGTGACTGCAGTAAAAAAGTCAACGATATAAGAAAGAAGTTTTCCCTCGTTTGAAGATTAAACCAACTGCCGTTATAACCATTTGTGAACACCTTAACCTCCACGCCGATGGTAATGGCATTAGTTGTAGTATTGATATTTTGTAAAAAAAATATTCTACTATTACTAGAGAAAAAAATACATTCGATCTAATCTTTTATTACAAAATTCCGAATAGCCCCTAGAGTCTCAAAAAGCCTCATTTTACGATATTAGTGTCATGGATAACACCTAGTCTTGTTTGGGGTTAGTTCGTATTTTATGAATTCGCTATTTTTTTTTTTGTAATTAACAATTTATTTCAAAGGTATAGTACTTACATCGTTTCCATGGGGCTATTTGGTGGACACGCAAGGGAGGAAGAAAATGGTCATTTACAGTTCTCTGGGTGCGGGTGTGTTCAGCGCATTGTCTGCGTTTATGCCTAATCTTGTCACGTTCACACTCTTTAAGTTTTTATCGTCGTTGTGGTAAGCTTATAATAAATCTATATCTATACTATTCTTTACTACTATTTAAACATATTTCTATGTTTTCTGTTTTTTATAAACTCAAAAACTACTGGACCAATCTTAAAATTTCTTATACCATTAGAAATCTACATTATTCAGGAGTGACAGGCTACTTTTTACCCAACTGAGTAAAAGCAGTTGAGGATTTTGATCACACAAACGAAGTCGCGAGTAACGACTAGTGCTTAAATATTTTATGAAACTTTAGAAAAGATAATTCTAAATGCTGATTTTTCTGCTGCATTGGCAGTAGTGCTTAATTGTGGGTTTCCGATTCAAACGGTAAGGTAACATGTAACTCACGAGTAGACATCGATAAATGAAAAATAAAGATATTAAATGTGCGTTGCTATCTGTGTAGCAGAGATGTAATGCCAGATATTAGTTTTTTAGATACGATAGAAAACGACAGTGTCAAGCACTGACCCAATTAGAGCAGGAAAAGTAAGGAGGTAGTATCAAGCCTAGATGAGAGTTGGTGCTTGCCTTTACCTGCCAGAATAGCATTAGTTCCTGCTATCCTCTAAACATGATATGTTTTGAGGGTAAGTGATAATCGATAAATTTGGAATGGGTTACATCGCTGTCACCCTGATGCTATTAATATCTCTGTTTTCTGTATACAATCAGAAAATATCAGAAATATAAATATCTATACTTGTCACACAAAATGTTTGTATTCGTCGGAATTCAAGCTCCCAAACAACGCAATCGATGAGACCATTTTTGGAAATTGGGGCAAAATCAGTAACTTCCTTATCTACATACGTAGCGGGAAGATAAAAAAAATGGAAAAAAGTAGCATATGTTCATCCCAAGACTTTAAGTATCGCTGTATAAAATTTCCGCCGTAATAACGTCACATACAGACAGACAGACAGACTTACTTATCGCGTTTATAATATTAGTATCGATTATAGAATTAGGTCACAATAATTACATCGTCAACTGCTTAATATTAATACAATTCTAATAGGTTGTTGTTGTCATTGTTGTCATTGTTTTACTCTGATTGTGTGCATGCAATAGAAGTTTAAATGGTAATTATTAAACACGGTGCACTAAAAAATACTGCCATCGCAATTTTACAAAAATATAGAAAAAGTATCATCACGCCAGCTTGCTTGCGGAGTCGGTAGAGTGAACCAAACATCAATAGACGGTCTGGATAAACACGATTCAACGGTTTATGAATTGGAGAGACGGGTGGTGGTTTTTACTGCCCACTTACTGTCTTTAACGACTGTAGCTTATTTCTTGTGGTAACTGGTAACAACAGCTCAACCTGCTCATTTGAGGTACGTGAGTGCTAATACACCACCACAAGACTCCAAGCTGCTACTGAGTATCAATTTTCAAGGACAAACCCGAAAAAAAAAACAAAAACACTTTGGCCCTTTCTGGGAAACCAACCCGATAGTTCCTGATCGGAGCCGAATAGGCTAAACAAGAGGCAGTTGAGTATAAGCTTAAGTAACCGCTAAGAGCTTCAGAGTTTAAATAAGCTTGTTTTCGAGCTTATTTAAGCTCTGAAGCTCTTAGCGGTTAGTGGCAGCTTTCAATCGTGTTGTGTTTTAACCCCCGACAAGGGATTTTATAAGTTTTACGTGTTTGTGTCATGTGACATGTGTGTGCATGAAATAATGAACCGATTGAGTGTAGTTTTTGCTATCGAAAGTCCTATCTGTCGAGAGAAACGATTCAATAAAATCTATTCAACATTTACAACATCACCAGGTCTTTTCTTCTTGATGAAAGAAATGAATCATCTGGTACATGCTTGATCTATACGAAAATTTGTATTGTTGCTGCAATGATATTGCAATGAAATGTAGGGTTGCCAACATTTTTTTGTCTAATTATAGTATTTAAAAAAAAACTATAAAAAATATAATTCGCTTTAAAAAATATACTTAGTATTTTAGTAGTGAAGAATAAAAAATATACTAAGTTGTATTTTTACACTTTTTTAAACTGTATTTTTTTGCACTTCTTGCATTCTTTAACAATTATTTCATATTTGTCTTCAATAAAACTGCTATAAACTTTATCGCAGTCAATTTTTAAATTAATACAAATCCAAAGCTCATTTAATTTTTCTTTTAATAGTTTTAGTGTTGCAAATTTTAAATATTGATCTATTGTATTGAAATATAGTATTTTCGCGTACTATATATTTTTTCAATAGTATATAGTACGGAGTGCCGAAATACAGTACAATACTATATATTGTAGTACGGTTGGCAACCCTAGACATGGTAACGAAGAACGAAGATCAGCAACTTCTTTCATGTTTTGCTCTGCATATTACGCATATAAAGTAGAAAGGTGTTCTGATGATAAAAAAAAGTATCATGAGTTCTTTCATTGAGAGTTATGTATATATTTCAGCATAGCGTGTCCCTCGTCTGTCCCATACAGTTTCATAGGTGAAATATTGCCCTTAAAGTATAGAGATATTACGTTATCTGTAACGAATGCCATGCAAATTACAGGATCGGTTTTGGTACCACGTAAGTAAAATTCTATTTATATTATTACAAATATGTACAATGAGTAACAAAAACCATGTCCAACTCGCTCGGGGCATATAGGTAGGTCAATGACATTATCAAAAAAATAATAAAATAATTTAATTTATAAAAATAAAAATATAATGGTATTTTAAAATGCTCTTATTTAACCTTCAATATTTTGCAATAATTTTAAAGTGGACAACACTTAGTATATCGCATCAGATGTGGCGGTGTCTCTTAAGCCGTTAGCAATCCCTGTGTAGCCCTTCTAAGGTCTAACAAAGACAACATAGCGCACGCCGCACCCCCAATAAAGTAATGGCAAAATTCGCAAAAGTAGTTTTTTGGGTAAACGAAAAAACAGTTTTCCGTGTGGGAGTGGGAGAGTAAGTGCAAGAGGGTGTTTATTTTCTCTTTTTTAAATATAATTGTAAGTTGTGGCCAGGGTTGCTAACTTTATTAAAAACTAGCTGTACCCGCGACTTCGTTCGCGTTTGGCCATCCTTGCAAAGTAATTATTAGGAACTGACCACAGTATTTCTCGTATTCAGCAATACTTTGGACAGCGAAGCACTTTTATCAAATGAGAAATATTAAGAAAAGATTCTTTTAGTGTGGATTTGAAAACACGTTGACTTTGATAACGAACCTTGTGTCTTGTAGGAATTTAGGCAGTGTTTAACTGAAGTCACCTCGCCTTTTATTTTCTACAGTCATGCTTACAGTTTTATTTGTATGCCATTATATACTCATTCCATTTAAAAAATGATTTTATATTTGAATAAAATCATTTTTGCAAAACCTATTTTTATAGAAAGGAAAATTGCACACCGGTGAAGCAAATGTCTTCATCTGTATTATAATTTTTAAACATGGCTGGGGCTAACCATCCGCCGGATAAAAGTGTCGCAACTAAAATACGCCACTGCCAGGGCAATCATAATCAGCCAAGAGGCTGCGAATTTAATTCTTATTTGTAAAAAAATGTTTTCGTCTACCTTGAAGTGAGTCCAAAAAAACTTCCACCCAGAGTTATTTACGGTGTTATCCTTACTCCATTGACAGCTGTTATATTTGTTATATTACGTGCAACGTTTGTCACATCATAGCCGGTTTCAGAGCGGAAGGCTCGGTCAATAATCCTTCAGGAGTTACCGCGTACGAAAAAATTAAAAAAATGTGGTTAAACATAACTTTGAGATTTTTCAACCAGTTAATTTTTTCCCAAGACAACGTTTTTCATCTTGCTAAAACTGCGTTTAATGCTTTTTGAAAGATAAAAATCGATAAAATCGCGATCAAAAGTTACAGCATTAAAACTTCAAAATAGACATTTTTGGTTTCAACAACCTTAGATATTATTATCATAACAACTTTAAGATTTTTTGAGGGCAAAACATTGAAGGTGAAAGTATTGGCTTGTACCTAGGTTCCTAATGGGCAACGATGATATTTAAGCTAACTAATTTTAAAATCCATGGTGTATGTCTGATAATTAACAATATCTGACTCCATTGCAGTAGTATTAGTCAAGACCTATAAAGTCAGGGCGAAATAAATAGTATTTGCTTCCAGTAAACGTTATAACTGCAATGTTATTATTATTAAGCATAATATCTTGACCGTGGAGGAGGACGTGTGGGGGTTAGGAACATTTTGTTTAAAACAATTAAAATACGGCTTTTTGCAATTTTTTGCCAATATTTCGTAAAATACGCGTGGAATCGACATGTTTTTTTATTATCAATAGGGAAGCGCTTGACTACGATCTCGCCTGACGGTAAGCTAAGATGCGGCCTAAGATAGAACGCGCTTCCCTAGAAGTTCCCTAGAGTTCGAAGAGTTCAAAAAATCTAGTTTATATAAATGATACTTACGAAATTAATGTTTGAAAAATATACATCATATTTTTTAAAATTGATGATTGTGATCTTTCGAATGGCATTCAACGCAATTGTTTAACTCAAAATTGTTTAAATCGATAGGTTAAAAAATGTCAAAGAAATGTAAAAAAAAACTTTTTTTAATTTTTTAAAACTTTTTTTATATTGAATCGTCACTGACAAATCCCAAATAATTTCCAGTATTTAGCGCGGTTTTTTAGAGGGCAAACCTAATTCGATTTTTATATCAAACGGTATATTAACCTGAAAGTTTTTTAAAAAATCTGTAATAAGTTTACTGTAAACAACGTAATTTTGTTTGAAAAGCTGTACCTTTTGAAAATTTGACTCGATTTTGATTTTTGAAATTCAATATAGTTTTTTTAGTAAGTACTAAAATATTGCAGAAAATTAAAAATGATTAGTTAAAAAAATTCGAAGTTACGTCGAAAAAAATAACTCCGAACGGATAAATATATTTTGATGCAATTTATGCATTGGAGGCAGTTTTTTGAGAAGTAAAGCTGATTAAATTTTGTACTATATCGGTTCATTAATCTGGAAATTGTATTAAAAAAATATTGTTCCGCCAAAAACCTTTGTGAGGTTTTCCAAACTTTCTCAAAATCTCCTTTACTGAATTAGTTAAAATTTTCAGGAAGTCTAAGTTGAGTGGAATCCAATCGAATCCCATTAACCACGTTTCGATCGATCAAGCCGTTCAAAATTAATGAGATGTTTACATACACACATACAGACTCACGCGCGCACACACACACACATACATACATATGTCATCGTGAAAATAGTCGAAAAAGGTTCCTAGGTCCTCAAAACGTGGAGATCTGGTGAACACTCGATTTTCGAAAATCGAGGCAAAATCAGTAACTTCCTTATCTACGTAGCTACGTAGCGGGAAGTTAAAAATATATACCTAATTAAAAAGATAAAAGTTATTTATTCAGGTTTATTTTTAGAATAATTTTTATTTAAAGCAAATTTCGTAGCGGGAAGTTAAAAATAAATAAATTAACACATGGCTTTGTAGTTTGTTATTAATAAAAAACAAAATAGCCTTTGACTAAGAAGCTATTCTTTTTCATTGAAAACAATTTGCAATAAAAAAAAACATCTTGTTGCACTTTTCTTAAATTTATTAATATTTTCATTCTCTAAAAAATATTTTAAATGTAAATTTGTATCATTTTCAATAAGCAAGATAAGCAGTCACGGGTTTTTTTATTATTATAACAAACTACTCTGCCTCGTGGTCTAGGGACAGCCTATTTGGCTCAGATCATGAGGTCCCGGGTTCAATCCCCGGGTCGGTCAAAGATGTTATTGAGATATTTTCGAGGATTTTCTCGAAAATCTAAAATCTCAGTAGTAACACGAAAACTGGCGGAGTGTTATATATATTACCACTGCCGTACCTCGGATGAGCACGTAAAACTTTTGGTTCCAGTTATCGCTAAAAATAGTCGATCGAATATGCGGCGATGAGGATTACCATTTATCTCACCACCGACAAACCGGTGAATCGCGGTGAACCGGAAAGTCTATAGACGGTCGGTTTACTCTGCCTACGTCGCAAGGGAACCGGGCGTGATGATACTTTAATAAAAAACAACAACGCCACGTAATTTTTCCTCACATTTTTGATTTTTGATTCTCACAAATAAAGGAAAGTTAAGTATCTTTTGATAGAATTTGTTTTGATGAAGTTATATGTGTGTAATTTTTTTCTGTAAGATGTTGATCTTATTCTGGACAGAACTTATAAGTACATGTTCGTATATTCTACTAAACAATTTTTTGTAAAGTATTTTGGAGTCCGACGTTAGTCAGTATACAAAGTGGCTTAGGCACTTGCAGAAGTTTCATTCATTTTAAAAGATAACTGATTGATGTATCTAATTTTGAAATATTTACCGTGTTGTCTTAGCGGTCCGGTGTCGTCGTTGACCACATGAGATCCCGGGTCCGATTCCCGGGTCAGGCAAAACAAAATGTACTTTTTCAGTTTTCTGATAAAACAACGTTGCCCGGGATTGGCTTGCCACCTATCACATTGTGAGAGAGTATTTTCGCTAATCGTAGGTACACTTCTTGCACCTCTGCCTACGTATTCCAGGATATGGGCGTGTAGATACTTTTTTATCCTTTTTTACGTTATGCAATGTAAAAACAAAATAGTGAATTTTCCCAATAGCCTATCCTTACGTTAAATTTTATAAAGAACAAATTCTATTAGTATACTCAATTTCGATTAGATGCATCTTTTCTGAGATATTAGCAAAAACCTGAAAATTGACCTGTTATATTTTCAAATATATTATAATTATTCTTATATAAATAAATAAAATGTTTAGGTTTATATTTTACACATATTTTACTAATTTTTAAGCTAGTAAAATTGCATTTATAATAACTTTAATAAAAAAGTATACATTCTAGAACTGAATCTCTCGTAACACTATGAAATGATAATGCTAACTTATATTGAGCCGTGCGTTCAAAGGTTTTGTATACAATCCGGGTGTCACGTTCAACTGGACTTACCACCCGAAACCGTTGAAACTTCTGATGTCTGTAACTTCTAAATTATAAAACTCATGAGCTTGAAATTTTTAAGGGATAATCTTTATAGTACTTACTTTTGAACAAAAAAATAATAAAGGATTTCGAATGACAGGTTAATGAATTAAAGCTAAATATACGTTTTTATCTTCATCCCCTATCCCACGAGAACCATACTGAATTTTGGGATAAAAAATATCCTATAACCTTCTTCGGAGTAGTAACTCTAATCATGCTAAATTTCATTTGAATCCGTTCAGTAGATTCGGCGTGATGCGCGGCCTTGATACAGACAGACAGACAGACAGACAGACAGACAAAAATTAAAAAAATTACATTTTTCGCTTCAGTATCGATTAAAGAGTATCTTCCAAAAAATTTTTTTAAAATATCTTCAATGTACAGAAATCGACCTCTTACAGTTTTATTATATGTATAGATATATAGTATCGTACCATATTCTATTCAATTGTACTATATATTACAGAAAAATAATATAGTACGAAAAATGCTTTATGCTCATAGACTATTCAATTGTCCTGTTTTTTCTTATGTATCAACTGTGAGTGAAATGTGTTTGCAGTGCAGTACGGAGAATTTCAGAACGGAATAATTTAAACTTTCTAATTTCTAAAGCTATATATTAAGAGCTAAATTTCAAAAAATTTAAACTCAAAAAATCTATACCTGCATCTGGCGATTTCCGGAAAGATTTTTGTCGTTATGACAATAGCGATAAGAAAGGAATATAACATGTATTAATTTAATTTAAAAATAAATTTTAAATTTATTTTTTAGTATTGATCTATTGTTATTTTAAAATGAATGAATGGAATAAAAATAATAATGGACAAAGCCATTAAGCAATTGCACGTGTAAAAAATGAATCCTAAACAAAAATAAATTTGAAATTTTATATCAGGATCTATTTTCTAAAAGTAAAAACACTTTATTTTTTCCAAAAAAGTGTAGTAATATTTATTGTGTCCCAACTTTATTGAAAGAGCGATGTGTTTGTAAATTGTCCGGAGTATTTTGTTGTCATAGGTAGGTAATATTTATATAAATGCCCAACTACTCCAAAGCGATCACAACAAATTGATTGAATGGTGTTCCATTAATGAAATGACGTTAAATGCGGATAAATGTGCAGTGATTCGTTTCTATCGCAGTAAAACTGCTCTGTCCCGTGTATACCAAATAGGAAGACATGATTTGGAGGAAGTATCTTGTATTCATGATTTGCGTGTACTGATCGACTCCAAGCTTCGGTTTTACTCTCATATTGGTCAAATATGTCAAAAGGCTACCAGATGCTTTGATTCATCACGCGTAACTGCAGTGAATTTAGGAGTCCACTTACTAAATCTACATGATTTAACTCTTTGGTTCGCAGTAAGCTAGAAATTCGAATATTGCAGTGTCGTTTGGAATCCGCATTACAAAGTTCACAGAGAGAGAATTGAGAAGGTTCAAAAACGATTTATTAGACAGCTTACATTCTGGCAGTTCATGTCGAAAAAAATCCCAACTTACATTTTAAAACATTAGCTTTATCAGACAGAAGGTGTTGTACCGATGTACTTTCCCCTCTACAAACTTTTTCGAGGTCAAATCGACCTATCTGAGTTTCTTTCTGACATAAGTATATCGGTTCCAACGCGAATACCACGCTACGGCAAAAACAATCTGTTTAACGCAACGAGATCTAAATCAAATTTGGGCGAATATTCACCTCTTAATAATCTCTACGCTCATAATGAATTTGTAAGAACACATAAACTAGACATATTTGCAGACAGTATTCTTGAATTTAAAAAAATTAGTATTCCATTAAATACCATTTTTTTTTAAATTCAAGAATGTCGTTATTGCCTTTAATACAGGCAGCACTTAACTTGCGTTATTGTACTAGATATAATATTATGTTAATGTTTACAATGCATGTTTTGTTTACTTTAAATAAATAAAAAAAATGTGATTGAAGATTTATTATTTTGATCAGAGAAAATTTTGAACACGGTTTTTATTACTCACTAGTTAAAACGTATATTTACATGTACATCTGAGGTGTTAACAGAATTCCAACGTTAATTAGTACAAATAACGCACTTTCAAGCAAAACAATAAACTTAAGAGGCTATTAATTTATTTTTTTTTGCATCCAATAGATGCCTCTCGTGAAGGAAAAATATGTGCAGAACTCTACCACCAAGTAATCGCCATTAACGAACACCACTACGTTCGCTATTAACGAACTGCCTGACAGACTGTCAGATCGTCTATTCTTCAAAGAAGGCCCTGACCAAAAATAAAGTTTAATAAAGTACGATGGTATCAATTCCTTCATGTTCAAATTGCACAGTACAAGTCCGAAATGTTGGTTGCTGGTTTAATAGATAATATGTTTTCTTTACAAGATTAAGGCAAAATACGTATGCTCAAATTTGTTAAGCTGGTTTCTTTATTGTTTTTTTTAATAATTTTTAGTGATAGCTTGGGCGATATTACCGTTGGACTTTAGCGCGGATTTTGGACTGTACTATTTTCGTCCCTGGAGACTCCTGACAATAGTATACTCTAGTTTATTCATAATAAGCGCTATCTTTTTGTCATTTGGTCCTGAGAGTCCGAAATACCTGATATCGCAAGGGAAACATGACGAATCTTTAGAAGTCCTAAAAAAGATATATGCCGGAAACAAAGGAAAATCTCCTGAAGATTATCCTGTAAGTTACATGTTCAGACATTATTCTTAGATACTAGTTAACCAAGCGCCTTAAAGTCCGCTGCGTGATACAATTTATTAGTAAATCCCACGAAAATTAGGTATTTTTCTGGGATGAAAATGATAAAATCTACTTAATCTATGTGTTAGGTACTAAACTGTGTGGACTATGATTTTAAACCAGCGTCAGCCCTTGATCAGCGTAAAGCGATATTGTCGTAATCAAAAGACATCTTTAATATTTTTTTATTTGCTCTAATTTGTTTTTCTGTCTTGTCATTTTAGCGCTATTGTGTTAAAATCCATTTAAATCTGTCTAGCACTTGCAGCGAAAAGAAGACAGAAATACCCCCCCCCCCACACACACTTTCTCACGCCCTCACGCATATGCACACACATACCTATACACACACGCACACACAACCACACACAGACACACACACACACACATACACGCACATTTGTTTTGTAATACTAGCAACCCACCATACAATTCGTCGTGTGATTACAGTTTATTTACCTAAATCCAGAAACAATATATGAATATTAAATTTTGTCTAAATCTGTTTAGCAGCAGTTTTGTCGTAGAGAAGTTAAAATCATTAAAAAAAATTAGCAAACGAGCAGATCTATTTTCCGATGGCAAAAGTCAACTATCGCCTATAGACACATAAATTGTTATTGTATGCATTTTAATGAATCTGAATTATTTTAATACTGTAAATGTTTAATTCTTTTTTAGGTCCGACATTTAAAAATTCCAGAAGAAAGTAAAAAAGAAAAACAATCGTTTTTGAAAGCATTACATGTTCAATCAGTGCCCTTAATGAAACCGCCATATATAAAATGGATGTGTTTAAATAGCATACTGTTTTTTGGAATTTTTGCTACGTGAGTGAGTTGAATTATGTACTTTCAATTCAGAATAATCAGGCAGAAAGTTATTTATTACTATGACTGCTGCGTCGTCTAGTAGATAGTTTATTCGTATCAGTTTATAAGGTCTCGGCTTCGAGAGACGGGTCGGGCCAGTGGCGGATTTACACATTTGTAGGCCAGTAGACTATTCAAATTTTGCCGCCCCTACCAACCTCTTCTGTATTATTTTTACAATCCAAAATTTTACTTAAGATTTTTCTATCATTACTAGTATGGCGGGGTGAGATATAGTTTGATAATATACATTATTATATCATATACATAATACATTATGTCAGATACAATAATATGTGATATACATTTGTCTTTCATTGTAATTACAGTGATGATGACAATAAATTTGATTTAAGTACTTACATAATGAAAATTTTTAAATATATTTTTTACCCGATTTTTCTATTTGCAAAATTATCAATTAAATTGTGGTACAAAATATTGTTTACTAGCTGACCCAGCAAACGTTGTTCTGCCTTTTTGACTACTCTTATTTTTTCCTATATTTTTTCAACTTTTAAACTTTCCTTGGACTTCAACAATTAATTCAAAACCAATATTAGCAAAATCTGTTCAGCCGTTCTCGAGTTTTAACGAGACTAACGAACAGCAATTGATTTTTATATATATAGATTAGTTTAGACTCTACATATAAAAAAACTAGTGTTAAAATTTTCTTGGCTTAAGATATATGTTCGAATTTTTTTAAGCAAGAAACACTTCTCTCGCCCGAACAATTTGTCCTTGGTGTACTTAGATCCTTTTGAAATACTATCCGATCCGGTAGTAATTTCTGAAGTTGTCGACGCCTGAAAAGTGTCTGTAAAAGTTTATTCGAATAAAATGTTTTTTGATTTTGATATATCCAAGTTTGGACAAAAATCTGTGTATTCACCAGATTGAAGATGGACGTTCCAATAATTTTAATAATTTCTCTTAGAAGAAAGGTAGCATTGAAAATATTTGGAACTATATCAGTCTCTAAATGTGACGGCCCGGGGCGCCAAATTTGGGGGGCGCTGAGGTCTGGGGCCTCGGCCTTATGCCTTCCGCGCTATGTACCCTCAATACTGTGCTCTATGTGCCGTATTCATAGTTCACAGTCGGTTAACCGACTGTGAATACGGGACTCACGTCTTCACAGACGACGGACGGACGAATTAAGAATTCTTAGATATAAGTCCGTACTTAAGTCCACGTTTTCATTGACTTATTGGTCTGGGGTACTTAAGTCCACGTTTTCATTGACTTATTGGTGGGCTGAGGTCTGGGGCCTCGGCCTTATGCCTTCCGCGCTATGTACCCTCAATACTGTGCTCTATGTGCCGTATTCATAGTTCACAGTCGGTTCACAGACTGTGAATACGGGACTCACGTCTTCACAGACGACGGACGGACGAATTAAGAATTCTTAGATATAAGTCCGTACTTAAGTCCACGTTTTCATTGACTTATTCTGAATATGATAAGTCAATGAAAACGTGGACGGACGACGGACCTATGCTCTGTGTTGGTGTGTGACTCTGGGCTCTAAACTCTGTACTCTGTGCTGACAAGTACTGACAAGTGTAGCGGGCAATGATTTTTTTGGGTTATTGGACGATTCGCACGAATTTAACTCGCATGAAATGTGCGAATCGATTTTTTTTAAATTTTCATAATATTATTTTTTCTATAGGCGATTTGCACAAAGTTATTTTTTTGGTGTGTGAATCGACAACTCCAAAAATATGTAGTAGGCTTTTGGGACATATTTTATTTTACAGAACACATAATATAAATACAGTTATGTTCACTCGTTTCAGAAATAATAAGAATATGAAAATCGAAGCTTAGATGCCAGCTATTTTACTTGATACTAGGAAAGCCATGCATAATCATTTTATCACGCTAAATTTAAGTGTTAATCCATTTATTTTATTTTTTGTTTATGTATGTTCAAAAAGTAGCAATCTGTTGCTTTGTGAACGAGATTTGATATTTTTTCAGTCCGCAAATCATCTCATAGCGAATGAAGAGAACGTTTACAAAATTTTATTTTAATTTAAAGACATTTTTGATTAATTTGTGTCTCATTTCATATCTATAAAAATATTTAATCCTAAATACTTTGCACTAGAATGTTGGCACAAAACAACGTATTTGCCAATAGCCTACACTGAGGTTGTCAGTTCGCACACCAATAAATGAACTTTGTGCGATTCGCCTACAGAAAATATAATAATATTAAAAATGTTGATATTAAAAAATTTCGTGCAAGTTAAATTCATGCGAATCATCCAATAACCCATTTTTTATTTGCTTACGGGTTTTAAAACAATGTTATAAACATTTGTATTTATATGTTTTAGATTAAATGGTTTATACATTTGGTTACCAGACGTTTTAAACCAAGTTTTTTCTGGAGACGCTGAGGATATGACTGCTTGTGATATCATATCACGAAGATTAAATGAGGTAGGTAACTTTATACGTGTGTAAGTAATGTAACGTCATTATTTTATTGTAGTGTAACGTCGAATATTTTTTCTTAACCCAAACAAAATATGTTAAGATAACACAAAGGGTTATACAGTGTGCAAAGAAACCCTGTCGGATAATTAAAGGTGTTATTTGGTACCGTAATACGTTTACATATATGTAATTATTTTATGGATATTAATTAATTAGTTTTCCCAATAAAAAAAAGTTATCTTAAATGGTATTTTCATACATTAAGTATGATTACAAATAAATAAATTCTATTATCAAAGAATGCCGGGTGTTCCGGTGCAGCCCGGCCACAGTCAATTTTGTAATTTATAGACATAAAATTTAAATGTTCTTTTAATGTTCTTGCAGTACCAATGAATAAATTAAATGTACCTCAAGTATATCTCCTTAAAAGATCACTTTTTGGTGGCCGGGAAGTAACGTATACGCTGCAGCCCGGCCACGGTTATATTTTTCAGTAGGATGCTCAGAATGTTCTTAAATATAAGCCAAATAAATGTTCCATTTGCGTTCTTTGGATTTTTGAATGTAATGTACGAACAAAAACGCCTATATAAACAAAAAATGATTTCAAATTAAAATGTGCACTTAGCGCCTGTAGAATTAAAATAGCAAATCTGCTTATTTGTAAAAAGGTGCTATCGCAATTTTTTTAGGAGCAATTCTCTAGAAAACCAGACGTAAAAAAAAACAGTAAAACAGTTTTGATTGTAAAACGATGGTGCATTTTCCTATATGATATATTATTATTACAAACAAAGTAATTATAAATATATTATATGTATCTAGATGTACGTAATTGCATTAATAACTTTGTAGTGAATGGGTACTTATTCTATCTTATTAAAATATTTATAAAATTAATCGCCCCGTTGGTCGAGTGGTTAGCGACCCTGACTACGCAATCGACGGGGCTCAGGTTCGATCTCCGACGGGGACAAGCATTTGTGTGATGAGTATAAATGTTTGTATTTCCGGGTTTGGGTGTTTATTAAATATGTTCTAGTTTTTATACATGTATTTTTATGTATTAGTATCGTTGACTAACACCCATAACACAAGCAAATAGTTTGCTTACTTTGGGGTTAGATCAGTAAGTGTAATTTGTCCCGTGAATATTTATTGTTATTATATCTATGATTTGTCTTCTACCCTCACTTTTTTATATATCATAAGATAGCAAACAAGCAGATGGGTCTCCTGATGGAAAGAGTCAACCATCACTTATAGACACCAAAGATGTTAATGGTGCGTTGCTATTTTGGGGTGAGGTCTAATGCCACATGTATAATTTTACCGGCTTAAGGTTTAAGCACTGACGCTATTGCGGCAGGAATAGGTAAGGCGGTGGTACCAGACCCGGGCGAGACAATGCAGAACTCTACCACCTAGTAGCCACGAATGTAGTGACTCACGTAACCAAACGGTCGCCTTTTACGACCTGCCTGACAAAACAGCAGTTTGTTTATTCTTCAAAAAAGCCCGGGTCCAACACGGGGAAACATCATGCCAGACCCTGTCAAAAGCCTTCGAAATATCAAACCTTGCTAGTGCTTCACCATGATTCTCAATGACCGCGCTCAAGATGTAGGTGGCATACGCTAGAAGATCCTACCAATAGAGATAGTACACAATTATTATGTGAGTGTAGAAAACAAATCGTAGATATAATGCAATTCCAATTCCCTACATTTAACATTTTTTTTATTATTTTAATATTCTATGCAATTACGTATATCTAGATACATATAATATATTTATAATTACTTTGTTTATAATAATAATATATCATATAGGAAAATGCAACATCGTTTTACAATCAAAACTGTTTTTCTTTACGTCTGGTTTTCTAGAGAATTGCTCCTAAAAAAATTGCGATAGCACCTTTTTACAAATAAGCAGATTTGCTATTTTAATGCTACAGGCGCTAAGTGCACATTTTAATTTGAAATCATTTTTTGTTTATATAGTCGTTTTTGTTCGTATATTACATTCAAAAATCCAAAGAACGCAAATAGAACAATTATTTGGCTTATAATTAAGAACATTCTGAGCATCCTACTGGAAAATATAACCGTGGCCGGGCTGCAGCGTATACGTTACTTCCCGGCCACCAAAAAGTGCTCTTTTAAAGAGATATACTTGAGGTACATTTAATTTATTCATTGGTACTGCAAGAACATTAAAAGAACATTTAAATTTTATGTCTATAAATTACAAAATTGACTGTGGCCGGGCTGCACCGGAACACCCAGAATGCCACACAAGTCGGATACTACCGAATGACACGCGGCGCGTTTAAAGTTCATTTGTAAAAAGCCGAAAAACGAAAGCCGGTGTTCATGCGAAAGCCGCCAAAGCGGAACAATGAAACAAAAGCGACAAGGTGTTGTCATATTTAAAACGTTTGCTTAACTCTAGGGAAATATAAGTAAGGTAAGGTTTTCTTTACACACCGTATAGTTAGTATTTTCACGCCCGTATCCCCGAAGGAGTAAGCAGAATACAACCAGTGCACCCGCGATTAACCGAAGAATTGTGTCCAAACTCTGTCCTACAAACCTATAAGATTGTGGGACAGAATATCCAGTTCTGGGCAACACTGTTTTCATCAGATATTGTCTAGCCTCATGGCACAGATAGAGTCGCTAGCTTATACTAGTCTTAATTTGATAATCAACTGGGGCTTGAAAAATCATTTAAGCTTTGCGCCCCTTAAAACGTTTTACTTAATATTAAGTTTCGCGCCTATCATCTAAAAAATAAATAATAGCACAATAAAGATAAAAGACGTAGAATTAACATATTGTTACGAGCTTCGGATTCGTAATTGTGCAATCAAACACCACTTATAATAAAACCGTGTATTTACAACACAAAAATACAAAACACCACAATGCAATACGTAAATACACTGATAAACGCCAATAGCACTCAATATCAAACTAAAATTAACCGAGTACGCTGAATCACTAAAAAACTTTTCGCTTTACACTGGTCGTTTCAAGTATCGCTTTCGATCGCTTTATAAAAACTGCACTCTATTGACTATTCGCCAACACATTCCTATTTATACCTAGGGTAAAATTCGACATTATTCCCAAATCATCTACGCGTAAACAAGGCTAATCGCAAACAAGTTATTTTAATGTAAACAAGTCCTAATACACGCTATTTTCATCCTTATGCCCATTATGGGTTATCCATTATGCCATATGGCAGGAAGATCCATTATGGCATAGCTGTTTGCGTAACGGTGGCTGTTGTTTATCAATAGGAGCAGCCTATCTCTTTCTTTTATTTCTAGATCTCTCCAGCGCTCCAACTCTTCACGTTTCCAGATTATTCGCAACAATATTTAGTATTTGGTCTTAGAGAAAAGTTACACTTTTATAAATCATATTAACTATATCGGTGAATAGGCTAAACGGAATTTCTTATCCTTTGCCGGCATATCTGCTTCGGCATGGGGTTTGACGTTTAACACTTTAAAGACAATTTACAACGCAACGTATTTAGTTTGTATTTGTTATGCTTAAATGTAAATTACGAGTAGTGCGATCCGGCGCAAACTACTTCAAAATCAGTGTTTAGCATTAATATTTCTATGCAAAGCATATCGCACTGTAAGCTCCTAAGCTTTACCCGTTTTGTCAGGTGTCTTACCATTAGATTTAGAAATTCAGCGTCGGGCTTCAATGTACTACAATTCTAGGAAGTTTACCAACCCCCAAGTCAAACAAAAATACGTCGTATCTTTAATCCTGTAATCGACATTGCTAATGAATTAATTGATGAATGGCAGTCGCGTTGGTGTTGTTCAACTAAAGGACGGCATTTATGTAACATTTTCCCATGCATACGGGATCGTTTAAGTAAAACGTGGATAGAAATAGACCATTGTGTTGCGCAGTTTCTCACTAGCTATGGTAATTTTAAAGCTTAATTATTCTCGTTTAAATTAGTTCCTTCTCTTTTTTGCGAATGCTCTTCATTAGAGAGTGTAATCTTTGCCAATACGAACGTAGTCAAATGCTAGATGGTATCCAGTGTATATCCGGTGACATTTATTACTCCTACCTTGTGGGAACACGTGGAAACCCGTGCCTGCGAACGATTTTGTCATACTTACTACTGGAAGCAAAATTAAGTAGGCCATTTTGGTAGGTCCCTAATTTCCAAATTTCCGTGGTGCAATAGCTATCAGGCTTAACTTGATTGTAAACGTTTATTTCGTAGCATTTTTATGTTTTTAATATTTCACCTCTGTGGTCTAGTGGTCCAGCGTTGGCCGTGACCACATGAGTCCCGGGTTCGATTCCCGGGTCGGGTACATAAAAAAGTGTTTTTTCAGTTTTCTGATAAACAAAAAGTTGCCCGGGATTGGAAAGTGCCCGGTTGGCTATAGGCTTGCCACCTATCACATTTGTGGGACTAAGTATCTTCGGCTAATAGTGGGTGCACTTGATGTACCTCCTACTATTTTGCTGTCTCTTGCTTAAAAGGGTGGGCAATAGGATGTATTTTCCAACTTCTCCTATATACTTCTGATTAATATCGTTGCGAGTTCCAAGACAGCTTAGCTTTCCCCCAGAGCACCCTGAGCTCGCTACTCAGAGGTTATCAGGACGGTTGCCGCTGTTGATTCTGGTTTACAGAAGTTATAGTGGTGGGAACGAGAGGTGGGCCCATTGCCCTTTTAGCCTCATGGCGTGGCTATAATTTGTTAAAGCCAAAAGAGAGAGACGGGTGTTCAAGGGTTCCAAAATGGTACCAATAACTTCCAAATGATACATTGATATATAATCACGGATATCCCATGTTGGACACGATTGTAGGTAAATGTCTATTCCGCGCATAGGTACATATTTTTTCACTAAGGGCGAAGGGGAGGGGGGAGTGTCTATGTTTATGTGTTTATATGTTTGTCCGTGAATTTCACGGGAACAGTGTCATATAGAGATAATTACTTTTGATTCAAATCAGGTGTGTTCCAATTTAGGGATTAGATGGTGTAATTAAAATCGTCATTGTTTCTTCAAAGTAACGAAATCTATAAAATTATTATTATATTTTGTTTACAGTTGGAAATAGATGAAGTATGCATTGATACTCTAGATCCGATGATTTTTAGAATCAATTCAATTGCTAATATATCTTGCGCTGTTATTGCTTTAGCCCTAAGCAGTACAGTGAAGTTCATAGGGAAGAAAGTACTACTAGTATTTGTATTCACGACGATAGGCACATTCATCATGTTGATCAATGTCGTGAAACAGAAAATATTATTCGCAATATTGCTATCATCTATACCAGTGATGGGGCTCACTATAGGACCGATTAATGCGTTTGCCGTGGAAATATTTCCTACGAGTCTAAGGTAAGTTTAAATATGAGGAATTTACAATTAATTTGCTTTTAATTAAATTGATTATTAGTTACAATACTAACATTAACATTTCTAGTATTTAAAGACGATGGTTGTTTTGAAGGTTTCGAAGCAACTAGGAACCCTTATGGCTTCACCATATCCGTCCATGCGTCCATCTGTAGCCTAGCTCAGAGATATCACATTACAGAATCTGTGTCGAATATGTCCCTACAGCATGTAAGGGACGGTCTACTGAAAAATTAAAAAAACACGTCATTTTTACGTTCTAGACATGATGGAAATTCCTTTTTTGTAGGAAATGCAAAATTTGCGTTTCAGATTTTTTCTTATTTTCGCGCCACACAATGTAAAGCGTACACTGCCCGGACTTATCGCGAATCGCGACCCGCGGAACTCTCGAACCAGCCGTTTGCATGTATGCACAGTATGTGGCGCATAATACTTTGTTTATTTTGTTTATTTCCTTGATTTTTACTATTTTTTTACACTAAGCACTGTAGAATATTACAATAAATCAAATAATCCAAAAATTAAGGTGAAAAAATCGTCAAAAAGTCAAAAATTTCCCACCATTCCAACGGTTTTCGGTCCGAAGCAAGATTTTTGTTTTTCGATAGACGGACCCTTACATATACAGGTTGTATATTAGATACGGTGACAAAGTGGTAAAATAAAATCTTGAAAAATATTTTTAGTGTACCTCCTGTACACGTAGTTTATTTTTTCTCGCGTATCCCATGGTGTATCATTAAATGATTATATATTGGTATCGTTGGATAGGTTGCAAATCACGACCCCACCCTCAGCCGCGGTTCGGTCTCGCAGGAGACTCCCTTAGGGCATAGGGCGTACAGCCCCACACCTCTGAATTCTGGCTGAGCACTCTGCTCGCCCCCGCGACCGGTGAAGCTGTGACGGCCCTTAAGGCCGTTAAGGCCCTAACGCTTGGTTTTGGATGTGTGAAAAAAATCATAGTAGTATATACTATTTATAATGAATTTAAAAGGAAAACTATCACGGCTTAAGTAGGCTTTACAAGTTTAAGAGTAATAGCCGATCATTTTATAAAATGTACTTACATGTTAATCGTCTGTAAAAAATATTTACACAAAAACGAGAACGGTAATATTATCGTAAGTTCAAATTAGGTCAAATCTCTCTTCTTTCGCGCACGATATATCGCACGCTGTTTATTTCGAGTGGGCCTAACTATCTTTAAACCCGACTGATAAAAAGAAAAAATGATTTTAGGTCACGCGGACGTCTTCATAAGCCACAGCTAATATTTAATATAAGTATGAAAAAATACGCCGCTCATTACTTAGTCCACAAATCAATGAATCTTAGTGAACCCAAGTCATCTAAAAAGTTTATGTTCCTAGCTACCCGTAAGTGGGCCGCTGTGATGCTATTTATTTTATTACAAGCTTTTATTTAACTTGCGGTATTAGTTACAGTGGGTCAAATCTTGCAAATTGAATTTGACCTACTTGCCAGTGTTCGATTGAGTTGAAATTTGTAATACGCTTATAGTTCTGATGGCAATGAAATTATATAAAATCAGTATTATTACCATTTACCAATCCAACATGGTCGCCGCAACAAAACAGTGGATTTCATATTTTTGTACAACCCACACAATATGGGTATAAAATGAAAAGGCTTAACTTGTAAAATACAATACACCTTGAAAAAAGTTCAAAGCTTATTTTTAAAAACGTTTTTTGATTAATATTTTATTCTAAGTATATATTTTACTAAAACGTAGTGATTGTATACTCTGTAGCTAGTCAACGCTGTTTCCTCGGATGAATAGTGATAGTTCCATGGCAGCTTCACCCGTGAGCTTTCGTTTTATTTGACCAAAAAATATTGAAAAACAATCAAATTTGGGATTATTTATTTATTTATTTACATAAAATTCACAGCTAAATATTTATAAATTTACTCTACTTACTACATACACCAAGAGCCAATAACGGATTTACTTTTTCTAAAATAAACTTTATAAACAATCACTAAGTTGTTCAACTTACTGTGCGTGTTAAAGTAGGCATAATAATAGTTTACTGTGTGTGCCGTCAGAATCAATTGTATAAGATAATAATATAAATATAGATAAATATAATTAATAAACATTACGACGTTAAAGTACATAATTATAATATATTACAAGTTTATATAATACGTAAATAATATACAAATATGTGTTTTTATAATAGTATAGAGAAATAAAATTATTTTTTTATGATCAAAATTATGATTATTGTTAGCTAAAATCCTTCTCTGAATATAATGGTACAAATTTCATGTCAAAATAATATTCAGCGGTTGTTGCGTGATGCGTGTCTACAAAACAGCGATGTTTTTATAGATTTAAATGTGTTGGTTATCGTTTACAGGGGTATGGCCATTGGACTGACGATGATGATCGGCCGAGCTGGGTCGGTCGTGGGCACTAACGTGGCGGGTGTGCTATTGAATGCCGCATGCGAGATCACCTTCTACGGGTTTGGCGGATCATTAGTATGTAAGTACTTCAAATCGTCAGAGTTAGTTTAAATAAATAAATATCGCTGGATAAATTACACGAATTGATCTAACCCAGAAGTAAAAAAATTGTATGCGTAATATGGGTGTTTTTCATCGATACAATAGCTATATACATATAATAAAATCGTAGGAAAGTCAATGAATGTCCGAGGTAAACTTAAAAAGTACTGCATGGATTTACTTCAAATTTTGCATGAATATTACTAACAGGTCGGGTCATATAGGCTACATATTATGACGCTATCACCTCGGGGGATAATTTATCATTATTAACACATAGTATGATAGTAAAGATGTAATAAAATAATTTATTTGAACAAAACTAATTAATACGTGATGCAAAACTTTATGAACGAAGAGAAAATAAGTTTGACGATAATCTGCGCTCCTTCTACGATAGATACTTTGATAAATGCTCACGCCATCTACTTCACATATTTGTAACCTTTAAAGAAATATGGCCGATATGTCTGTCATCACCGTTAGAATTTTTAATCACTATTTTAACAAAATACTAGACAATCCGAATTTGGCGGATATATGTTGTCGACTCAAATTTATTATTTTTTTACCCTTTATAATTTGGGTAAGGTTTCGATTAAGTCTACCGTAACCCTTGACGAATTAATCTTAAAAGTGCTTATTTTTTGTTAAAGCCAAGTGTCTTCCTCTTTGCCAGCTAAACGGTTGGTTTTGGGGTTGAAAAAAAATTCACTGTAGTAATAAATAAAACGAAGATAAAAGGAAAACTATCACGGCCTGGAAGGTTTTATAAGTTTTTGGGTAATAGTCGACCAACTTATAAAATGTACTTAGAGAAGTTCTTATAGGCGGTGAATCTGTGGTGCGGATATGTCCATAATTGATGTTAAATGGGTTAAATTTATAAAAATTGACGTTCTTAGTCCGCATTATTGTGTTGAGCAACTTAGGAACCCTATATTGCTCGTGGCCCGACACGTACTTTATCATTTTTTTCATTAGATACCCACCACTACCCATCGCAAGCGTGGCTCCCTTGAAAAAAGTAAAAAACACAACCTACGATAATGACGAAAAGGGGACAAGTCCAATAAACGAGCCTCTTACTAACCTAATTATCGGCAAATACGTAAAATTAAAAAATAAAATTCATTTACACCAATAATGAATCTTTTCCTGTGAAGACTGTTTAAAATTATGTAGGTATTGGTTTTAAAGTCGATGGTTGGTTTCTCGGAATTCAGAATGTGGTAGCCCTACACTGACATTATCAATATAAACTCGTATATAGGTATATCAATTCGTGATTACAAAAAAAATAGATAGCTAGGTAGTGATGACATGATTTATTTGCTTATCTTTTGGTATACTTTGAACGTTCTAATTCCCCGATAACTATAATCGTTAATTTTTATGATTGTCCGAAATTTTCAAACGATAGCCATCTTCTTCTTTGCTTATAGAGAATGCCAAGCCAGTAGATGGCACTTCTGATTAAAAGCGACATCCAACCATACTAGTACTATCCTAGGTATAAAATATATATATATATATATATATATATATATATATATATATTTATGTATATTATCTATACAAATAAATAAAATTGAAGTGTCAGTTTGTAATATTAAAATAACCGGTTTTAACTAAATGCATTTGGATATATACACGGTATATATACCAAAATAACATCTTTTACAATTTTTGTCTGTCTGTCCGTTTGTTCCGGCTAATCTCTGGAACAGCTGGACCGATTTTGACGGTACTTTCACTGATAGGTAGCTGATATAATAAGCAGTAACTTAGGCTACTTTTTTAGACTTATTCCCACGCGGACGAAGTCACGGGCACAGCTAGTGTATTATAAATGCGAAAATGAGTTTGTTTGTTTGCTTGTTGTACTTTCATGACTAAACCGCTCACCAGTTTTGATGAAATTTGGCATGGAGATAGTTGATGATTCAAAGTGAAATATACGCTAACTTTTCAAAAAATCAATCCCTTAGACTTTAGAGCCTAAAAAAGAGGATGAAAGTTTGTATGAAAAATTATATCGAAGAGTTGTTAATATACATGCACTCGAAGCTGCGTAGACAGCTGTTTGCTTATAGGTATCAAAGAAACCCTTCCTTACCTATTAACAAAATGTCACGTTTACAAGATTACCGGCTTATCTACTCTTGAAACCGAAACACGGACGTGACAAAAAATAATGCTATTGCGGCAGGAGTAGATTAGGCGGAAGAACCAAACACATATGAGACGTGGAACTCTACCACCCAGTTAGGGTTTTGTCGCTTTTTTACGATTTGTAGGAAGGAAAGATCAACTATTCTTTCCAAAGGAGCGGAATAAACAATGAGAGTGTTCGATGATGATTTGCTTTCGCTTCCTCTTGCAAGCTGCCTGGCAGATATGTTGATATTGATAGTGTTTTCTTTTCTTTGCGAGGAGTCTGGGGGAAGATATTGATTAATTATAAATTGATTGTTCGTTTCTTGGAGGAAAAATAATAGATGTTTTGTATTTTTCAGTATGCGCCCTTTTATCACTACTACTGCCAAGAGCAAAAGCGTGATATTCAAGTAATATTCTACGTGAAAAAGACATTGCTGCCAGCTGCAACAGTAGTGTGATTGTGGCGGTGTTAAAAGGAACACAGAACATAAACACAGAAAAAAGTTTGAGTTAACATTAAACATTGTACATATCATTGTTGTTTTTTTATCTCTGATAGCTACGCCGGTTACATGTTTTTAATACGTCAGAGTGCATCATCTTAACATGAAATACCTAAGGTGTAGACGCAATATTACAATTACTGTGTTAGGTGCCCCATAGACCTACAATAATATTGCGCAATATTACGTATTGTGCAATATTATTGACCGTTTATGGTTAATATTGAAGATTGCACAAAGATTGAACAAAAGTTTGAGCGGGTTTGATTTTTATTGCGCAATATTTTTTTCTTACACTGTGTAGGCTTAATATTGCACAATGCACAATATTTTTCACTTCAGAGTTTGGAGCGGACGCGTTCGGTCAGTCACGATTTTTAATATATGGTCGTGTCGTAAATTTAAGCAAAATGGCGAGCAAGAATGCTATAAAAGATAAAGAACGGCAGTTTTTACTTGAGTATAACATAGAACTGTATATAGAGATTTATTGAACAAAATCACCAAAAAGGTTGCCGCCAAAACTTTGTCGTCAGACATGTTGCTTTTCCGAAAATATTGATTAGACTGATTTGTCAATTTTATTGAATGAATTTATTGAACGTTTGGACTCAAAGGGGGTATTCAATATTATTGCACAATAAAAGCATTGCGCCATATTATTGTACGTCTATGGGGCGCCTTATATTAAAATCTTGCATTATTTTAGTTATCGAAGCGTTATGGCAAGCTGACATAATTTTGTGTTCAATACGACAATTATATATGTACTATCCAAGTAGCTTACATATTACTTGGATAGGTATATAACTAATTTTCCAAGTGGATTATATAATGTCATCTGTTGTTTGAATAGGTATTTGAAGGGTAATCATAATTAATAAAATCATAATAGCAAGCAACCTAGAAGTGATATAACACTATGTTATCTCATGTTTTATTGGTTTATTTAGGCCGATTATCATGTCTACCTATCTGATATGTGTAAAGTAGGCATTTATAACTTTGCTTGAACTAAAACAACAAATTTATATTCATTCAATAATCTTGGTTAATAAACTGTAGGTAATCCTTTATGTTCTAAGATTAAAGGGAAAGAGGAAAAATGTTAACAATATACCTATTTAAATACAGAAAAATTATAATGATTGAATTTGAGTAATCTGTCCGTTGAAAAGAATATGTATTTCGTTGAAGTTAAAACTTGTCGTATCGAAGTTATGTTAAAATGATTTAATATTTCCACTAAACGCTTATCTGCGGGCACGGCAGTGCCCCCACTAAGACAAGCCAAGCGGAGCACAAGAACACTACTTATGTACTTTTCTCTAACCGCTTCGTCCTTTTTTGAACCCTCATCACTATCAGTTTCAGATGCGTGAATCATCTACATTATCAATTATTAAAACTGCAGTGTACGATCACTTTTTAAAACGTCAGAATCCTTAATTTTGTATTTTTTTTTATATCATAAGATAGCAAACAAGCAGATGGGTATCCTGATGGAAAGAGTCAAACATAGCCTATAGACACCAAAGGTGTTAATGGTGCGTTGCTATCTTGTGGCGAGGTCTAATGCCAAATGCATAATTTTACCGACTATCTTACTCTCCAACCCGTAACACGACAGTGACAAGCACTATTGCGGCAGGAATAGGTAAGGCGGTGGTACCAGACCCGGGCGAGACAATGCAGAGCTCTACCACCTAGTAGCCACTTACTTTAGTGACTTAAATAGCCAATCGGTCGCCTTTTACGACCTGCCTGGTAGAACGGCAGCTAGCCTATTCTTCAAAGGAGCCCGGAACCAACACAGGGAAAATGTATATGTATGTATATTATATTATGTTTATGTAACTAAATATTATGGGCATATTGCTACTATAATTATTGAGTATCGGTGTATATGTCGCAGTGAAATTGTCAATAACCGTTAGATTATAATCTACCTAGGGATTTTATAATTTGGTTAGGTTAGGTTAGCAGTTAAATTATAATATCACTTAGGTAAATTATAATCTAACGGTACTGACAATTTCACTGCGACATATATATATTTTTCTCTGTAAAAGTAATTAACTTATATTTAGTTATAGTAGGTATAGAATGTATGTATTATTTATACTATCTAATGTTCTTATAATGCTTATATTACGCTTTATTGTAGTGTATTCTTAATAATAGATTAGTTGTGATAAATTAGTATCTAGCGTTTGGTTTTTTGATACTTGTAAGCATGTTATTAATTTATTTTACACTACCCAAGCTTTTCTTTTGCCATCACGGAAGGTAAACTGTGATATAATTATTAAAACTTTCATGAGACATTATAAACTAAATAATTAAAAACGGCTACACTCACGATTAATCGGTATTAGTTCCGACTACTTTCTGAACTGTACGAGGTCCTCCCTTGGGGTGAGTCCGACGTTCGCTCCGTAGCGACTCGTCTCGAACTGTTCGTTTTTAATTATTTGGTAAACTGTAATAAAATGCTTGATAGCATTAATTTAGGCCTTTGTGTACCATTTTTGTGCAACAAAGTATTTAAATAAATAAATAAACGTAAAATGAAGTAAACATTATTTCAAGTAAAAACATACACCAAATCACATATTACAAACTGCTTAGACGAAAGAAAAATTGTAGGAAAACAATAGAAAAACGATAAAATGGACCTTCTCTCCTATCTACTAACCTAGCTAACTACCCATACGTATCCAACTTACCAGCTACCACCTCATCCGACTTGCTTCCCACCCGATGCTATCCAATCAAACCCCTCCTCCCCACCCCTTCCACCCCTTTTCAAAAAATAACTGACTCAGTGATCTAAAGTGAGTCTTGGCATCCAAAACCAGAGCTCTCTACTTAGTATGATCTTGCCCAATATTCCGCCAATTGTTGGTTTGGATCTCACACAAGTTTACTTTCACCACGTCACTCCAGTGGTAACTGCCCATGATGATGATGACCCATTGGTCTCCACCCTGTAGGTCGACCTAGACACGCTCTCTTAATGCCCGACCCTCCCCCATGTGTTCGACGTGTACGAGCTACCACAGTCGATGGTATTTGGTGGCGCCGATGATATTTGACTCGGACATTACTAGGTCATTAATTTCAGTATTCGTTTTATTCTCCAGCGGCCGTCCTGCCTTTTAGTTGGTCCTAGAATCTTACGGTAGATTTCCGTTTCCGTTTTCCAGATGCTTTTTCTCCTCTTTAAGTGTAAGTGTTCAAGTTTCGCAACTGTACATCAGGATTGGATGAATAATGGTACATACCACGGATTAAACTGGATCATACGCTTTTCAAGGCAATTTCTTAAGCTGTCAATGTCGCTTGCGTTTATGTAGAGAAATGCAGAGTTATAATACTTACAGATGAAATAAAATCACCCATCCGTAGCTGCCACCACCGTACCCGCTAGCTTTTCAGAAATCCAAAATTCCTGAAAGAATTTCGATCTACACTGTTAAGCGTCATAAGCTTATTTGAAGTCCATGAACAGGAATGGTTACAATAAAATTTTTGGTTATTTGGAAGACAACAAGCTCGGAAATAACTGCTGAAAAAATCTGTAAACGGTTGACCCTGCGGGCCATCCCTGAAACTTCTCGCTAAATTAAGCTCAAAAGAGTAAAAACTATAAGCTAAATATAACTATAAGCTGTATAATTTGAAAACGATGATCGATTTTGATCTTTCGAATGGCATTCAACATTGATATAAAATACCCGCATTCAAATCCATTTTTGAGATATAAAATATTGCTTTAGCTAAATAATAATCAATTCGAATCGAAAATTTCGAAGCAGTGTTAAAAAACATTTTTTCCAAAAACTTTCGTCTTTGATAAATCCCAAACAAATTGACCGATTTTGATCCAACTAAAGGTATTTGACGCAGTTTTTAAATCAGAAAATATGATAAGATATTTTTTATAGTAGTGGGGGCAAACGAGCAGGTGGTGCACCTGATGGTAAGTGATTACCGCCGCCCATGGACATCTGCAATACCCGGGGTCTTGCAGTTGCGTTGATGGCCTTTTAGGAATGAGTAAGCTCGTTTCTTGAAGGTCCTTAAGTCGTATCCGTTTGGAAACATCCCCGAGGGTAACACCCACAAAGGAGTAGTGCGAGGCAAAAAGTGTCGACAAAAGCACACGGTTGTAAATTTCCAGACATCGAGGTAGGATGGAAATTTTGACGCGATGTCCGATGATGGAACTTAGCGGCAGGAATTAGTCCGAACAATTCGTCGGAACACTCCCCATACGGTAAAAGATGCAGAGCGAACCTACATCTCTGCGTAACGCCAAAGAGTCAAGCCGATTAGAAATAGCCTGGTCGTCGACGATTCAAACCGCTCTACGTTGAATGCGATCAAGAGGAAGAAGCTGATACTGAGGAGCTCCGGCCCAGAGGTGAGAACAGTACTCCATGTGAGATCGAATTTGGGCCTTGTACAGTTGGAGGCGATGGGCTGGCATGAAGTACTGCTTTGCTCTACTGAGTACACCAAGCTTTCCGATCAGCCAAAAAACTGGTGATCCACTTGCATAATTTCTCGGGAAGCCCATAAGAAGGCAGCTTTGAGAGAAACGCTTTGTGCCATACCCGATCAAAAGGCCTTCGATATGTCTAAACTAATTGCCAATGCCTCCCCCTTGGACTCAACTGCCTCCACCCAGCGACGCGTCAGGTATACTAGAAGACCACCAGCTGAGCGGCCATGACGGAAACCGTACTGACGGTCGCTAATCAGCTGGTGCTCTTCTAAATACTTCAGGAGCTAACAGTTTATAAGTGTCTCCATGACTTTGTAGAACAACGAGGATATGGCTATTAGCCGATAGTTTGACGGATTACAGCGATCTCCTTTTTTAGGGATGGGATACACTAAAGCTGTTTTCCATAAATTCGGTACCACGCCGAGTGAATAGGAGTGCCGGGGTAGGTGCGTCAACACTGGCGCCAACTCTGGAGCACATACTTTAAGCACAATTGGAGGAATTCCATCAGGCCCACTCGACTTGTGGATGTCCAAGGAAAGTAGTGCTTTACGCACAGATGACTGCCGAAACTGTGGTTCTGGCATAGAACTATCACACTGCGGGATGGTAGGCGGTGCGTTCCCAATTGGTCATCCAGAGTCGACTTGGCCGCAAAGAACGAGCCCAGAAGATTTCTCCTTTGCGGTATGGGCCAGAAAGTGACCTTCTCTGTGCAAGGATGGAAATGAAGACTGGGAGAAATTCCCTATGACAGTCTTGGCGAAAGACCAGAACGCGCGAGTGCACGAAGGAGGGCGAACTAATTTCTTACCAATTCTGCCAATGTGTTCCGCTTTTGCCTTGGCGATAGCTCTTTTAAAGAACCACGAGGAAGTGTTGTACTCCTTTCATAATGCGCTAGTTTTTACATTACGAGATGACGACGCAGCAGCCCAAGCTCGGTAGCAATCCTGCTTTCGGCTTAAAGCTGCTTTGGAGTGGCGACCAAATCAAGGCTGAGACTTGCCACCGATGGGTACCGCAGAAGATGGAATAAAAAGTTCCATGCTCTGCAACACCACATCAGTGACTGAGTCAGCGACAGCATTCGAATCATTCATCGAGAAGCACAACCGCCCCATGGGTAGGATGCAAAGAAAGACCGCATTCCGTCCCAATCTGCTGACCTATAGTGCCAAACGCGACGACAGCCTGCAAAGGAAGGCCGTGATGGGCGCGTGACCGGCACTTTGTTCCGGATCAGGCGGTGGTCCGCCGCGCCAAGTGGAGTGTCCACCGATACCTGATAACGGTCCGGGTGAGAGTTCAGCAGGAGATCCAACAGTGAAGGCGTATAGCCATCCATATCGGGAACTCGCGTAGGCGAGGTTACCAATTGTGTTAGACCATACGCCAAGGCAAAATCGTGAACAGACCTCCCCGCGTGATCGGTGGCACGAGCACATAGCTATTCGGCGTGGTGGGCCATTAAAATCGTCTAAGATCTCTGCGGAGGGGGTCTACTCTAACACGGTATCTACAGCCGTTTGTAACTGCTCAACGAGTAAACTTCAGTATTCCCGCAATGTGACCTGTATAAGCACAAGTAGTTGCATGGGTGGTCAGCGCAAGCTACGCGTAACCAGAGGATGGATAGGTCCTGACCTTCAAGTCTGCCGAGGCGCCGCGCGGTAACGGATATTATCTTTGACGTATGCACTCACACCACCAGCCCGCGGTACAAAGTAATGTTCCAGTTCGTACCCCGGGTAGGAGAGGTAGGAAGTATCA
Organism: Apodemia mormo; assembly: GCA_036924255.1. Taxonomy (NCBI): domain Eukaryota; kingdom Metazoa; phylum Arthropoda; class Insecta; order Lepidoptera; family Riodinidae; genus Apodemia; species Apodemia mormo. Next base: position 35,493,173 of record JAUPFN010000008.1, on the reverse strand, counting down.
GCCGGAGAAGATATCTGTGTCTCGGTCAAGAAGAGCGAGGCTGGCTTCACCGTCTCGAGATGGTAGTGGACGGCGTTCAGGTTTGAATGAAGCCCCATTATATTACAGAAATCCACAGTAAGTGTGGTAGGGGGTGCCTGGCCTTCTTGCTCTGTTTGCCCCGGACAGAATTGTCTATGAGCGCAATTCCCCCCACCCCCCCTCCCCCCCAGAATACGCAGGGCAGCCTGAAGGGGGTGCCATGGCCTTCTTGCTCCGTTTGCCCCGAACAGGATTGTCTATGTGCGCAATTTTGCCCTCTCCCTCAGAATACGCAGGGCAGCCCGGGCATCCATGATCTGGTTTGAATCCAGAGCATGGACGCCTGGGGTAGATTTTTAGCATCCATAGTGTGCGGGGGGGGAGGGGGGGGTGGTAATGCCTCCGGTACTCTCACAAACAGAACGAAACGCAGCAGCTGAGCTGCTACTCTACGTCGGTGTCAAGTGAGAGAGTGGTATCTCCCCGGGCGTGCCGGCCTATTCAGTTGCAAATGGAGTATGGCACTACCATTAATTTGTTTGACTGACTGCACCGGTGTTAAATAATTTTTGTTACAAAAATTATTCCACCAGTGGGCGATGGAGTCGTTTTATTTATCAATGGAGTCGATTATTAAGTCAATCAGTATATTAGCCTGAACGTCATTTCACAAATATTAAGTAAGTTTGCTAAAAACAACCTAAATTTAATATTTGAAAACCAATGTTTTGAGAATTAGATTCGACTTTGATTTTGGAAACGGCATTTGACGTAGTTTTTATGTACTAAAATGTCAAAGTCAAAATCGCCATTCAATAAACGGGTCGGTAAAATCATCAGGTCGGTAAAATGCGGCAGTAGATATTAGCATAGACGATCGCTAGTATTATATAATACTATCTCTATTTTCTGATATTAGGTACCATTTATCACCACCCATCCATTCGACCAACAAACGGATGTATCATAGCGAATCTCAGCATCTGTTAACGTTACTCGGTTTAAATTTTGAAAAACAAAGTGTATTTTCGACATAACTTCGAAATTTTTCAATCAAACAATATTTGGTGTTCTACGATATTTTAGTACTAAAAAAATACGTCGAATGCCGTTTCAAGAATCAAAATCAAATGTAATTTTCAAGTTACAGCTTTTCAAATACAAACTTGCTTAATTTTTTTTAAATAACTTTCAAGTTAATTTACCAATTGACTTAAAAATCTTATCAGTTTTCTCCTTTAATTCCCCGCGCAATGTAGGGTTCCGAAGTTGCCCATCACGATAATGTGAACTAAGAGCTCATGCACACGGGCGGCTTGTAGCCAACGGCACGGGTAACTTCAGCCGTCGACACATGCCGACGGCAGCCGTCGACATTTTAACTTCATAGATCAGCGGCAGTCGTCGTCAACTCTCGTAGTATTGGGATCAGTTACAAAATGGACTCCGAAGAAGAAACACTGTTATTGGTTTTACTTCGACGTCGACAAAAACGATTGCGGACGCGTCACGCTACAAATGCAAGTGTTGTTATAAGTTGACGGTTGCCGTCGACGCGCCGACGACTGCCGCCGACACGTATCGACGGCTGAAGTTGCTTCCGCCGTTGGCTACATGTCCCTCGTGTGAAAGAACTCTTGACAGCTTTTATTGTTTCGTACTACGAACATAGGTGAATGACGGTTATATGACGCACACTTCACCGCCTATAAAAACATTTCCATAAAGATGGGCGATTGTGAATGACATTATTCGAATAATTCGATTATAGAAGTCATGCAAATTTTTCAAATTCGTTCGAATTTCATTATTACTACATACATATATTTGAATATCCGTAAGCTCATCTAAAAGTAAGCTCTATGCACTGGGAAAAAATGAGTAGTTTTATGTGGAAAATTGAATCATCGAATTTAACGAAAATTACTAGTTTCTATTCAAATATTTGTAGCTTTATTTTTTATTTATCGACAGGGAAGCGCTTGACCACGATCTCTCCTGATGGTAAGCCAAGGTGCGGCCTAAGATGGAACACGTTTCCCTAGAAGGTCCCTGTTAACTATTCTCTTGAAGATCCCCAGATTGTACCTACTCGTCAGGGAACACAGACTCAGGAAGCATGTTCCAGTTCTTTGCGGTTCGGATGAAGAATGTTGAGTGTTGAAAATTGAATGTTCAATTATTTAAAATAAATTTAAATTTTATGCGCCTATATAAAAATATTTTAATCGTAAAATCTGACTTAACAAATTTTTCTATCAACCAAAACTTAAAAGTATTTTTTTAAATCAGAAAACTGTTTTGTATGGCAAACCGAATGAACTAGCGATTCGCAAATCAGTAACTGTTCATTTATTACTTCCACGAATTAAATGGATACGCCTTTCAAGAAAATTTCCTAGTTTGGCAGCGTAGCTTGCATTTGAAAATTATTTGCAATTTAGCAATTTAAAAGTTTAGGAATTAATGCTTCTTCGCCCTTCACTCTATGAGGTTCTATTCGACTCTCCTGAAGATGCTTCGGTTACGAAGTAAAATGTGCGTTGAGTACATAATTTGTGTGTTACTGCCTTTGCTTCTAACGTGTAAAAAAGTACGGTGGAAGTGGGTCGGGTGGGTGGGTATTGTGCCGCTTTGTGATCTTCTCAAATTTTCACCTCTTGGTTGTTTGCCCCATTCCTTACACTACCTTTCATTTCAGTTGCATCACAGCAGTTCCAACTTCCATATAAGGTTTCGCGGAAATTTTTCAAATTAAATACAATCATTTATTATTTAAAAATTCTGAAAATTAGTTTATTAGTTATGTCGGGTCTCCAGGCATGAGTTTGTTAAAAACGGTAATTTTATTCATCTTATAAATTTAACAGTTTATTATCAGAATGTACAGAAACTTGACCACTGGCTGAAATTGAACATGTGGCCGAAATACGACATTCCGCCAATATTCGATATTCGGTCGAAATTTGACATTCGGCAGGAAATTCGGAATTCGGTTGAAATTCGGCATACGGCAGAAATTCGACATTCAGCCGAAATTCGGCAAATTCACTAATCAATATAAGTGTTTATCGAGATAAAACCAATCAATCGATGGAATAGTAACTCTGGTTGTGAGATTTGTTCACAACCCATGATTACATTGAAGTGATTACTATATCTCTATACTCAATCAATCGATTGAACAGGTCATAAGATCCGGGTCTTTCAGTATTGATATTCTTTCTATATACAGCCGAACTCCTACCATCTCGACTCCTACCATCTACCATCTCGAGACGGCGAAGCCAGCTTTGCTCTTCTTGACCGAGACACATATCTTCTCCGGCTGATACCTCTCCTACCCGGGGTACCAACTGGAACATTCCTTTGTACCGCAGGCTGGTGGTGTGTGCACATACGTCAGACAAAATATCTGTTACCGCGCGGCGCCTCGGCAGACTTGATGGTCAGGACCTATCCATCCTCTGTTTACGAGTAGTTTGCGCAGACCACCCATGCAGCTACTTGTGCCTATAGCGGAAATACTGAAGTTTACCGGCTCGTTGAGCAGTTACAAACGGCTGTAGATTCCGTGTTAGAGCAGACCCCTTCGCAGAGATCGTGATCTTGGGCGATTTTAATGGGCCACCACGCTGAATAGCTATGTTCTCGTACCACCAATCATGCGGGGAGGTCTGTTCACGATTTTGCCTTGGCGTATGGTCTAACACAATTGGTAACCTCGCCTATGCGAGTTCCCAATATGGATGGCTATACGCCTTCATAGTTGGATCTCCTGCTAACCTCTCACCCGGACCGTTATTAGGTATCGGTGGACGCTCCACTTGGCGCGTCGGACCACTGCCTGATCCGGAACAAAGTGCCGGTCACGCGCCCATCACGGCCTCCCTTTGTAGGCTGTCGTCGCGTTTGGCACTATAGGTCAGCAGATTGGGACGGAATGCGGTTTTTCTTAGCATCCTATATATAATAAATAAATATATATTTATTTATCTATGCTGAGCACTTTGCTCGCCCAAAATCAAAACGCCTTCGCAGTAGCGGTCGTTCGGACCGTGCGTATATATATACATATATACGCACGGTCACGGTATTTTTTTTTTCGCAATGAACTGAAGGAGTTGGTCCAAACGACCGCTGCTGCGAAGGCATTTTGCTTTTGGGCGGGCAAAGTGCTCAGCATAGATAAAAATGTGTATTATTATAGGTATAGATATAGATAAGAAATAATATATATAGATAGGTATAGATAACAAACTTTCTTAATCGTTAATGGCATACTACTGGCTTCATCTATGTCATAGCGTGGGAAATATTTTGTTTTGGCAGCCTATATAGGTATCTACTTTTTTATTTAAAAATGTATAAATAGGAATTTACTATTAAATAAATTGGAATTTACTATTAAAACTTCAATAAAAAATAAAAAAACGAGCGATACTTTTTTATTGTTATGGCATGAATGTTACGAGCGCGTCTTTACAGTTGTCATGTGTTGCGTGTAACACTAACATTTTTAAGTGATTAAGTTGGTACAACGTGATGGTTAACTCTCCACCGCGCGCGGTCATTGGTCAGTGGCATGCACTTTCCCGCCATACCGTTACAACCTTCCTTGGCTTTTCATTCCATCACTTCCACAGATTGCAGGAAAGCGAAATGAAAAATGTTCAATCAAATATCAAAAACTACAAAATAATTTCAAGAATTTCCTTCATTTTATTTCAAGTAATGTATATTCATGCCCGTATCCCTGGAGAGGTAGGCAGAGTTACAAGTGCACCCACGATTAGCCGAAGATACTTAGTCCACAGTACACAATATGATAGATGTCAAGACTATCACCAACCGGGCACTTTCCAATGACGGGCAACGTTGTTTTTATCAGAAAACTGAAAAAACACATTTCTGAATTGCTTGACCCGGGAATCGAACCCGGGACCTTATGCGGCACTCAGAGACACTGGATCACTAAACCACAGATTTTATTTTATGATCAGTTAAAACATTGATACCAACTATTAAAGTTAAGATAGTCTAGATGAATTTTATAACTTTAATTTAGTGTAAATGTTGGATATTACTTATTTATATAATAACGTATTTTTTAAATAAATATTCACGGGATACTAATTTAACCCCAAAGTAACATGGAAAAAAGTGTGAAAGAAAGTGTCTGAAAGCGGAAGACATTGATCTAGACCCAAAGTAAGTAATAGATATATGTATAAATACTGTTACACACATAATAAACACCCAAACCCAGAAATACAAACATCTATGCTCATCACACAAATGCTTGTCCCTGTCGGGGATCGAACCCGAGCACCTTCAATTTTGTATTCAGTCTATTTTTAAGCCGTCATTGGTTTTTTTAGATTTTTTTCAGCCTGGGAAACGTAAGTAACAATAATCCACAAACTAAAACAGATAAAAGATAATAAATTAATGTTTAGTAATATCAATATCAGGATAGGAGGAATGTATATCAGGATTTAAATATTTATGAATTTATTTTGATCAGCATTTTAAATAAAGATAAAGCGACAAGAAATAACATTTTAAAGTGAACCTCATTCACAAGGAAAGTACAAATTGATTGCTTGATTATTTGCCAGTAATATAGAAAATTGTCTATTTCTGTTACCAAGAATAAAGAGTCCCTAAATTTGCAAACCTTATAAGTATGTCTAATAATCGTTCACACTTACACAAGAACACTTTAAATTTGGTAAAAAATTATGATAGATTATTGTTAATTATTCCTACATTAGACATATCTAATGAGATATCGCAAAATATAAAGAACACGGGCAAGACTTCATACATCGTTATTTTTAGTTAATACCTTAAAGTTCAATGTATTCCTTAAGATTCTATATCAACTCCTTAGCTTATCCGCATTTAATTAATATTTTTTAACTTGGGGAATAGTAGCTAAATAAAGTTGGAATTTAAATAAGGTTAACGTAAACAATCATTTCTCTCCTTAGTAGTCTGTGGTTAGGTATTTATCTTGTCATTCTGGGTGTCTTCAGTACAACTGCTAATCTCAGAAATCTAAGTTAGATTGACAGACTTCTGAGCTAAAATTTTGCAAAAACACTTTATAGGTGCTTAAAAGAACAAAAAATAAATTAGCATTAACTATTCTTTAATACAAAAACAGGGAGAATTACAAAAACAGGGAGAATTTTTGATACTTATAATGAAAATTATGATATATAAACTTATTACTGTTTTAACTAAAATGTAATTTAAGTTTTATAAAATGGCAACACTTAAATATGATGATAGGATTCAATCAAATTATAGTCTCAATTATTTTTAAATGATTGTACCTAGCGATATATTTTATTTAATTGATTTAAATAAAATATATCGCTTTTTGTTTGTTTGTTTAGTTGTACGCCCTAATCTCGAAAACGGCTGAACCGATTTAAATAAGCCTTTTTGAGTTGGATAGCCTGTTTATCGAGGAAGGTTATAGGCCATATAATATCACGCTACGACCAACAGGATCGCGGAGTATCAAAGATAAATGTGGCCTCATCGACCACACAGCCCACACAGGTTGTGTGGTCGGTGTGTGGTTTAAACAGGGATTTTTACTTTCGAAAGCTTTCCTGGCGTGCGCTGCGGTAACGGTTAAAGTTACGTAAAAATCATATATTATGATCGAAATGTTGGTCTTAAAAAGTAGTAAAAAAATTGGTTATTTATCACAAGTATTTAATTTTGAATGAAATTGCCCTTTGCTTCATTTGATTTCAAATAATAACTTAGGACATACATACATACATACATACATACATACATACATACATACATATCTTCACGCCAGATCCCTTACGGGGTAGGCAGAGAGAACCGAGTGCCATACATCACGATCCTTGCAGGCTTGTCTCGCTTCCTCCACATTCATCACTCTCTTCATACACACACGCCGGTTGCGAAGACTCTTAACACCACCTTCGGACAGTACTCGATCAATCTGATCGTGGTATGTCAGTCTTGGTCTTCCCCGGTACCTGCATCCTTCCACATTCGCATTGTATATCTGTTTTGTTAACCTTTCATCTACCATTCTTTCTACATGTCCGAACCAACGGAGCATGCCCTTTCTCATCTTTACACCGACACTTTCTTTCAAACCTAACCTCTCTCTCACTTCGACATTACGAACCGGGTCCGTGAGTGTCACAATAATAACTTAGGAGACGAGTAATAACTTAGGAGATATCACAATTTTAGGATATAATATTATTATTTTCAAGCACCGCGCGAGGCATGCGTGCGTGGGAAGAATGCGGGGTAGCGAGGTCAGATGGTAGCCTGCTTTGCGAGATAGCATGCCGCATGTAGTCGAAGCAGAAAACAAAGACACCAAGTGTCAGAGGTCAATATTGGCGGCTAGAAATAGAAGTGTTGACGAAATTAATGACAGAATACTGAGTAAACTTCCAGGAGATAGCGTAAAATACACATCGACTGTCACCCCAGTAGTGTTACCCAACGTTCCTATATTACTCATGTTTCTATGCCATTTTTTACTATAGTTTCAGTCTAACCTATCATGGTCATAGTGGGATGACTATATAAATACTATATGTTATACTCTTACCGTAGATATTAAAAAAAACATAATCAACCTACAAACATAGCAGACATAGGTACAATCTCTCCTGGTTATATAAGCACTGTAGGTATGATTGTTTGTTTTCAAGTGGTTTGTGGATTAATTAAAAAAAGGTACAGTTCCTCTAGAATGGTATTATAGGTCCCTATGACTCACTGCCTCTTATGTGACGCAGACGAAGTTGCGTGGATCAGCTAGTATTATACAAATTAAACATTGTGTATTATCGTATTTTTAAAAATAGATGCATAAAAAGGCAAGCCTGCTGAACATATCAGTAATCAAAAACAATTTGGTAAAACATCAAAATAAGTTGACAAGTAAGTTAGTAAAAAGTTGAATAAATTATTTCTGATTTTAGAGAAACCAAATATATTTTTTAAATCGCTTACGTAAAAAGCTAAAAAGTCACCTAATTTTACCTAGTAATATACTAGTTACACAAGTAATTTTACCAAGATGTTATTTGTCTTCATTTCGTTTATCAAGTTTCCATCCATCCATTTGATACTTTTGAATATTAATTTCAATATCCTATAAGATAGCAAACAAGCAGATGTCTCTCTTGGTGGAAAGATAAACCATCATCTATAAATACCAAAGTTGTTAATAGTGCGTTATTATTCGTTTAGCGGGATGGAAATGCCACGTGCATTAGTCTACCGGCTACCCTACCCTCCAAATTGGAACACAACAATAACTAGCATTGACGCTATGGCGGCAGGAATAGATGTGACGATGGTAACTAATTTCCGGGAGAAACGTTGCTGAATTCTACCACCTAGTAGTCATGATGGTAGTGAGTATTTTACGAATTATGTTGACTCCAGAAATTCAAGTGCTAGTTCTTATATTTTATTGCGTTACTGTTACAGAGAATGTATTGGTAAAATATTTTTATCTGCTTCATAATGATCACAAAATTCATCTTCATACTTACAATGAATATATTTAATCTTTCGTGTAAATTAGCGTTCACTTTTTACAACTATTAGGGCGCGTATTCGATTCGCAACGAAAACTTTATGTTTTCAAGTTTTTTTTAGAGTAATATCGTAATAATGTGAGTAGATTGGTGGTAGAGTTCAGCATTGTCTCGACCGGGTCAGGTACCACCGCCTTACCTATTCCTGTCGCAATAGCGTCAGTGCTTGTCGCTGTCGTGTTCGGGTTTGGAGGGTAACTTATGCATGTGGCATTAGACCTAGCCACAAGATAGCAACACACCATTAACACCTTTGGTGTCTATAGGCGATGGTTGACTCTTTCCATCAGGAGACCCATCTGCTTGTTTGCTATCTTATGATATAAAAAAAAAGATTATTCGAAGGATATTACAGTTTTTGCAAAATTAAGTCTTGATTATTTGATTTGCCGCAGATTCAAAATTTGATCGGTAAACGATTGTGCGCGAGGATTTATTATAGCCTTAATAAAATAATTCTTCTAAATAAATGACTTTATATAACGGACTAAAAAAAGTCAGTATATTGAGCATTATCTTCATTCACATATAATAAATATTTTAGATTTTATTGGAATACTGACTAGTTAAAAAAATGTTAAAGTGAACTTATTTTGTAATTTTTTAATATCTAACAAATATTTTTGTAATTCTGGCCCTGTGTTGCACTTTAGGATCACATATCCTGTTGGAAAAATGCATAAAATAAAATATTTTGGCACATTACAATGGTCGTATTCGACCTGAAAGATAACTCTGCGCCTATTTTCGTAAAACGCTATGGAGGGATCGTCTCCGTTTTAAAAAAAACTGTTATCATAAATTATATTCTTGCTCTGTAGTGTACTAAATCAAAGCTTAATCTTGCAATAACTGTAATGATATTGCTCTTGAAAACATGAAGTTTTTGTTGCAAATCGAATACCGCTCTTAAGCGGTAACACTACGTATAAATGAAGGAAAAAAAATAAGCGCCAAGTTACGTTCAAGATCAAATTCGTTTATAATAAGATTGTAAGTGACTAATAGGTATCCTGTAAAAATGCATGAAATACTTGATACTTACAAATGTTATCATTATTATTACTGTTATCTTCATATTTTTTTACATAATGGAGGACCTTCAGCTACAGGAAGTGGTGTAGTTTTATTTTAACTTTGCAAATTAAGTTTTAATGTCGGAAGCACTGGCATTTTTTGTTTAAATAGTAAATTTTCTTAGACTTAATCTTGTTTTTAATGGCTATTTTTCGTATTACTTGTTTTTCTTGTGCTACTGAATCTATCTCTTGTCTTAAGCTTCTAATGACCTTTTCAACAGCAATCAGATTGCATTCATACATCGTATTTAAATGATCATGCAGCATTTTGTTTCTTGAAGTGCTTTTGAAAATGTCTTGTTGTTTTTTATTAGATTCTTTACCTGAATCAATTGCAATTTGAAGTTACCATTTTACCAAGCATTTGGTGTCAAGTTATATTATCGATTATCTACACCATTATTAAGAAACAGGAAAATAGTATTTTTGCTTGTATCAAATAAACTCATTTATAGGGTTGAATTTGAAATTGCATTCACAGTCAGAAATCCAAAAGATACACTTGCTACTTTTTTACCAAAGTTTGAAGAAGTATTGTTCTTGGGTCTGACGTGAACGAAGTTGTGAGTAACAGTTGGTTGTGTACACTTCATATTAATTCACAGAAACATTTTCTAAACTAATGTTACCTTCAACGGCACGTTGTGAATCCCGTTGTTAACTAGCTAAAATCCCTGTTATGAACATTCTGTCTCTAAGATAGATATTTAAGTTAGCCTATATAAAATTTATAAAAATCAGCAAATAACTATGACAAGCACATGAACTAACTAAATATGACATATAAATATGACAAGCACATGAACTAACGTTATTAGTATAAAACATGAACTAACGTTATTAGTATAATAAGTAGTAGTAATAAGCTAATAAGTGTGACGGTGACACCAATCTGGGCAAAAAGTTGCAGAAATCTACTGCCACCTAGAGTTTATTTTTGTGTATTTTATTTTATTATATTATAATTCGCGGTGTTTATAAAATATATTTTTTTAACTCACTGTGTGTTAAAGTTTCGTTTTCCTTGATGCGAATAAGCAGATCTACTTTGGAATTGATATGAACTTGAATTGGTTCATTGTTTGTACTGATAGTAGATCTTACAATTTTGATTATGTCATTTGGTTGTCTAAGTGGCTTAAATATTGGATTAAATGAATTGACAATTTTGCCACTAACATCGTCATATGTTTGAAATCCTAAATTAAGTATCACACTCCCTTTATCCCGTAAATATTGTTTTGGTTCTTGTACTAAATCTCCTTTACATTCTTTTCCTTCTAAGACGTTGTTATCAATTTGCTTTAGTTTAGAATCTAAATAGTTATTTATTAAATTCGAGTTTAATATTTCTTTGTTTGAGTCAAAATACATATCTTTTGAAAGTAAATTATCATTATGACTTAACTTCCATAGGTTTTGGGATGTTGCTCCTTCCGATTTATTAATAGCACTATCATAGGATTTTTTTTCATTTTCGTTTATTATAATGTCATGCAATTTTGCAGAATCGCCTTTTGCTGGTATGAATGAGGTCTTATTACAAACATTTTTACCTAAATTTGTATCCATAAGTAAATAATTACTCTTAGGTAAAATCTCAGGTGAATAATGTAAATTTACAGAATTAACTTCATCCATTTCATTATTAAAATTGATTTTACATGTACTGCTCCCAATATCTTTGGCATCCGAAACTCCTGTTTTTATGGAATCGCTTGATGGTTTTAAACCGCGAGTATCTTTTTCTGCGGATAAGTTAACAATTTCATTAAATTTATTTTTATCTAAATTTGTATCCAAAGGTGAAATACTTCCAGGTAAAATCTCAGGCGAATACTGTACGTTGTTATTTTTAGTTTTGTTGATTTCATTGTCTAAATTTGTATCCAAAGGTGAAATACTTTCAGTTAAAATCTCAGGTGAATACTGTAAATTGACCTTTTTAGTTTCGTCGAGTTTATTATGAAAATTATCTCTACTCGTACTACTCTCAATATCTTTCGCGCCCGAGTATCCTTTTTCCATGTAATCATTTAAGTGTAATAAATCATGAATATCTGCTGGTAAAAAATATTATTAGTATTGTTAAATCCAAAAGATATTTCGTAATAAAATAAGTTGTTAATAATACCTGAAATTGATTCATCAACTTGTGCACTGACTTGAATACTTTCTTTAAAATTTAATGTTATATTGTTTTCTTCTAAGCGACTTGTTATTCTGTTTTGTTCTATGATTTCAATCCTATTTAATGATGTTCTAGTAGTTTGATTATCTAAAAGCAATAACTGGCTAGATCGTGTTTTATAAGACTGCGTTTCTAAAATAAGTTGATCATCACCTGTATAGGTTGTACTATCTATACTTTTATTGCTTATAATTTTATTGTCAGGACCAGTTTTGAATGTTTTCAAATATGAATGCTGATATGGTAATTCACTGAACTTTTTTGTAATTGTTTCATTTTCTTTTTGATAATTACTCCCTTCTATAGAATTTTTGTCATAAATAGTTTTGATTGGAGTGACAAAATTATTCATTTTGTTATCAAGGTCATCATTTCTATCAGAAATATACAGTGGACTTTTAAAACCCACAATGCTTGCATCTTCGGCTAAATGTATATTATTATCTGTTTCTGTGTTAGGCATCATATTTTGTAGGTTTTTACTTTCTTTTTGTGATATGAATTCGTTCTGTTTATTATGTAATGAACTAATTAAACTGAGGTTGTTTGGAACTTCGTTTCTTGATAATTGATTAGCATCTTCATTTTTTTCTTCGTTAGAATCTCTTTTCGGAAATACCTAAAACATTCTGTGTAATCTTCAAAACTGTATCAAATAAATAATAAACTAAAATTTTAAAAATTGTACGCCAAAATAACATAGATACAGCATTACAAATAATTTGGAAAAATATATTGATAACAGTATAGTAATTATTTAATACTATTAAATATATATCAATTTTTGATTAAAATATAATATACTAGCAGACCCGGCAAACGTTGTTCTGCCTTTTTAACTACTCTCATTTTTTTTCTCACCTTTTAAACCTTCCCTGGACTTCAACAATTAATTCAAAGCCAAAATTAACCAAATCGGTTCAGCCGTTCTCGAGTTTTAGCGAAACTAACTAACAGCAATTAATTTTTATATATATAAGATTATATTAGGGATTCTAACCCAAAAAAAATCATAATTGACTTAAAATTTTGGCCCACATATTCAAATCTAAGATCCAGACATGGACTTTTGAGTAATAAATTAGAAAATATATCGTGTTGTATTTCAAATTAAAGGCCTTGCTGTGAGAATCTCAAATAGGTGTAGTAGGTCTCAAATAGGTAGTAGGTAATATTTTTTAATAACTTTTAAAACAAATATGTCAGAAGTTATTTGGAAAACGGGTAAAACTTAAATATCCTTATCTCCGAAATTACTGAGCCTAAAAATACTGCCTAAAAATTGTCTTAAACGGCCTTTTACTCATGTTATTTTGCCTCATATATAATGTGTATATTCTGTTTCTTTAAGTTTAACATTTATCTGATATAAGAAAACACAATAATTGCAGGCAAAATGTTCATAACGAAGCTTTGCAAGATTTTAAATTACTACGTTAAACAAGCATTAAAAAATACAATTTTTTCTTGTTTTGTGTAGAATGTGCTATTTGTGATTTATTATATACGGATTTAATACACACCTTTTGAAAATCTTCAGATGTGCCCTTAATTTGATCGGACGAATTCTTACTGTCACCTAATTTATCAACCATTATCTCTGGCAAAAAACTTTTTTTAAATGGTTCATCAGAAAACAAAATATTATTTGGCGTTTCATCAGCATTCGAAAGTTTACTTCCATTGAATAATAGTTCTTTGATATCTTTACCAGTACCTTCAGGTTGTGAAATCGAAATCTTTACGATTTCTGTAGGTTCTTCGATAGGTTTTTGGTCACTCTGCTTAACTTCCTGAACTGTTTCACTACCGATTTCCTTACCAATTTTCTTCTCCACATTGTTGATTAGATAATTTTCTAAAGATTTTTTGTTTTCTACATGAATTTCGATTTGATTGGTGGGTATTTCTTTAACAAATTTTGTTTCATTAGTAGAAATTGATAAAGGTTTAGGTTTAGGATCCACACAAATAGAACAATTAGTGGTTGCGCCCTCTGAATCAATTTTTTGTTTAAAATCATCAACATCAATTAATATCATTTCGTTGGATAAGTTTTGTTCTATCTTTTCTTGTATGTGGCGTTGTTCGCCAAGAATATTAGTTATTCCCTCTGAAATATCATTGTCAATATCTGTTTGATTACATTCAAACTTTTTCTCATCCATTTCTTTTATTTGGGATATTTTTTCAAGTGAATTTTTTCTACTGCTCTTCGTAATATTTGTCGTTGGAATATTTTGATATGTTATATCAAAAACACTAGAGAGAGGCTTAGTATTATTATCTTCAGATTTTTTTAAATCCTTTTTATCAATTGATTGAATATTATTTTCAGGTCCTATTCTTGCAATTTTGCTATCGTCATTTAAATCTAATTGTGATACAATGGGTTCTTTTATTAACTGCATATTTTTTACATTAGTAGCATCAAAAAAAGAATTCTTGGAACCAAATGAATCACGTTTTTGTTTCATTGTTAAAGCAGATGCAGGTATTTTCGTATCTTTTTCTGCATTAATTAAATTGTTTTTAATCTCATTCAAAGATTTTCTAGGTTTATCTTCAGAACGTCTTCTTTTTTTATCTTTACTATCACCACGCACTTGAAGTATGTTTTCAAGTAATGGCGTTGGATAAGTTATTATTTGATTATAATCATTTTCGTGTAAATTTTTATCAGATTTTACTTGTATTAAGCTATCTACTTCATTGATACTCTTTGTACGTGGCTGTATTTCATTTAAAAGATCTGTATTAGAATTTGCATCTGGTTTTATACTATAAGTCGTGGTATATTGCTTAGAATGATTTTTTTCGGCATCATTCTTACGCTCATATGGATATTTGTCTTCACCAAATGGAGGATCTAAACATCCACCTATATAATTGACAAATTAAAAAAAAGGAATTACGAGTAATGCAAATAATACTAAGCAATGATAATATTAAAATATTCTACTCGTAACAAACTTAATAATATTATCTACATGAGTAGCTACATAATAATAATAAACATCACAGGATAAATTGGATGAATAAATCTAACCCTAAAGTAAGTAAATTATTTGCTTACTTTAGGGTATCACAAGTTAATAATAATATCAAAAGCAAATAATTCAGGAATAGCTTCAAAAATATAAAAATGATAAAAAAATGTTTTCATAATTATCTTTATATGAGGGATTTAAATTTAATTCAAACGAATTATATGGAATAAATTATTAGATTGCCATATACAAAACCTATACACGGGGAAAATAATATAAGGATTATTTTCTGTCATTTAATTTAATGCAGTTATTTTATATTTAATTCATATTATTTAACTCATTATTTACATTTACCTCATACCTGGTTTACATTTTCCTAAAAACGGATTTGACGATTTTGGGTAAGTACTGGATGAGTAAATTGTGGGATAATTTTTCTTAAGAATAAATTCATCGACTTTTCTAGCTTCAAAAGAAGTCGCTTCATTAGAATTTTCTTGGGTAGTAGGAACATAAGGATATTCATCTTCATCGCTTGGAGAACCTAGGCAGGTACCTTTAAAATATTGTCAATAATAAAAAAGAAGGAATTAGGAATTTTAGAATTCTGTAGCAGGCAGGCAGGTTATTTGACATATAACTAAGTTTAAAAAAAATACCTACACCTGAAATCAGGTTAGGCTAAAGGCAGCCTAGTCTGATTTTACTTTTTACTGTAATAAATGTCGTCGCACTTTTCTCATAGATGCACTTGCCCCATGTCAAAATGTAGCGTTAATAGAGTCAATAATTTACCATACTTATGACAGACATAAAAGCGTTTGCTCATATACTGGGCCACGTTGGTCACATTTTTAACGCCAAACACCGTGTCTGTTAATATCCATGTGCTTATGCATGTGTGCTTATCATATACCAATTTTCATGAAGATTGGTCAAGCAGATACAAAAATAAATTCATTGTACAAATACCTTACACCAGCAACTTACCTTTTGATATTATTTAAATATCGTTTACCTGGTTTAAAAATTTGAAAAATATTTTTCTGGCTTCTTTTTTTTGAAGTCTTTTGAACATCTTTTTCCATTAACAAATCAAAAGACATAATTGTTTGGTCACTATTGGTAAGTAAAACTTTTTCCGAGTTTTTGTTAGCTAAAGTTAATTTAGGTACAGAGATAATTCCGCGTTGATTTTTTACATCTTTATTGCGTATTTTAATTTTCACATTCATTGGGTTTGGATTTTTGCTCGAACTCGAGCTGGCCATAACATTTCCTTGCGGCACTGCCATAACTTCGATTGGGAAATTCTGACCAATTGAGAGAGTCTGGATTGTTGAAGTTTCGAAAACCATTGTTCTAAAATTATTAAATTGTAGTTTAATTACTAATTTTACACTGAAAATTAAAAATAAGTATTAAGAAGTAATGTGTGTGAGAACAAATAAAATAAATACAAAGGTCCAAACATTTATTTTAGTTATCAACCCTCAGACACAAACGAATATACTACACGATTTGACTTAGGTATACAATTTACACTAAGAAATTCATTTTTAAAACTTTTAGAGGGTATTAAATTTTCGTAATTAGTATTTTTGGTTACAATTTCATTAAGGCCTAAGGATGCACATTTCTTAAATATATTGTAAAGGATAACTTTAAGTGGCAAAACTTCCTTTTCAATTTCTTTAACGTAAACAGCGACGCGTTCTTCTGGTGTAACTCGTAGTTTGCAATTATTATTAAAGCTATAAGAAGGTATTGATTGAGGTTTACTCTTTATGTCCCGTATATTTTTACTGTGAAAAATAAATTTTGATAAATTACGTGCTGAATTGATAGGATCAGTAGTACTTTGAGTTGTTTCTCGTAATGAATCTTGTTTTGTATTTAATTTAAAAACAGGTGATACGAAAAATTTATGTTCAATTGCTGCATTGATATATGTACCAATTAAATCAGGTGACTGAATATATACGTTTGATATAATTTTAGTTGACAGACATTCCTTGCATTTATCATTTAGCAAGACATAACTAGTATTTTGACCAATATCAGTTTGGTTACAAACTGAGGTACTTTTTCCATATTCGATTACATTATCTAAAAACAAAAAAAAATAATGAATAAAAATAACCATTAATTGAAAACTTTAATAATTGTAAATATACTAATAAAAATACCTTTGTTGTCATTAGCTTTATTTTCAATGTAAAATGTGCAGTCATTTAGTAAAGTTTTTGAGCATTGGATTAACTTGTCTAAAATAAATTAAAAAAATAAAGTAAAAATATTTTTTTTAAAAAAAAAAAGTTTTTTGTTACCTTCCAGTTTTCCATTAGTGCTTACGCATTTAGAAATTGTACTTTTTATTTCTTGGCTTTGACTACTTTCTTTTTTTGTGGATAGTTGATCTATATCATTATTTTCATCAGATATACAATCTGTGTTTTCGTTGAATAAAATGTTTAATAAACTATTTTGTTTCCTTAAGATAAAATGATCGCTTATAATTCTAGGGACATCGTTCGATATGAAATCTATAGGAGTAATAGAAGGGGATAAAAGATCTACACATGAATGATATACTTTAATACCATGTCTTGACGGTGTGTTTTGTCTTTTCAATACAATTTTATAAATCATTGGCACAACATATTCGATAGTGTTATTTTTCATCCAATTAATTTTTTCGATATTTGATACACATGTGACTTCAGGAATAATTTCTAGATTGCAGTTTGGATAACTTTGGATCTCTTTAATAAAAACGGGTTTAAATTTAAGTTTTATACGAGCCGTTTCCATTTCAATAACCTAAACTGATTGAACCTTCTGCAAATAAAAAAAAATATAAAATAATTACGAATTATTCCTTTAAAAAAAATTATCTGATGCACATAATTTCGTATGTGCGGTGCTATTATAATTTGATGAGAAAATAGTCTAATATTTCTTAAGAAAAGTTTTAGTAATTTTCTAGGTAACTTAAGATCTCATTATGGGTTAAAATTTATTTAGCATTTTATTCATTATTACATATACATTTTTATGTTTTATAATAGTGCCAACAGCTATTCATGCATAGCATTAAAAAGTAATTGTTTGTTGTAATTGTTACACACTCAGGTATTTTAGGTAAATGCCTTATTGAATCATGCTAATGGCTAATTGGACCAATCTTGACTTGGCTTAGGAAATTTTTAGTGACACGCTGTCGCATTCTTTTCATTTAAGACCAGAAGTGACAGCATACTACTTCGGATTTTCCTAAGCTAAGACTATGTTGGTGCAACTGGCAGTTAATCTCTTGCTAGATTAAATATTGTGGGTTATATATACAAAGTGACCCACTAAAACAACATTCATATTGTACATATGTCTGATTTACATCGACGGAGAAAAAAAATGGCTTAGGTTACGTCCGCACAGGCAGGTGGCTTACTTAGTGTTCTAGTACATCGTGCCGAAAACCAACACGTTTGTTTACTTGGATAGGTCGCTAAGTATCGCTACGTAATTAGGTAGGCGCCAAGCGCGCAGTGCGGCCAATCGCGAACATTGGTATAGGACGTTAATTTTACTAAGCTACTCGCTCGCGTTCGCTAGCTAGGAGCTAAGCAAGCTGCCTATTTATGTGGACGTAGCCTTAAGGTCAATTTGACATAGTTGCAGTTTCATATATTTTGATTGATTGAGGAGACAGTCTTCTATCGAATCTTGGCATATCAAATATTTATAAGTTTTGCTCGTATTAGTTTAGATAATTAGTTAATTGAGATGCTGGATAGTGTTTTATGTTCACATCTTTCTAATTTTTTTATGAAAATGTGAAGATACAAAGAAGTCGTTGCATATTAAGGATTAAACAGAAAAAAAAATTAATTTATCATTATACAAATATTATAATGTAAACATAATTCCTGTTTAGACCTTTTCCTTAATCATGATAAATCGAGTACTTTATTTTCTTCTTTGAATGCAAGGGTGGTACCTTTTTAAAAACAATTTATCTATAACTAGCTGACCCGGCAAACCTTGTTCTGCCTTTTTAACTACTCTTAATTTTTTCTATATTTTCTCACCTTTCAAAACTTCCCTGGACTTCAACAATTAATTCAAAATCAAAATTAGCCAAATCGGTTCAGCTGTTCTCGAGTTTTAGCGAGACTAACGAACAGCAATTGATTTTTATGTATGTACTAGCTGACCCGGCAAACGTTGTTCTGCCTTTTTTAGTACTCTTGTTTTTTTTCTATATTTTCTCACCTTTTAAGCCTTCCCTGGACTTCAACAATTAGTTCAATACCAAAGTTAGCCAAATCGGTTCAGCCGTTCTCGAGTTTTAGTCACTAACTAGGTACCTGATATTACTAACAGTGCAAGGATTATTATGAGGAAATCTTGAGTTAATAAGATGTACTTAGTAAACTTCACAAAAGCATTACTAAATACTTACGTTTTTAAAATAATTTGAGTAAATGAAATATGTTTTGTACTAATAATTTTGAATATGACCTAAATGGCTATTAAAATGACGTTTATATTTTTATTCCTTTTTGTTAAAACTCACAAGTCATGTGGCCAACAACATTTCATGGCATAGGAACTTTATTTACTTTAGGTGCCCCACAGACCTAAAATAATATTGCGCAATACCTTTATTGTGCAATAATATTGAATACCCATTTGTTTCCAGCCGTTCAATAAATTCACTCGATAAAATTGACAAACCAGTCTGATCAATATTTTCGTGCGATGTCTGACGACGAAGTTTTAGCAGCAATCATGCTGGTGATTTTGTTAAATAAATCCATACAATTCTATACACTAAAGTAAAAACTCCCGTTCTTCATCTTTTATTGATTGGTTTTGTTTCGACTTTCGATCAACACTTATATTAATTAGTGAATTGGCCTGAACGTCGAATTTCGGCTGAATGTTGAGTTTCGGACGAAAGTTAAATTTTGATCGAATGTCGAAACTCGGCGGAATGACGTATTTCGGGCACATGTTCAATTTCGACCGAGTGTCGAATTTCGGCCAGTGGTCGAAATTTTGGTCCATTCTAGTAATGAACTATTAAATTAACAAGATGAATAAAATTACCGCGAAGTGACGAAAATTTCTTGCTCATCACTTTGCTTAAATTTAGGACACGACCATACATTAAACATCGCGACTGACCGACCACGACCGTTCCAAGCTCTGAAGTGAAAAATATTGTGCAATATTAATCCTACACAGTGCAAGAAAAGCCCAAACTTGAAAGAGTTCTGTCATTTAAGTACTGAGCTCCTATGGCTACCATCTGGTTTCATCATCCGACCCTGGATGATCCTAGTTACCACCAAGCATCAAAGTGCTCGTCAACACTAATCAAACGTGCCCAAACTCGATAGAGTTCTGTCATTTAATTACTGAGCTCCTATGGCCACCTTTGGCTTCATCATTGGACCCTGCAGGATCCTAGTTACCACCAAGCACCAAAGTGCTCGTCAACACGAATCAAACGAGCCCAACTCGATAGAGTTGTGTCATTTAAGTACTGAGCTCCTATGGTCACCTTCTGGCTTCATCATCAGACCCTGGAGGATCCTAGTTACCACCAAGCACCAAAGTGCTCGTCAACATCGATCAAACGAGCCCAAACTCGATAGAGTTCTATCTTGTCATTAAACGATTTTTAACCATTTAATTACTGAGTCCCTGTGGACACCTTCCAAATCCATCATCAGATCAGGTCTATCTCATGATAAGTTTTCAATGTCATTCAATTTACATACGTTTATATGGGCCTACATGAATCAAATTTTTATGGGACCAATTCAAAACTATTCCGCATCGAACAAAAAAAGAACCACGTAAATCGGTTCAGAAACCTCGGCGTAATCGGTGTACATACATAAAAAAAATATACCGGCCGAATTGAGAACCTCCTCCTTATAAGTTTGTATAATGAAAGTAAAAGTAATAGAAAAGAAAATGTATAAAATAAGTAGTGATAAATAAAAATGATAAAAATAAATATGTATAGAGTTGCATCATGAATGCCATTCTTATATATGCAAAAATATTAATATAAAAATAAAATTTATTTATAAAAGAAACAAAAAATATAGCAAAAATTACTAGTAAAGTATATTAGTATAGTACAATAGATAAGTAGAAACCGAATTAGCATAATATAAGAAACTAAATATTAACAATCGGCTATAGTAGATAAAATAAAATTAGAATAGACTTGTTAAGAGAATAAAAGAATCCAGAGCATCGATTACAGATTTTGAGAAAGTAGAAAATTACATAGAATAGTAAAAAATAACTGTAAAATATATATATAATTAATAGAATAAAATGTATTAAAACAGGTAAATAAAAATTAAGTATATACATTACACATATAAATGAATATATATGTGATGATCACCCACAAAATAGAGCAATAAATTAAGTAACGATTAACAAAGTCCCTGTGAAACTTTTAGACAGAGGAACCAGAAAGAAAAAACAAAAAAAAAGTCTCCACTCATCTCACGGCTCACACGGAGGCACTGTAACTGTATTTCAACTTCATACAAAGGGTCGAAAAGCGAACAATGCTCGCTCGCCTTGATCTCGACATTGCGCTCGGCATGCAGACTAGTCTGTGGCCCCACGAACAAACTTTTTACTCATCAATAACAAGCTGTTTTTTTTAGATCAGCTTCGTTTTGCCGACAGAACCATCTTTTATATCTTCAAAAAATCTCGAATCGGGTAACTAATAAAGTTATGGGGCTTTGAAAATTTTGATTCGGTGAAGGAAACATATTTATTAATAACAATAATTATTTTTCAACTTAAATCGCTTTATTATATTATGTAAAATACGATGAAACTTTTGTCCTACACATTCGATGGATTTTCTGACGAGACTTCCACTCTAAAGTTTCGGAATTATGAGATTTTTAAATCGATATTAATCAATTTAATAACAATCTAATTTTCTCACAACAGCTTGTTAATTGTTATTGTAATTCAAGGGTAACATTGTCCTTCACGTAAAGTGGAAACTTTTCTGAGACCGACACTCTAAACTTTTCTTTTTTATCTATCTTTATTAGTTACCCGATTTGAGATTTTTCGAAGATAGAAAAGGTGGTGGTCTCGTTACTACGAAGCTGTTTACAAAAATTCAGCTTGTTATTAATAAAAAAAAAGTTTGTTTGTTGTATCACTGTCTAGACAATCGCGAGTGTGCCGCAGTAAGAAATGGACGGTGTGCTTTTTTATAACAATAACGTGCGATTTTTTTACTAAAAAAAATTTTTTTCCCGTGTTGGTCCCGGGCTCCTTTGAGAATAGGCCAGCTGCCGTTCTGCCAGGCAGGTCGTAAAAGACGACTGAGTGGCTATTTGCGTCACTACCATCGTGACTACTAGGTTGTAGAGTTCTGCTTCGTCTCGACCGGGTCTGGTACCACCGCCTTACCTATTCCTGCCGCAATAGCGTCCGTGCTGATCACTGCCGTGTTCCGGTTTGGAGGGTAAGGTAGCCGGTAAACTTATGCATGTGGCATTAGACCTCGCCACAAGATAGCAACGCACCATTAACATCTTTGGTGTCTATAGGCGATGATTGACTCTTTCCATCAGGAGATCCATCTGCTTGTTTGCTATCTTATGATATAAAAAAACTAAAAATAAGTTCAAGTACATATTTAATATGACGAGTAGGATATATTGTGCTGTTTTTGGTTGCATGAATTCATCAATGACGCTTCCAGAGATAACCCTTTTAGATTACCTGGAAACTCTGAAAGGTACGACTATAAAATAATTTTACTTACTAGTAGGTAGGTATATAATGTGTGTCTTTTTAATGGATAAGTATTTCCTTTTATCTCCCGAAAAAAAGTCGTCTGTATTAAATATTAATAAATAAATTAATAAATAAAGGAATGTGGTTGACACGAGTGAAATA
Organism: Apodemia mormo; assembly: GCA_036924255.1. Lineage (NCBI taxonomy): Eukaryota > Metazoa > Arthropoda > Insecta > Lepidoptera > Riodinidae > Apodemia > Apodemia mormo. Next base: position 35,470,291 of record JAUPFN010000008.1, on the reverse strand, counting down.
GATACCTAGTTATAGGCGGTTCATGAATCATGATACGATAGGTTACAACCGCTTGTGTTAAAACCTCGAGGCATGTGTGATTTGTTTTGTCAGTTTGTATAATTCAAAGTAAAGACGTGGTATTTTATTATTCATAATAGTTGTTTATTGTACTGTGTGTATGAATAATACTTGAAAAATAAATTTCACCGTTTGTCTGTCACTAGATAGTTGAAATTTTCTCAAATTAAGTATTTCTGCTGCTGCTATAACAACATATATTAGTATTACTAAAAATTACTAAATAGATTTTGCTAATTGACAGTTCCCTGACTTGTAATATGCCTACCTTATTTTGAATAAAAAATAATTATATCGATATGTCTTTTATTTCCCGAAAAATTCCCGGACAAACAAACAAATATACATACACTTGCGCAATTTTAGCCATAGCCAATATTTATATATACGCCTAAATATATCATCATACATCAAATGTTATCAAATCCAACAATATTACATACACACATGTCAAACTGATAACCTCTGTTTTTTCGTCGGTTGAAAATATTGTCTAACTGATGATAATTACGATAATTAATTATAATGTAATGAAGACCGAATAACGAATACTGAAGTATATTAGGTATGTAAAAATATGTGAATACAAATCGGAAAATTAACTTTAAATCGTTATATATCCTAAACTATTATTTAAAAAGAAAAATGACGAATTATTTTTTTAATTTTGACAATATTACGTTTGGTGGTTTCCATGGTGGATTGTAAAAAATGTCATGTTTTTAGTGACATTCGCAAGGTTAAGACGAATCGATTGACATACGAATCACCAAAATCAGGCTACGCGTTTGTCGTCTTGAATGCCACATAGGAACAAGTATACATACATATATAGACTGATAAACACAATACCCTCTTGCAGTCGGGTAAAAACAACATGCATTTTAATTGAACATTTTCTATTTAATTCACAAAGTATTTTATTGAAGTGAAAACTTCTTTAGGCGCGTTGAGCGTTTTGGTAGAGGGTAAAATCCTCGGTTCGCGTCACCGACATGCTAATGATAATAGTATATCTATAGCTATGTTTTGCATATAGTTTTAATTACTCTCAACTTAATATTTCCGTTTTTTGTTTATATAAAAAGTATATTTACAATCACAAAACTAAATGGAAACACAAAGTAGGCAAATGTAATTAAAATACCGGAGGCGGGCAGCCCTATTGCATGTTTACGTACTGCACGGCTATAGGCATTTATTTCAAAGATACGGCCGAGTTATTATACTGTATAGATAACATTACCGTGTCTGAGGTCTGATGCGTCTTTGAGCATGGCCATTTACCGACATATTCGGCTCATTTAGTTCAAGTCGCGGTATGCCTCGACTCGCGGCAAGGTTTCCACTAGAGTTCGAGGTAGCCGCTCGGGCCGAGGCTGCCTCAAATGGATACCTAGCCTTAAAAGGTACGAAGTTTACCAGGTCAACTACTATCATAATATAAGGTAGCTTGTAATAACTTTTTTTATATCATTAGATAACAAACAGGCAAAGAGTCAACCATCGCCTATAGACACTAAAGGTGTAAATAGTTCGTTGCTATCTTGCGGCGAGGTCGCATGCCACGTGCGTAAGTATACCAAGTATCTTACCCTCTAAACCGTGACACGACACTCACAAGCACTAATGCTATTGCAGCAGAAATAGGTAAGGCAGTATACTCGGGTAAAACGTTTCGGAACTCTACCTATTAGTAAATTTGTTACAATAGAGAATTATTATAACAAGTTTATTAGGTAACAATTCATACATACTACCATCCATATTGTTAATTACAGCCAATAGTTTTGTCAATCACTATAATTTTGTATTAATTTTACAATAAACCAAATATCAGAATGACAACCAATCCATCCGATCACCAGATACATTCTTAACGTTGCGTCGCCTCGTCGTCACAAGTATTCTTTTTTTAAAGCGCTCGATGTCATAGACTATAACAGCGGCGCGTAACATTATCTTCCATCCATAACTATTTATACTTTAATTAGCTGCGCCCTGCAACCCGCTGCGTTGTAAAAGTTTTTATTGAATGAGTGAAATCCCACGGGAACAACTTATTTTTCTGGGATAGAAAATATCCTATATGCTATTCCAGGTCACAGTCTATAAAGTGTGCCAAATGTCCATTCAAATGCCATCATATCCGTTCGGCTGTTTTTGCGTGAAAGAGAACCATCCATCCATCCATCCACACAAACTTTCACATTTATAATATGAGTAGGAAGGATTAGTATTTAGTTTATAATATTATTAGGACTAGTAGTGCGAAAGTCTGCTTGTCTGTTACGCTTTCACGGCTAAGCCGCAAAACGATTTTGATGAAATTTGGAATGGATATAGTTAAAGATCCGGGGCCAAATAAATGCTAACAATTTTCTCAAAATTCAACCCCACAAAAGCTGAGATAGAGGACGTAAGTTTTTACGAAAAACTGTATCAATAGCATAATAATCTATTTGCAGGCGAAGCTGCGTCAGTTAGTAAAAGTATGAAAATTCATATGATTATACCAAACAGTTACTTGTTTGTCACAATTAAATAAAAAAAAAACACATTTTAAGTTAGGTATAATACTTTTATTTCACGTCTTTTAATTTTACTTTACAGTACTTACATTTATACAGTTTACGATATGATTTTTATATTATTGCTTCTTAATTATGATGGATAAAACTAATAGATTAAAAGCTCAATGGCAGAAGTAACGCACCTATTTCAGATTTATGACACACTGTAAACCAGTGGTTCCTAACCCATGGAGTCTAGAATTGTATAACCATACTGTGGATAAGTGTCTATCAAGAAGCATCCAATAATGGCTGCACCACCGTATCATACGAATATTTTACAGTACCTTCGCGTTAAGAATGCAGAGAGTCATCTGTGCCATAGATTTGATTGGCCCATTAATAAAAAAAAGAGCAAGTGATTTGATTGGCCCATTAACCAGCAAAAGTGATTTGATGGTTAATGAGTCAGTAGAGAACGATGACTCACTGTATTCTTGACGTGAATTTTAAATACGTTTCCAGTAAACTGTTAAAATAAGCGTTGTTAAATACTTATATTCAGTACACTTAGGGTTGCCATCTCAAAAATCGGTTAACCAAGACAAGAAACGTGAAAACCCCTAATTTTGGAGCTTACAACCCGGACATTTGAACAGAGTTTTTTTTCGTTAGTAGAATAAAATATACTTTTAAGGCTTTTAAATTAACTTTTATTTTTATTGATTTATAACCAAATTACGTCTAAAAAACAAAAACAGAATCTTCTTAAATTAAGAAAGCATTATTATCACGAGTAGCGTGCGTGATTTGAATTAAAATCTGGTCTACAAATAAAACCCAGCCCGGATGTTCCCCGGACGCCTCCTAACTTAGGACAAATCCGGGGAAACCCGGTAGGATGGCAACCCTAAATACACTTCATCTATTTTCAGATCGTAGTTTTAAATACGATAGCGCCATTCTGAAACTTTATTTCAGTATACTGCTTTATTAGAAACATTTACAACCGTTACCCTACGTAAGGTGGTCCTCCTTAACTCTAGACTCTATGACTTTATCTTTTTTGTATCTTTTGATACCTATATTAACTATATAGGGAAACGGATTTTACCTGTAACTTAAAATGATTTGGATTTTACCTGTAACTTAAAATGATTTCAAGCCAACAATAAAAGCAAATACACATAATATTAGTCAACAAATAGTTTTGACACATTGAATAGATTAGTCTGAGAATTAACATAAGTTTCAACCTTAACACTAACTTATTAGTATGAAGGATGATACTATTTTAATTTTAATCCCTATTTATTCATTACAGGTAGCAACTATGTTACCCCCGTGGGTGTAATTACTCCAGGTTCGGCACAATTTTGTAGATACATCTCTTATAGAAATTTTATGTGGAATACAAACAAAGCTGACAAACTTTATAAAATTCATATGCCATGAGAAATCTGTAATAAGTGAAGTTTTTTAGCCTTTGCGTATAAATATACTATTTATGAAATGATTTGCTTGTTTTTTGGACTAGTAACTGCTTTTTTGGACTAGAAATTTGCCAACGTGTTAGTTGGATGGTCAAACGTTTTGGAAAAAAGACTTAGGATAATCGAATACCTGGATTAATTTTAAGTACTCGTAAAAAACAATCTAAAACATTAAACCTTAGTAGTACCTAATTAAGTCCCACTTTGCCTGAAGGATCTGGGCTGGTTTCTAATTCTAAAAAAATAAGTACTGGGGAATTACTTCTGTGGAATACAGAGTTAAATCTAAAATATCTATCAACTCCCAAAATAAAATTTCAAAAAAAAAAACATGAAAGTCAAATTCTTGAAGAAGAAATTCTTCATAGTCATTTTAGGAATCGTCAATTCTGACATATAATCATATTCCCCTTTAGAGGGTAAAATAAACCGTAAACTTATAAGTATACGTTCACACGAATGATAATACACCACACCTCCACGCGTCTTTAGTATTTATAGGTAATGATTGTCTCTTATTACGAGTATAAGGGGAGCCATCTGCTTGGGTCCAGGGTAGCTTTGCAAATACAAACAAAGCTGAGAAACTTTATAAAATTCATATGCCATGAGAAATCTGTAATAAGTGAAGTTTTTTAGCCTTTGCGTATAAGTATACTATTTATGAAATGATTTGCTTGTTTTTTGGACTAGTAACTGCTTTTTTGGACTAGAAATTTGCCAACGTGTAGCTGGATGGTCAAACGTTTTGGAAAAAAGCATTAGGATAATCGAATACCTGGATTAATTTTAAGTACTCGTAACAAACAATCTAAAACATTAAACCTTAGTAGTACCTAATTAAGTCCCACTTTGCCTGAAGGATCTGGGCTGGTTTCTAATTCTAAAAAAATAAGTACTGGGGAATTACTTCTGTGGAATACAGAGTTAAATCTAAAATATCTATCAACTCCCAAAATAAAATTTCAAAAAAAAAAACATGAAAGTCAAATTCTTGAAGAAGAAATTCTTCATAGTCATTTTAGGAATCGTCAATTCTGACATATAATCATATTCCCCTTTAGAGGGTAAAATAAACCGCAAACTTATAAGTATACGTTCACACGAATGATAATACACCACACCTCCACGCGTCTTTAGTATTTATAGGTAATGATTGTCTCTTATTACGAGTATAAGGGGAGCCATCTGCTTGCGACCAGGGTAGCTTTGCTCACTTTTAATTGTCTTGAATAGCAAAGATTTTCAAGGAAAAGTAGCTAATTTTATGTAGTCATTTACTATAAAATGGTCATCGTCTAGGAATGAGCAATAATAGATAATTATCTCAATATAATCAACGGTTGAAAAATCATCGAAAAATCTAAGATGGAAGTGACACGAGTCTCCTAGCACTGCCAAAACATAGCGTGCACGAAAACAAAGGTTGAGCGGACATGGGAGAACGAAACATCAAAGATGGGGAGGAATGTTGTCACAAATAAAAAATTAACTTACTATTTCACTATATTTTAAACGATTTTCAAGTTAAGGTAACCTTAAAATAATAATGCTTCGAGTATGTATGATTTTATGGTATATATTCTGGAGCCCACACAACTTGTATGTGTTGAAGTACGTAAGTAATAAAAATTTAGATAGTTATCCGAAATCTATCATTTTGAAAATTTCTCCATACTTCAATAGATAAAGGTTTTACCACATTTTAATTTTATTATTTCCGATATCTGAGTTTGGGATAAATTTACAAATATTTTATTTTTTTATAGAATATAATAATATTATAAAAAATTGCTTTGATGCAACTGAAACAAAAAAGGTAGTGTAAGGAATGGGACAAACTTATTCGAGATCTGAAAATTAAAGGAGATCCCAGCGGCACAATAGTCCACCCACATCCACCACACTTTTTCCACGTCAGTAGCAAAGGCAGTCAGTAATAACACACAAATTCTGTAGGCAACGCAAGTTTTACTTCGTAACCGAAGCATCTCGAGGAGTCAAATAGCACTTCACTCTATGAAGGATGAAGCAAGCAAGGGTTATGATAATACATATTTGATGTGAATACATAATATAAGTGTTGTAGATCTGTAAATGTTACCCTGGTAAATGACACAGTTCAAATATTTGTATATATTTCTAAATCAGGAAGAGTGAAGGTAAAAAAATCTTAAATACAATGAATAATACTGATGAACCACTAATGGTAATATGAAAATGTATTTCAGTTATTCCAGTTACTAAAAAATAATTATTTTTTGAATGTTGGTTAGACTAGCAATGACTATCATCACATAAATACTAATGAAAGATGCATATATTATAGCAAATCTGAAAATATAATACCTACATTTACTATAAATAAAAATATAATATGATGAAAAATTACAACATTTTAAATCCAAATATTTTTCACGTTTTAAAACGTATAAGTGATAATATCTGCTAATTACATTTACACACGTTTGTCAATTAACATTTATTATGTATTTAATTGTTCGGTAACATTTAAAATTAACTAAAACTAATTGTTCGTTTGAAAATGATCTTGGCTTTTTACGATCAGAAAATTTTGAATATATTATAAACAGTCCTGAAATACCTACCTGGATAAAAACACAATTACGTCTCGGACTATTTTATACTTATAAAACAGTCCCAGACGGAATTGTTTTTTCTTTTTCATTTCATTTTAAAATTTAAAACCGACTTATTTCACCGTGAAACTCAGGTATAACTTGTATTTGCTGTTACTTATTAATGTATTGTAATAAAAAACACAATAGTTTCAAAGGAAAAAGTGTTTAGATCTTTGGTTTACATCTGATTGACAATTACTTCTAGGTATCTGAAGATAAATTTTATAAATAAGAAAATAATGATTTTATTTTCTTATTTATATAAGCATTTATTTTCTCTAAAATTAGAACAAAAATCATCAACAAACGAACGTTTTATTTTTGCCAATTTTACCAAACTAATGACTAGATTTGAGATCAATTAGAAAGCCAATTCCATTTTAATTACAATTACACTAAATTGAAACTATTTATAGACTATGAAAACGTACAATCAGCTTATAACATAAATACTTACATGAAAAATTAAACGTTTCAAATTCAATTATCTGGTTATTTAACTATAATCTTAAATTTTATACTTGTGTTGTATTTATTTACTTAATAAATAATAACAATTAATTTGTAATTTACGAGAAGAAAATATTGCTTATTAATAAATCATTTTGTATGTTCTTGACCAGGTGGAAAAAACATAAAATAGCGTGATTTCCATAAATTTAAAAATTTATGGAAGATTTTATTACTTTATTTTAAAGATATCAAACACATTGAATGTTTACATACATATAAATAAATAATGTGACATAATTAACAAATTTTTTTTTAAGTGAGTAACTGTCTTTTTTGAAGATGCCTCAGTTTCTGCCCTACAGAACACACGGTGAGAATTTCAAGACATCGAGATAGTGAGGTAAACGTTAATATTAAAAAATAAACAAAAAATATTATGATGCAGCTTCTCTGGCGAAGACAAGTAACAAGAAGAAGACAGAGTGACTCGAATGTCAATAGACTTTCCACGATTCACCAGTTTGGCGGTTAGCGAGATCGTAGATCGAGTCAGCATTTTGCTGACTTGAAAACGACTATCATTTTCTCTATTTTGTTTTGACACAGTTAACATACCATCGCCAGGATCCGAGCAACCATTATGATTTCGATTTTCGACGAAATCCTCGAAAGAACCTCGAGAACTAATATCGATAAATCGATAAAAAATGTAATTTATCTGAATTATAGAAATTTATATTATTATTGTCGTTCTAAAATATTGTTTTTGTTAAAGCTGACTGTACATTTTAATTACCAAAGGGTCTCGAATCAATATATACTATATTATGTCCATACCACACTTATGTACAATTTACAAATGTTAATATTAATTTATGCGATTCAGTATCTTAATATATTATAAGCTATGTTCGTAAAAAACTTATGAGAATTGTACTGCCAGTATATTAGTAACTACAGGAGGCTTCGATTTCAGGCTCTGCCAAAATTTTTACGATTAAAAACTAATTTCTGACTATGCATTAATGTCTATCGATGAATGAATATAAGTATATTATTAATTATATTGTATTGCATAATTGTCCCACCTATAGTGCACTATGCAATTCAACTACATACCTAACCCTACTCAAATTTGTAACTTCCATCGTGCTCTGAATTTCTTCGCTTTAACCTACCTACCAGTTTATAATTTATGCATTAAAATTGGATTTTTTTATAGACCACATAGTATATGATTGTAGCCACTCAACTAGATAGATAATTGAAAATAGAGATAAAAATAAAAATTTCGATTATCGATACATCAATCTTCATGAAAAATAAAGAACCTGAGTTTACGATAGTAACTATTATACCTATATACTGTGCCTGAGTGAAGACAACGCTTAAGGCAGTGTGGTTTTTATATTTTTGTAAATTTGACATCCTTATCATAGATGACACTTTGGTATTAACGATTCAATCCACTCTTCGATAAATGCGATCACGATGAATGAATGAAGGAACTGGTACTGGCAATTTGGTTTAAGGACGAGAACAGCTTAGCTACTTTAAGTGAATGGATTTGTATCTGAAAATACAAGTGGCGATGAAATTACAGTTCTTTTCAGACCACAATAGGGCCGGTGACATGGTTAATGCCTAAGATAAAATAACTGCTTTACAATGATTTTGAGGCTTACTTTGGACGAACTGAGTTCGGCAGACGTTTTCGTGCCAGTGTAAATGATGATGCTAACATCTGATATAAATGATGATGATTTATCACCAATGATACTACTTAACAATAATCTGGTTGTGAGTTACAATAATGGTCATAATTCACAGACCTTCTCGACAAAAAAAAATAATAAAATAATAATAAATATATAATAAATAAATAAATATCACTGAACAAATTACACAAATTGATCTGACCCCAAAGTAAGTAAATTATATGCTTGTAGTATGGGTGTCAGTCAACGGTACTAATACATAGAAATACATATATAAATACTCTAATATTTAATAAACACCCAAACCCAGAAATACAAACATCTGTGCTCATCACACAAATGGTTGTCCCTGCCGGGAATCGAACCCGGACCCCATTGATTGCGTAGTCAGGGACGCTAACTGATGATGTTTATTTGACAAAATATGTAGGTATAATAATTTATGGTTACAAATATTGTTTATATTCTTATCATACTGATAAATTATGATCTTCTGAAAAGTCCCTTACGTGAAAAATATTTATTATACATCATTTCGCTTTACAACAATGTCTAGATCTTTTTGACGGTATGACGGCGGCATGCTCGAAAAAGCATGACTCATTGTCACGTTCCGCCTGAGCCGAGCGTACAAGCGGGAGCGCAGAACAAGCGGTAGAAAAGCGCTATCAAGTACTTTAAAATTATCGTCCGTAAACCAACTTTACAGACAACCAAATTTTTTTATTATTCGGGAAGGAGAAATGCATAAATTATATACTGGTGACCTTACGTCTAATAATCAAAATGTTTATTCAGTGGGTTTAAGATTTAACTTCACTACGATTCGGATAATATAAACTTTGTTGGTGGTATCGATAAAAAATTACAACTCTATGGATTTTCCTCAGAATGTCAAAGTTGATATTTGTATATCATTAAGCGGCGAGGGTCATGAACGTAGCCATTGCTAGCCATTAGACGTAGCCAAAGAGCTTTGTTATGAAGGGGCGGGGATCCAAGGGTTTTTACATTTTAGAAATGTACAAGAATTAACTAACTTTTATGCCGAACTTTTATATGTTAACTTTTATGTTGTAACTTTTAATGTTGTCATATATTTTGGTGGACAATAAAGAGTTATTGTATTGTATTGTATGGTGCATTAAATAATTTATTTAATTTTGTATATAAACATGGATATTCCATTTACGAATTATTAATAATAACAAAATGGTCCGGTCCCTAACCCCTAAAGGGGGGGGGGGGCATATATGTGAGGGTTAATATTATTGTATTTCACAAATCTATTTTTATTTCCGTGTTGTAAACGCGAGTTACTTGCAAGTATAAGAGGCCATAACTACGAAACAAAGGTAAACATAATAAATACATTATTAGCCTATGGCCGTAACATCGTATTTTTAACAAACGTTCGAAAGGTCGGACGTAATATTGTATTTTTAACAAACATTCGAAAGGTCGGACGTAATATTGTATTTTTAACAAACTTTCGAAAGGTCGGACGTAATATTGTATTTTTAACAAACGTTCGAAAGGTCGGACGTAATATTGTATTTTTAACAAACGTTCGAAAGGTCGGACGTAATATTGTATTTTTAACAAACGTTCGAAAGGTCACAATACGAGCCACTTGTACTATTGTTAAAATATTGGCTTTCTTACAAATAAATTTAAGCTGTTATTGTAATTAAAAAAAAATAATCTTGAACGCACTGATATCAAACATTTTGATTAACCATTCTTATACCCTTTCTAAAAGTCATTACAAGCTAACCTATTGGATTTTATCCACAAATTTCGTTTGTTAGTCATATATTTGTTATTTATTTCATTAGATAATGTTTGTTATTTTATTTAAGCCATTGTTAGATTTTTTTGTAATTTTAACTGAGCAGCTATTATAAAGTCGAAAAAAAAATATAGTCATATTATGTAAGTTATATAATGCATTTTGATTGACTTGCGGATATTCAAAAATATATTTTAAACATTAATTAGATAGTTAATTATTATATGAATAATAAATTCTGTTCGGTTTTCTGCTCGGAGGTACGACTTTTTCTTCTTACCTCTCTAATGAGACGTTTTGTGATTACTGACGTGATTTTTTTTAAATCTACGGAAATTGTTATGGACGTGTAGCTTAAATAAAACAATTGAATGTTATGTGTCAAACTAAAATTAATAACGCATCAAAAACTTCGGAAACTAAATGAAATAATCGCAAAATATGACAATAAAGGGAATAAACGCGTATAAATAAATATTTTTATAGCAGGACCACAAAAAATATTTACAGCGATTAACTTTTACAACAAGCCTGTTTTTTTTTTAAAAAAAGGCGTTTGCTTTGGCAGAATATGCCTCGCCAATAGTGCTTGGTGTGTAACGAGGGCGCGAAAAAAACACGCTCACACTTATCGCGCACAGATACCATCGGTATCTTATCGTTACAATCATTATGTTTAATCGTTAATCGTTACAATGATTTTATCACGCAGCGTACACGTGAATCCAAGTTTAATTACAGTTTCATAAACACATTTGTTAACCAATGCCTAACTGTCACTTAGTCGAAGTAATATTGGCAGTTAATAAAACACGTTAATCAAGTTAGTTATATAGTAGAGATTCACGTGTACGCTGCGTGATAAAATCTGATAATGATTGTAACGATAAGATACCGATGGTATCTGTGCACGATAAGTGTAAGCGTGGTTTATCGCGCCCTCGTTACAGTGTGCTTTGTTTGGTTTAATAGGTTTACACCCTTTTACCACAGAATACTGGAGACTAACTTCTAAGATAAAGAATATAGCTTCATATACGAGTGCGATATTTATTTTGCAGTACGTGCTTATTTATCCTCGACTTTTCAATCTTATTGCAGGTGATTTGTGGTACCTCGTGGGTCTACTCGTTTAGTTCCATTACTGACATACTATGAAATAATTTTCGATCTGTAAATCAGTAAATAATCACAACACGTATTTATATCATATTAAAAGTACATTTTATTTTATAGGAACATGGTATTTGCTTTAATAACTTTATTAAAAGTATTTTTAATTTATAATGTTTAAAGTTATTTGAACACTGTATGCGGCCTTTAGTAGCAGTAGAAAGATCAACATGAACTGAAGCTCCGTTTCACTTGCAGCATTTAATTAGCACTTGATTAATTGCTTAAAATATTTATCGTATATTTATTATCGCCACTGCGTTGACAGCGATACGTTTTGCCAGCAACGCAAAATTTAACAGTTCGTAGCGGTGAAAATTTTACATAATCTAATTTTAAAACTTGGCATCTACTTAACACCTAAAAAAACATAACTTTGGCTTTTTCTTTTTGTATTGCTAGCGAGATAGAGCTATAAACTAAGGCACGTGACTTTATTTATCTTAAAAAAATTGGCATTTGTTTTAATTAAAACTATCGGCCATTATTATCTTTTCTAACATATTTATTTAAAAATAAATAATATATTTATTTAAAAAGAAATATTAAAAATGACAGAATATGCGTAGTAGTAGGGGTGCCCAAGATGCTAAATGGGAAGTTACTCGAGCGTCGTAGGGATCTATTGGATTTTGTGGACTAAATTATAGGAAAAATAAAAGATTATATAATGTTTTTCATTTCAATGATGGGGAAAAAGAACTACAGATAAACAAAATGTTTAAAAAAAACAGGGACATGGAAACACTGAAGCGCGTTAGATTAAGGGTATGGTGGGTTAACTGCCAGCTAAAATTTAGAAAATCTGACGATTCAAGTGAAGCGTAAGGGAGTGGGAAGGTCACAAAGTTGCAAAGTAAATGTTGTCTTGATATTCTCGAGCGCGTCTGAATTTTCTTTTATTATGGAGGAAATTATGTAAGAATTACGAAAAAAGTATAATCTGACAATTTCCACAAGCCGAAGTTATCTTAAATTTGTTTTTTGTTTTTCTGCCATAGTTACCCCCCTCTATAGAAAGAACTTATATTTAGTGGAGAGCCTTAACAGTACGCGAGGTACTTCCTCCTATATTAATCTCGAGTAAATACCAAAATCCTCTCTTGGACTCCCCTACTATAGGAGATATTTTACTATATTATTTTTTCAGTGAGGTAAAGTAGTTAAGTGATTTTTAAAATCGAATTGTTTGTATTCGATATCCATACTAATGTTCGTAAGTTTGTGACGTCAACGATATTTAATTATCTTTATAATCTATATTTTAATATGTGAAGGTATACTTTTGTACCCCTTTTTAAGACAATTGCGCGAACGGTGGAGTATGAGGCATGAGTAGCTAAGGTTTACATTGCAGAGGACTACAGAAAATTAACATTTTTAGATCAAATGCACTCGAATTATTTTAAATTAATAAAAATAAACATTACGCACACCACATTTATGTGACATACATGATGTTAAATACACACATGTATTACACAGTGAACTATAATAAGATTTAATTGTTTACATTTATGACAGAATGTCGCTATCGCCTGTGGTCGACATTCTGGTATCATACTATACCCATAACAATTAAAAGAAGGCTAACTATAGTTAGACTTCTTTTAATTGTTATGGGTATAGTTCCAGTATTTCTTAGGAGGCGATCGAAGGCTAAAAAATAAACTTAAATATAAGTGTTTTCGTGTTTAGAAAAACAATAATAACTTTTGCCCTGATGATGCGTTAAAACGCGAAACCGGTTGGTTTTAATAAGTAAAAAGTCAAGTAAAACAGTACAAGTGCTTTTGATACGATATAAATATAAGTTAACATGGAGTTTTACCAAGTGCCGACGATATTCAGTGTTCAGTCTAAAAAATAAACATCTCATACGATTGCGCTTGTTGTGTTATTCTATATTTTTATTTTTATAAATTGTTTCATTACTTTTTTTTATAAAAATAATATCGCTGGACAATAATAATGTCATTGACCTGCCTATATCGCTCTATCGGGTGAGAGAGAGAGTTTTCGTTACTGACTGTATACGGTAAACACACCAATTATGGACACTAAGAACAAATTTGTAGTATTTTTTAAATTTCGATACCTACTTAATACCTATAAACTTTAAAAGATTGAACATCTTAAATGTTGAAATCTGTCTTATTCTATATTTTTAATATGTGTAATTACATTACTGACACTATTTTCAATTCAATAACCAAATAAAGCTTCATTTATTTGAACCAGTCATGGACAGAACGAATCCCATTATGGACACCCAGTAATGGACAATACTATGAATAATACTTGGCGTTGAATATTGAGTAAGGAATAGTTAATCACTTTATAATGTAATTACGCTTTAAAATATATTAATTCGTCTTGAAATTGATAATGAAATCAGTATTAAAGAACCTAACAATTAATTGTTAGTTTTGATATCTAAATATATACTTGGATTCAATTAAAATGATTAGTAAAAGATGCCTCTCGCATTTTTCGACAGTTATTCTTTGAACACTTTTACATTACATTATCTTACCCTTACGGGGTAGGCTGTCATCACCGATTGCCACCGAGTGCCATATATTATCACGATCCTTACAGACTTGTCTCGCTTCCTCCACATTCATTATCTACCAAAGTATATTCACGCCCGTATCCCCGAAGAGGTAGGCAGTACAACAAGTGTACCTACGATTAGCTGAAGATACTTAGTCCCACATTGTGATAGGTTGCCAATATATCGCCAACCGGGCACTTTTTTGAATCCGGGGCAACGTATTTTTTGCCAGAAAATTGAAAATTCATTTTTTTTTAATTGCCCGACCCGGAAATCGAACCCGGAACCTCATGTGATTAACTACGACACCGGACCACTAAACTATAGAGACGACTCTCTAATCTACTAATTAATTCAAAACCTGGATATACAATAAAAAATATAAGTTTGGAAATTTGTCCAATATTGCAATTACCGCCCCGTTGGTCGAGTGGTTAGCGACCCTGACTACGCAATCAACGGGGCTCGGGTTCGATCCCCAACGGGGACAAGCATTTGTGTGATGAGCATAAATGCTTGTATTTCCGGGTTTGGGTGTTTATTTAATATATTCTAGTATTTATATATGTATTTCTATGTATTAGTATCGTTGACTTACACCCATAACACAAGCAAATAATTTGCTTACTTTGGGGTTAGATCAGTAAGTGTAATTTGTCCCGTGAATATTTATTTATTTATATTTATTCAAATTGAGTGCACCAGTGATAAACACTGGTAAAATATTAAGAAAAATAATGTAAGAATACGGTGTTCTCTCGTATAATTTCCGTATCAAACCCAACGACTAAAACACATTCTACGTAAAAAAAAATGGTAAATTGATAGGTAAACTTTCTACTTAATTTATTAACGAGTTTTGTAACAAAGGCTGCTAGCATAAATTTTAAAGACGTTGTACTTCGCGCCAATTTTGATTCAATAAGTCGGAATTATTGGAATGAAGTTCCTTACGGCAGGCTTGGAGGGGATAGGGATTTTGCCGCGCGACCGATCTGAAAAAAATGTGATAGTAAAACCGTAAGAAAAAATCCGTGGAAAAAAGTGCGTGGAATAAAACCGTTAAATGAGACGTGCGCATACACAAGCGAGTAGTGCCGTTTAGCCGAACGAACTTCGTTCCTACCTGGTATCCCACGACACCACATAATTTTTTAAATAGCAAACTTTAGTAGCTTGACGCCTAGTGTCTATGTAAAATTGTCGCCAATAAATGAAAACTCGTTCCCTCCTTTTGTTTTTATTTGTCCATGAATGGTTCCTAGTCCATTACCGATGCGTTTACCTTAATATCTATATGATTGGAATACGCGTTAAACTTATTCATGTGATTTTACATAACCAAGGGCGGATCAAGGGGGGGAGGGGTGTCATGGGGGTCAACACCCCCCTAGACAGGGGGGGTCAATCCCCCTGTCTAGGGTGGTTTAGGCAGGGGTATGGATATGGATATGGATATAGGTATGGATTTATTGCAAACAAATAAGGATTAGATCATATCTTGACTGAACCTCAAATATGAGACCCCCCCTGCCTGATTCGAAGGCTGGATCCGCCCTTGTATATAACAGCTACATAGACAGCAATTAAATTATAAACATTTTTGGAATCTACAGGTGAAGGTATTTTATTGCCATGAGAGAGTTCCCTGCGGCCTAATGTTTGCTATGAAAAAAAATCACAATTTTAAATAAGTAAATGAATATGCTATAGATATTTACATTACATTGACGTCACATTAAGTATTCTTGTTTAAAGTCACGTGAAATAAATACCTATTAAAGATAGTATTTTACCAATATTTTTTATTAAAGAATTATTAATTTTCTTAATATTCTTTGATTCATAAATGATTCGATTTATCTACAATCTACATTATTACGTCGTGTCGGGTCAAAAAAAATTCTTGATTTGTTCCAATGTCAAACAACTTACATAATAATTGTGTGGGCAAAAACTGCTTATTGAACAGAATGTATCATTTCACAGATTATTTCAAATTTTTCTCGTCATTATTTTACTATTTAATTGTGCGTCAAAAACTTAAACAAATTTCAATCCGGCTTACAGTCATACGGCTAAATCATTGATATAAAAAACCCAAGATACACAGTTCCGAACAAAACAGACACTCAGAACTGTCCCTAATTTCACACAAGTAGTTATAGATATGGCAAAAATATATGTTTTTGCATATCCAACCTTAAGCGCCAGACTTATAGTCGTTTTTACAACGCAATGTATGAAAAATAATAAAATTGACGGTATCGCAACCGACGCAATTCTATTTGAAATGAGCGCACAATTTCAATTATTGCGCTCATTTTTAGAGGACGTTTTTTTAACACTGATTGTGTATCCTGTGTTTTTATATCAATGGGCCAGATATATTTTTCTTTTACTTCTAGAATGTAACTTACCGTACAGCATTTACCGTACCTATATGAACTAGGTACCTACTCGTTTCATATATCTCAGTAATTTAAAATTATCATTACTATTCTATTTTATTTCTAATGTATCCTATGAGTTTAGACTTTTACTTTAAAAGTCGTTTAACCTAAATCATGACTAGATGTACTCATCCATTTTGACTAGACTATATAGACTAGAAATAAAACATTTTAATTATCTTTGAATTTCAATGAAAACATAAATAGGTAAATACCTAAAAACAATTACTTAAAATTATCAACTGTCACACAAAAATAGCAAAGCCATTGAAAACATAAAAGCTTTTGACTTAAAAACAATTATCTGTACAAGTAATAAAACGTGAAAGAAACAGCGTTGTATAATAATAAATAGTAAACAATAAAAATAAACAAAATTATAACACATATATATAAAATGAGTTTGACTCAGACTTATAACCTAATATAAATATTATGTACTCATTACATTTAACAGAATTATTTACATTCTTACATATTTCTTAAATACGGTCTTGAACTTTTTATATTTTTCTAACTTACTTTACAAAATGGACCGCAAATATATTATTTTAATTAATATTCTGTATATAATAAAAACCTTACTTTTACATATAAAAATTGTGTTAATTGATTTCTAGAAATTTTGCATAGGAATTTAGAATAATTTAATAGTAGGAATGTAGCCCTAGAGTTAAATATTACTATTGTTCAACCATTGATGCATATTTTTTTACATTTACTAAATATTTTTATATTTAATGGCACAACTAAAATCTCATCTCATTACTGCTAATTTAAAAATACATAAGGTACATGATTTTACAAGTGACTGTAGATTCGTTGGTATAGATATAAAAAATCCTTTTATTGGCCACTTTTTTAATTCACTGCATCTGATAATCGTGTTGCAAGAAGTACGCCAGCTCGTCACAAATATCACTTATGTCTCAAAATTTTAACATGATTGTGTCATCTTGTAACATGTTTTTACCACAGCCATCTTGTTGAAATGCGCTTAGAGGCGCAGGCGTGGCTCAGGTACATAATCCAGAATTGTCGACTAAGGATCGTGCTAAAACATCAGCTGCTGCGATGTCGCTAACTTTGCCTTCAAAATGACCTCTCACATGGAACATGAATTCTGCTTTTCCGGCGAATTCTTGTCGACACATAAGGCATAGATGATGTGCGTGAGTGTGTTGCCTTTCTGGCGCATAGTGTGTATGTCCGTGTGTGAAATACGCACCACCCGTCCCACCGCTTTCATTGACAACCGTTGCAGTGGAAACCGAAGCTGCTGCTAGTCCATGGCCATTCAAAATTTGTTGGTTTTGATTATGATGATGAAGTAACTGTAACTTTTCTTGATTTGTAAGATGAACTTTTTCTTGTTGCTGAAAATAAACAATAAAAATGAGTGAACTCACATTATTAGTTACTTGTAACACTATTGTGTAAAAACAAGAATTTGTCATAAAGGGTATGAAAGTAGAAATAAAGCATCGTACCATCTCTAAGAGCCAGTGATTTAATACAATATGTTTTGAAAAATTTCATAGTCAATACCAATTTCTTTGTCAGAATATGGTGTGTAAATATTTACTATTAGGACAAACAATTGATATTACATCCTGCTACATGGAACCAGTGGTGGATTTACACATAGGCCCGTAAGACCCTGGTTTAGAGCGGCATAATTCTAGGTGCGGCACAATTTTCGAGATGACAAAATTTGAAAGGTAAAAGAAGTCAAGGACCATACGAATTCAAAATCACGCATGAAAAATTGTTAGAATAAATTGATTTTAAAAATTCCTTCACCTAATGGGAATCTACATTATTTAGGGGTAACATAGGCTACATTTTTGCCGGATTAAATGAAAAGAAGTTGTGAAAAAGTATTTAGTAAGGTATAAATCAACTAATAAAATGTTTTTGGTATTTTATAACATTTTATCTATAAAAATATTTATAAATTAAATGCATAATTTTAATAATCTTCCTCATAAAAAAGGCGGCATATCAGTCGGGGCCTACGGTAGCATCAAACGTAAATCCGCCACTGCACGGAACAACATTTAGTGTCTATAGACGACTATTATCTCTTTCTATCAGGAGAGTCATTACTTCCTTCTATTCTTTGATATAAAAAGGGACAGTAATGTGATAGTTTTGTTTTAAATACCGCATGCACTGGTGTTTTGGCTGTTGCAGAAACTTTAATTCTTACGCTTTACTCAATAGTGATTTTCAATTTGCTTTGCTTCTTTTTTTCAGCTCAATATGCATAGTGTCAATTTTTTTCTGCCCTATCTATCTAGCTACTTTCGTCATTATGTAATTAAGCCATTGGCATTTGCAGTCTTTATCATGACCTAACGTGCAAAGTCCATGAAAATGCTTTGGTTTCCTTATGTCCTATTATGAACGATGAACATTATGACATCAGTCATAATGTTCCTCATACGGCATTCATTAGCAAACCTAGGGCTGCCAGTAATGTAATAGTGTGTTATATTATAAGTAGTGTATAAGACCTGGTGGTGTGCGGGCTGATGCATCTTGTCCTGCAACAGCTTGGTGTCGGGCAGGTGCGACTTGGCGTGCGCGGTCCACTCGTCGCGGGTGGCGAACAGGCGGCCGCACAGCTCGCACGACCACGACACCACCATGCCGGCCGTCGCCGCCGCCACCGCCGCCGTCGCCGCCGCGCCGCTCGTGTGCACCAGGCTTGTGTTCTAATAACAGAATATTATACCGTTTATTGAAAAATACACATACTTTTAAAGATTACTACCTACATTTTGGGCCAGTCATATAGATTTTCATATAATGTCTTATAGATATTTTTAGATATAATAGATATTTTATAAATTTCATATCTACGGAATATTTTTGTTTTAGATAAATTTATTATTAGTGTTTTATTTTTAAACAATACGTTACATTAAATTTATTAGGTAATTAACCTGCCTGTACTATGAGGGTAATATTTTCAGAAAGAGTTCCCCGTGTTGGTTCGGCCCACCTTCAACGAATAGACAATCCGCCATTTTGCCAGGCAGTTCATATAAGGCGAATGGTTGGATATATCCGCTACTATCGTGACTACTGGGCGGTAGAGGTCTGAAAAATTTACGACCTCTACCGATCTTTTACCACGAGTTATTACTCGTGCGAGATTTTTCAGACCTCTACCGGGTGGACCTTACCTATTTCTGCCGCAATGCTTGTCATTGTCATGTTTCTGTTTGGGGGGTAAGTAAGGTAGCCACAAAAAAATGTTAATCCGTAGTGTGTGACGGGGATGTGATTTCATATGCATAAGTTAAAAATATTCTTCTAATGTTTGGCACATTTATTTTTACTAACGATCGCCGGTGGCCGAAATTCGACCATATACAAAACAATAAAATCTCTTTTAATTTTGACAATTAAAGCCGTAAAGAAAATATTATGTACATGTGCATATATGCCGTAAAGAAAATAGTATATGTACGAGCTTGTGTACGAGCCAATGCGTCATTACCATGAAGCTATATTATATGTGGAGGCAGCACTTCTAATACCTACTTAAAACACAACTTTAAATACTGCTGTCATCTTCTGAGGTCTCACCCTCTCTTTCTAACACAGCTGTATCAAAAGAGATGGGGAGACCTCATAGACAGAGATATAATGTAAATATTTGTTTCAATTGATTAATACGAGTGCTAGCTCCACCTATACCTAACACTTTATGGTCATTACACTCGTACGTTACATGCATTTCCTAACAATATATTAATTTGTTATAATATTGAATAAACGCAGTGATCAATAAGCAGTCAATCGGGTTTGATTTCTTCCCGCATATCATACATCACCCGCTGCTTGCCTATCAGACTATCATATATCAGTTTTATATCAGTTTTTATATCAGTCATATCATTAGTAGGGAAAATATCTATTATGAGCGCAATTGTTTTAAAAAGGGGTCCAAAGTTTTTCTTATATATATATATATATATATATATATATATATATATATATAGTTTTTAGAATTTTTGTCTGTTTGTCTGTATGTATGTCCGGGGTAAACTCAAAAAGTTTTGCATGGATTTACTTCAAATTTTGTATGAATATTACTAACAGGTCGGGTCAACATATAGTCTATATATTATCACGCTATACATATACTATATACAGGGGAGGGGCTGTGCGGAGTAAACGAACTCCGCGCGGACGAAGTCGCTGGCAACAGCTGGTATTAAATAATTCTTATACAAGCACAAGCGACGTCAAATTAGATCACCTAACCTAAACCCAATATTTGGCCAACTTAGCGTGCTTGCATACACTGTTAATATGTCCTTTCATAGTGTCGCGTAGCCAACTAGTTAAAAAAAATAATTTAATAAATATAAAATTAATTGAATTTTTTTTAATAAAAACTCATACAATTTTGGGGCATATAATTTTTAACATCAGAGAAAAATGCTTGTTTATTTTTAAGATTTTTAAACACATTTACAGAGTACAACACGAAAATGTCCACTCTGAGCAGAGTCTGAAAATCTCAATGACATGAAAAGAAGTTCACATTCGGCAATAAACATAATGGTTGTATTGATGATTATGGACAAAAATGGTGAAACAAATAATATCTCACATGATAATTAATGCAACTAAAATAAAAAGGGGAATTAAATTAATGATATCTACAGAAACTAACTTGGCAATAGTTTTCCTAAAATTAAGCTGTTGACCTTTTAAGTGTTTTTTTCAATCTTCACTTAACATCAGTATAATATAATTGTGTCGCTGGTCCGATAATTTACATTTAAATACATTTTAAAATGGAAGTCATGAACTTTTTATTTGAGTAAATCTTCTTACTCTAAACCAAGCAAAGATTAGCCTTTGTATTATTTATGACATAAGGAATTGAAAATGTAAATATTTATTATAAATAATTGAAACTTTCAACATAACTATAAGGATTTTACACAACACAACACACGTTTAGTACTTCCCGAAAACGGAAAAAGACGAATTACATCAAATATTATAATTTCGTTTACGTTTGTTTATAAGTAGTAAAATTAAATAACTTGCAAGGCACAGTTACAAGGATGAAAAGAACCATAATATTATTAACTACAGTCAAGTAATTTGTGTAGCTATAAAAATTGAGCGATCAATTTTTTTTTTATATCATAAGATAGCAAACAAGCAAATGGGTCTCCTGATGGAAAGAGTCAACCATCGCCTATAGACACCAAAGTTGTTAATGGTGCGTTGCTATCTTGTGGCGAGGTCTAATGCCACATGCATAAGTTTACCGGCTACCTTACCCTCCAAACCGGAACACGACAGCGACAAGCACTGACGCTATTGCGGCAGGAATAGGTAAGGCGGTGGTACCAGACCCGGGCGAGACAATGCAGAACTCTACCACCTAGTAAATTATTGTATATTATTAGTAAAGTCAATGCTCCAATATCAAAGCGTCAGGGTAGTTATTATACTATAAACAAACAGTTATACATACATCTACAATGACATAAACTCTGACCAATAATATTAAGAAGCGATTGTGTTGTTGACGGTATTGCTATTAAATAAGCCCCATCAAGCAGAGCTGTTACTTTGAAAATTATGTCATATTAGATTAGTCATGACTCATGACCATGAAGTATTAGGTAACAGCTTCATTGGCATGACAGCTACTAAATAGGAATTAAGGTATCAAAAATTGACGTTTTATATTATTAATAGAGTTGTAACCAGAAGAACGCCATGCAAAAAGAATAGTTGAAACAGCGCTGATAAGACATCTAGGACATCGATATTTCCATGCGTTATTTTCAGGGAGATTTACCGTAAAGTTGTGTCCCGGTACCTGGCACACTTGAATGGACTGCTGGTGAGAGTGCTGCTGCTGTTGTTGTTGTTGTTGCTGCTGCGCTACTGCTGCGATCTCCGCTTGGCTGGGCTTTGTGTCTTCTTGTTTTGTTAGTTGAGGTTTTACGTCGTCTAGTTTTAGTGCTGTAAAATAAAGTTTTATTTAAAACTGTCAATTATCAACGACTTGGAACAGGTGTGAACATAAGAAACGTTAGGAATTTGCAGGATAGGATAGGAAGTTACAGATTATACCCCGATTTTTTAAAATTGAGTTTTCATCAGATCTCCTCTTTTTGAGGTCCTAGAAACCTTTTCCGACTATTTTAACATGGCGTTAGTATGTTTGATCGAAACGCGATTAATGACATTCGATTGGATTCCGCTCAATTGAGACTTTCTGAAAATTTGGACCGATTCGGTCTAGGAGATTTTGAGAAATTTTGAAAAGAACCTCATTTTTTCTCGGAAAAACAATGTTTTTTTTTTATAATAACTTCCAAACTAATGTAGCGATTGAGTATAAAATCTTATCAACTCTATTCTCACAAAAACTGCGTCCAATGCATAAATTGCATTAAAATCGGTTTATCCGTTCGGGAGTTATCGTTGACGGAAAATTTTGAAAAAATTTTTGTTCGACAACTTTTGTATTTTATATATTTATAACAATTCGACCAAATTTTTCAACCGATATTTTTTTGGTCTTCTACAATATTTTGTACTTAAAAAGCTACATCGATTGCCTTTTTAAAGATGAAAATCAATTTAAATTTTTAAAAGATTTTTAAATATTAAAATTACGCTGTTTACAGCAAACTTAATTCATATTTTTAAAATAACTTTCAGGCTAATATACCGATTTCTTATAAAATCTGGTCAGCTCTACTATTTTAAAAAAACTGCGTCAAATGCCACAAATTGAATAAAAATCGATTAATCCATTCGGGATTTTTCAAAAGCGAAAATTTTTGAAAAAGTTTTTTTTGACATTTTGTCAACATTTTTTAACCTATCGACTTTATAGCTAATAAAACAATTTAGAGCTCAAATATTGCGTTGAATGCCACTCAAACGTACATAATCGATCATAATATTGAAAATATACATATTTATCAAAATTAAAATACTATCATTTTTACAAACTTTTGATTTTTGAATTTTTCAAGCTCAAAATTCTATGCCTAGAAATAGTTTTGCTTATTTGAGCTTAAAATACCTCAATTCGGCGGGAGGTTTCAGGGATGGCCTGCAGGGTCAACCGGCTTTCAGATTTTTCATATATCATAGGATAGTAAACAAGATTCTACTGATGGAAACACACAACCGCATCGCCTAAAGGCACCAGTGCGTGCTTAATTTCTTGATAATATGAAATAGTTTAAAACCATAAAACGTTCTCTCAATGTAAAGAAATAACCATTACCCAGAAATACCAAAGACGACAACAATGCGTTGTTATCTCTTTGAGGTTGTTAAGATATAAGGATAAATTAACCGGCCACCTTACCTGTCAAACAAAAACAAGTCAATAATAAACACTGACTAATCGGGAGTAGTACCTTGAGAGCCAAGTTGTTAGTGACACGTTTATTCTTACTTTGCCTCTTACGAGATACTCAGATTCGAGACCTCTGGTGTTGAAGTAGTTCATGAGGGGGTAACCATTTATCATAAGGTGAGTCGCTTAACCATTTACCCCCACATTTACAAAATAAAACGTAATACTAACGTGGTATTGTGATAGTGCGTTTTCCAAGCGGAGCTATATTCGAAGGTGTGATGTGTTTTAATTTGTTCATATGTAAAACTAGTTTGTCTCTTCTGGCGAATGCCTTGTTACAAACTTCACAGACGTACGGTTTTTCTCCTGAAAAAAAATTAGTTTTTATCACTACTCACATCAATATTAAGTTTTTCATACTCATATGGGGAAAAGAATGAATAATCATAATAAGTTATATGAGTCCGGTGGCTTTACTTATCATCGCGGTCGAATATCAGGCTCCTAGGAGCAGTTTTCCTTGTCTGAAAATTTCTGGGGCCCTAACTTTTGGTTCTAGACCGAGTAAACTTGAGGAGATTTTGACTTAATAAATTGGAGAATATTTAATTGTGTCAAATTAAGAGTACGTTCCGTTCTTATTTTTCGACAAAAATACTGCCTAAAGTGTTTAGCCTATTCAGCACAGATAGTTAGGCCCAGGTTCGATGTCTGACTTAGGAAAGTGTTAATGAGATATTTTCAGTTTTTCATCGACAAAAAAACTTTGTAGCAGGTCGGAGTTTGCTGGAGATGGTTTAGCTTTGAGCGTCGTATGCGCTTATATACTTTTCGGCACCGGTTTCCACGAGAAACAGTGATATTCGTCATCACGCTAGTGATATGGATGTTAACTATATATATGTACAATCACTGGATTGTTATCACAATCTATCTCGTCAAATTAATGTATCATATACTGGAACGTCTATTGACGTTCGGTTCATTCTGGTTATCTCGGAAGGGTAATAAAAATACTAGAATGCCCGTAGAAATATGGCAATGCTAAATATGGTCAGTTTCTCTCTATTCACATCGATAAAATACTGTATGCGTTAACTTAAATTTAATTTAAAAGGCGCGCCGCAAAATTCGTGACTAGCAAGTATTAATAATATCTAGGCATTTAAACAATATCGACGTGTGTTTGTTTATTTCTTCATGTAAAGAGCTTTACAATATTTCTTATGTATTATGTTATACAATAACATTACCTGTTTAATTTCTAATTGCAATTGGATCCGGTAGATGGCGCTGTTGATGGAATCCAGAGACAGGCACGCAGATATCGGTTAGGTAACTATAACAGGATCCGCTATAATTAGTAATGAACTTACCAGTGTGTATCCTCATGTGTATGGTCAACTTGTCTTTACGTGCAAGTCCTTTTCCACAAACTGTGCATTCAAATGCTTTATTACCTGGAAATGTTTTTAATAAATAAATATCATACAAAAAAAGCCAAAAATAACATCAAAGTTTTCATTTAAATTAACCTTCATAGGCACTTTTGACGTGTCGGCAATTTTATGGCTACTACCGGATCGAAACGCGGCCTGTCATAGATTGATTTTAAATGATCGTGGACCTTAAATTGCTTGAGCAAATAATTTGCTTTTCAGTTAAGTGTTACTTAACAGCAAGAAAACTTTTAAAGCGCTGAAATATATTTTACAAAGAGTCAAAGCCCGATTAAGTTTTATTAATTAAGTTCGATCACTGACAAAACCTTTTTCTGATGCTTCTATCAGAAAAAGGTTTTGTGTTTCGGGCACGTTATATAGGAGTGAGTTCATAATATTAAAAATGTTGCTTTGTAAAACTATTTGAGCGAGCGAGACCATATTTTAAGTATGTGTAGGTAATAGCTGTTTTTATATTTAAAAAAGTGGGCCGGTACCTGAAAGGATAGACCATCTGCCATTCTGCAAGGCAAAGGCAACAGGAGCCGAAAAATAAGCTATATGTGTTACTAAAATCGAGACTACTAGGTAGAAGAGTTTCGCAACGTCTATCTCGTGTATTATAGCAAAAGTATACAGTAAAAAGTAGTTCACTTAATTTCAGCTACCATATTTTTATATGCCTATTTAGTTACCTTCGTTTGTTGAGCTAGTTGGTTTGATTGCAGGATGTTTTCTTATAGCAGTTCCTTGAAGAGCTTTCAGTCGCGTTCCGGGATGCATAGAGCCACCTTCAGCGTATGGTTCCGTAAATGGAATTAAATTTGGCCTCGGTATATTATTTGTCACCTCGGGAGACCTGAAATTCGTAATAACATTAGTTAGGAATCTATTCTAGAATTTATATTAATAATTTCGTCAAGGGTTACGGTAGACTTATTCGAAACCTTACCTAAATTATAAAGTGTAAAAAAATAATAATTTTGAGTCGACAACATATATCCGCAAAATTCGGATTGTCGAGTATTTTGTTAAAATAGAGATTAAAAACTCTAACGGTGCTGACAGACAAATCAGCCATATTTATTTAAGGGTTACAAATATATGGTGTAGATGGCGCGCATTTATTAAAGCATCGTAGAACGGAGCGAGGTATCGTGAAACTTATTTTCTCTTCGTTCATAAAAGAGTAGAAATTAAAAATTAGCAACACTACAGTGTTGTCTTTACGTACGCGTTTCCAACGTAATAGCACAGAATATATAATAGTACAAGTAGTAACAGTTGAAAGAAGACGTCACTACAGTGTTGCTACTTTTTAATGTCCACTATTTAAGTTAGTATACCTATAAGACTTCTGAGCGAAGCTGTAAGGAGCTCTACTATCGAGTAATTTTTAAGTTCTCAATTTTACAATCTAGAAAACACGATAACGTCATCATTTAACTTGTGGGGACACTTTTTTAGTCAAAGCTTCAATAGTAATTCACTTAATAATTGATTTTTCTGTCGTTGAAACAACATTTCATTTCAACCTCTCTTTTACACTAATATTACAAACGCGATGCACGAGTGTTACACCATATATTTTTCGTAACCTTTACCGTCAAAGTGCTTTTGTGCTCTTTCTGACTTACCCAGCTCTTGTTTCCATTCCATAGCGTTCTAAATTTTATTCATTGGGAACGTTGATGTTCTTTCCTACTGCGTTCCCGCTCAAGTGACGTTTTCAGCCAAACATAAATTAAAAGCATTAAGCAAAAGTTCAGTAATCTGGGATTAAAACTTCGGAGTCCAGACTTTTTTTTCATAAGATAGCAAACAAGCATATGGGTCTCCTGATTGAAAAAGATAACCATCGCCTATAAACATCAAACATGTTAATTGTGCTTTGCTATCCATGAGGCCACCAATTAAACTGGATACGCCTTTCAAGCCAATTTCTTAGGTAGTCAGTGTCGCTTGCATTTACATAGACAAATACCGAATTATAATACTTACCGATAAAATAAAATCACTCCAGAGTTATTAATCTGGGAGGTATACTCCTTAAGCCTTAGTTATTCGGCACGATAAAAAAAAGTATCTTCACGCCCGTATCCCCGAAGAGTTAGGCAGAGGTACAACAATTGCACCCACGATTAGCCGAAGATACTTGGTCCCACAAATGTGATAGGGGGCAAGCCTATCGCCAACCGGACACTTTCCAATCCCCGGCAACTTTGTGTTTATCAGAAAACTAAAAAAACATTTTTTTTAAGTGCCCGACCAGGGAATCGAATCCGGGACCTCATGTGGTCGACGCTAACGCTGGACCACTAGATCACAGAGGCAATTAAATACGCCACGAAAAAATAGCACAATATGGCATATTTATATTTTTTAAGATATATTATCTAAAAGCGTTTGACATCTACATACATTTTCTCATGAGCGGCTATGCATTTTGCATCAACACCGTGTCTATAAAGTATTAGTATTTGTGTGATCTGTGCGTGAAGCAGTGTGGGAATGCCACATGTATAAGTTTACCGGCTGCCTCACCCCTCGGAACAGGAACGCCGCATTTATGGGCTTGTACCGCATTGCGTTGACTTACCAATTTCCAAGACTTTGAAGTACTCGCACTCCGCCCTCAAAACCCATGCCCACATCATCAGGCACCGTGAATGTAGAGTCTGGACCACCAGTACTTGAGCTCACTTGCGGCACCTTGATCGGGGAGGTGATGGTCGCATAGTGATGCTGGGTAGAGCTGACGGTAGGTGGGGACGGATGCCCTGGATGAGCGTTACTGTTTTGCGCTTGCTAGACAGAAAAAAAATTAAATGAAAAAATAAATAGGTGTTACAAGTTATTAAAGTTAATCAAATATACGAGCATATTCTACCACGATATGGTCAATGATGTGTAAATATTAAAAAAATATTATATAAGGTGTAAAGGACGGTCTATCGAAAGTCGAAACCATAGATTTAGACCATGATTCTGAGTCGGAAACTGTTGGAAAGTGTGGGATTTTTTTTAATTTTGCATAATTTGATTTATTCTAATAAGCTAGGGTGTTTTTTCTAAAAACATAGTAAAATTAAAGGAAATACACAAAATAAGCAGAAATTAGTTATTATTTTTTTTATTTTTGTTTTTTGCTATTATGAAACGTTTCCCCGTGTTGGTTCCGGGCTCCTTTGAAGAATAGACCAACTGCGGTTCTGTCAGGCAGGTCGTAAAAGGCGACAGATTGGCTATGCGAGTCACTACCATCGTGGCTACTGGGTGGTAAAGTTCTGCATAGGCTCGTCCGGTTTAGAGGGTAAGGTAGCCGGTAAACTTATGCATGTGGCATTAGACCTCGCCACAAGATAGCAACGCACCATTAACACCTTTGGTGTCTATAGGCGA
This sequence comes from Apodemia mormo, assembly GCA_036924255.1. NCBI lineage: Eukaryota > Metazoa > Arthropoda > Insecta > Lepidoptera > Riodinidae > Apodemia > Apodemia mormo. The sequence goes on along the minus strand of JAUPFN010000008.1, from coordinate 35,441,221 downwards.
TGATTGACTCTTTTCATCAGGAGACCCATCTGCTTGTTTGCTATCTTATGATATAAAAAAAAAAGACTAGCACGTAAAAATGGCTTGTTTTCTTAATATTTCGGTACTCCTTCCCTATATGCTGCTGTATATTCTATTCTAATTAATATATTTAAAAATATATAGGAAAGTCGATTATTTTATAATTACTACCGGATCGGAACGGAGCCACACAAATGTCCAAAAAATTATTTTACTGTTTAATAAATAAAAAACAACCTTAAAAATAACAAAAAAATATAATTAAAATAAATATCATCACACCTGTTCCCTTTTGGAGAATGAGCCGGACGTTAATAGACCTCCTAGTTTACCACAATTCACAGATATGTTTATTCACAGTATTTTAAACTAGGTGGTAGAGTTCTGCATTGTCTCGCCCGGGTCTGGTACCACCGTCTTACCTATTCCTGCCGCAATAGCGTCAGTGCTTGTCACTGTCGTGTTCCGGTTTGGAGGGTAAGGTAGCCGGTAAACTTATGCATGTGGCATTAGACCTCGCCACAAGGTAGCAACGCACCATTAACATCTTTGGTGTCTATAGGCGATGGTTGACTCTTACCATCAGGAGACCCATCAGCTTGTTTGCTATCTTATAATAATTTAAAAAAAAATATCTTAACTAGTTGACACAGACCATTGTTTTCTTGTGATACGGTTATCACAATCGGCAGCTTAACGCGCTCACCCGTTTATAGTCCATGGGACTTTTACTATTTGGTTAAAAGACCAACATACTTGACATTCCGTGAGATATACTCGTATATACGAGTTCTCCAAACTTTCTCTCTACTACGTTTGCGGAAAGTGCGAAACATAAGCTAGCGAAAACGTCATTTTTAATCTATTGGTTGGAAACAATGCATCAAAAAATTTGTAGGACAATATGATCTATTAAAAAAATATTTATTCTTAAACGATTCTGCAAAAGTGAAAGATCAGTATTACTGATTTCTGACCCAAAAAAACCGCTTAAATACGGCTTGAAAATACAAACTCATCGGTGCAGTATTTTTATCGGAAAAAACTTTTGAATTACATACTAATTAAATTATCTTGTAAATGTATTTCAACTAATTATGGAGCCGTCAAAAAAAAAAACAAAACACGTATTCGTCGTATTTGCTCCAAATATACATGACTAATAAATAAACACAACATGCTCATTTGAAAAAAACGCAGCATTTTCAAAGATACAGTTTCTAATAATTATGTAAAAACTTTTGCAGTTTTAATATATTATAATTATTAGACACAATGAAGGATGCAATACGAATCTATGGCTTGCCTAATATTCCTTGTAATCCAATAACTACAAAAATATCTATCTACATTTAGTAAAAGATTAGTATACTTGATATACACATATGATATTCACATTTCACTTGAGCGAAGCCGGGTTTTCATCTAGTATATTAATGAATCAGTACTTTACGAGTACATCTTTTATCTTGCTTATCTTGTATACCTATCATTGAAATATAATATTACGTCTGAGTATTAATTTACTACCACGATCATACTGATTAATTAAATTACTGTTATTGTTTATTATTTACTTACTTGCATCTCTTGATGATGACGTGAAGTATTATTCGACGAGCTGGTTTGTTGTTGATGTTGCTGATGCTGTTGTTGTTGCTGTTGATGTTGCTGCTGCTGTTGTTGTTGCTGTTGTTGTTGCTGCTGCTGTTGTTGCTGCTGCTGTTGTTGCTGCTGCTGTTGCTGTTGTTGCTGTTGTTGTTGCTGTTGTTGTTGTTGCTGCTGTTGCGCTTGTTGTTGCTGCTGTTGTTGCTGTTGTTGCGCTTGTTGCTGTTGTTGTTGTTGCTCTCTACGGGCGGCTGCTGCTGCTTGAGCCATGTGTTGTTGTACTGCAACATGAGCTTCCAAATATGCCGTTTTTTGTGCCTCTGTCATTTTATCCATGTTAACTGTGCCATCCTAAAACAATAATATAACATACTATAGTTCGCCTCTTTTACGATATTATACAGATTATACAAATGAACAATTGTAATTGTGTAATAATTGTAACGTTGATTACAAACAAGTTTTATTTGTTTAATTACTTTGTCATGAGAATGAAGATGCGTGTATCGCTAGACAAGAAACACAATTTTTATAAACTTTTCCACGTCTAGTCCCGACCGTGGATCCATTCCCATCGCCTTCAATGAATGTCTTTGATGCGGTCGGGGGAGGAAAGGGAGACACCCCCGTAGTGCATTCACCCTACAGAAAGTGAGAACGGTCCCCCTTCACCGACTTTCATTCCATAACATGAATATGAACACCCTATGTATAATTACCCAAATTCCGGTTAGGGGCAGGTTCAACGACCTAGTGGAAAGCAGGGATTCGCTTATTGTTCGACGTTGGACAATTTTCATATATCGTTAGAAAACTTTCGTGAGAAATCAGAGTGTTAGAAAATATTAATAAAAAAAGTATCTTCACGCCCGTAACCCCGACTCCAACGATGAGCCGAAGACACTTTAGTTCCACTATGTGGTTGATGGCAAGACTATCGCCAACCGCGCAATAATCTAATCCCGGGCAACGTTGTATTTGTCAACTGTAAAAACACAATTTTTAAATTGCCCGACACGGTAATCGATCCCGGGACACCATGTGGTCAATACTGACACTGAACCACTAGACCACAGAAATATATATATTGTTAAGTTAAGATATTTACAGTTATAGGAACTTTGACTTTTAAGAGGGGTAATATGTCACTAACACCCTAACTGGGTAAGTAGGTGATAGAATTATGCAATGTCTTGCTCGGGTTTGGTGCTACGGAGTGCTACATTTTTACATGTTCCTGCCGCACTAACGTCAGTGCTTACGGATGTATTAACCACGTAAGGCTCGAAAAGGCGGTAGTGATTCTGAAAAATATCACGAAAAATCACAAGGGGGAGAGGGGTGTAATATGATGTGTATTGATAACGTGATTCCAAACGCAAAGCGCCGCGTGACAGACTCGCTGTCAACGATTTCCCCGGCCGCCGCGCTGCGTTAAACTAAAAAGATTGTCTGTAAAGTAGATTTATGTCAATAAATTTACGTGTTAATATCATAAGAAAACAAGATCTGTCGCTTGTTCCGCGCTCTCGTTTGCACGTTCGGCTCAGATGATATGTGACAATTGAGTCATGTTTTGTCGTGCGCGTAGCTGGCGTTCATCGGTTTATAATATTACTTAACTGTATTTAAAGACAATATACTCTTTGTACCAAAAAATACACGTAATCTGGGTATGGGGTAGTCTAAAACCTCGTTGCGTAGCACCAGAAGAGGGGGGGGGGGTATTAAAAGTCGATAAAAAACATCACGTGATTAATGGACCACCCCTTGTATTCCGTTTCGGAGGGTTAGGTAGCCGGCAAACTTATATATGCGGCCTATTATCCCACCACATCAATAGCAACGCAACATGAACATTTTTGGTAAAGATAAAAAAAGACGTGTGGCACTCGGAGACTGCCGCGGTAAAGCTATTGCATAGCATTTTTTATCAACTTATGCAATTACAATTATATATTTATTTTATTTATGCAGTATTTTTTTTCTTTGTTTATTCATATTTAAAACACTTTGTACACAAATTATACGAGTACAGATATTCACTGTTGTACGTAGATGATAAATACCTATACACCTATATACTTTCTCACAAACAGCTGATTACAGTAGTTTTCCAATACAACCAATGCCACCTAAAGGCGGGTTGCTGAACTAAAAAGACAAGCGTGATATTTCAAAAAGTCATTAAAAGTTCTGGTATTTATGGATAGATGGAAAAACTAAAAAGTATCACCGCTGTGCCGGTCGGAGTGGGGGGTGTTAGGTTTTTATCGTTACGGAATTTCTGGATTCGGTCTCCATGCTCAAGGCCCGCGATAGAAGCTATGCAATAGCTTAAAAAAGCTTGCATTTTTGTTTGTAATTCTGAACCGCGTGAAACTGTACATCATGCCAGCCCTGCCGCATATCGCTTGTGACTCTGTAATACTTCGAGAACCTTGCTCAAATTTGAGAACTATACTCCATGTGGAGCCTAAAGTACTATTCAACGTCTTTGGGCAAGACTTCCACAGTACCAGCTTTTTCCGCGACGTTGTGGAACTCTACCACAGTTGTCACGATGGCAGTGACATGTTTCGTCAATCGTTCGCCCTTTATGAACTGCTTGACGGGTTCAGACCAACACGAATGAACATTTATTATGAAACATAATGTTTCTCGATATGCCAATATCAAGAATTTCTATGCAGGCTCAGCCAGATAAGAAGGAATCTCTCGAAATCAGGAATTGTGTACGACAAAGGTAAACTTTTTAGCGGTTAACGAGCAAATTTTTTTTTTTTTAGGGGTGTTTTTAACTAAACCTAATCGACCCCATTTTCATTACATTAAGACGATGTATTCGAAAACAAGGTTGGCACTCGTCGACATGTTCACGAGAATTATTTAGCTTTAGGAACAGGTACAGCATATCATACTATTATTAGCCTTACAATAAGTGCTGCTAATTTTCAGAATATCATTCATAATATGCAGAAAAGGATTACTGAAGAAATAGACACATACACACACACTCATACACACACAGCGTTTTGAAGCTTTGGGGCAGACCCCAAAGCTCCTAAACGCTGTCCCAGACCGATATTTATCGAGGATGTCAGCTCAGAAGCTTACATTCTCGATAAAATTCGGTCGGTTAGTGATAAAATATCATAAAGGATGCGCTTTGTGTCACACCTTGCCCATAAATGTCCAATGTCTTTGCTTCGCCCAAACCAATCAAAGCCTCCCCTTGCTATTTATCAAATTTAGTTAAAATTTTTAACCGACAAAAAACGGAGGTTATTAGTTTGACATGTATTTGTGTAATATTGTGGGAATTGAATAAAATTGTCTATGCATTGATAGAATAGTTATTTGAGTAGGATGATCTGCTTAGAAATCCAAGCGTGTGTACTAAATTTCGTAATTGTATGTAAGTTTAATCTTTTTATTTTTGTATATACTTATATAATTTAATAATTTGTTAATAATATATTTGATAGGTAATAATAACATTTTCAAAAAATTACACAGTAAATCTTGGATATCGTTTACATTTGATAGATTTGAGCTTAGTATTATTATTATTAGTATTATTATTATTAGTAATTAATACTAATAATAATAATAATACTACTACTATTAATATTATACACTAATAATAATATTGATTCATTGTAGGAATATAACAGAGGTTCCAAAACTAAGCGTTGCTTGCCTGTACTTCGGGTTAACCATTTCAAATATTGTATATTATACAAATTTTTATACATGACGCTTAATTTTAAGTTCAATATGAGTTATTACTGTCGTATTGTAGAATAGTACGAATATAATTAAAGGCATTAAATATATGTTGTAAGTTAATCCACGAATTTCTGAATTTTTGGGAATTCTATAAGCCGTATCAAGATTATTCTTCTTGATTTACATCAGGTATATTCCTACTTAAGAAATAGTCCAAGTTTCATCAAGATCAGTATCATCGGTTTTTGAGATATCAGCATAGTTAATATTGAAGTCGGTTTAATTTTGTAAATTACTTTTATTTTTTTACAAATAGGTACAGGAGGTTTAATTTTTCATTTGGTATGTTGTTGTTTCACGTTTTAGACACTACGAACACAAATGTATGTTATAATTTATACATGCGTTTAGGAATTACTACCCTCAATGAATAGAACGGCATATTTGTATTGGATTTTGGTTTGTATTCTTGGGGACTTTATCAACTCTTCCCAAAGGTAAACATTTTAAATAGTGGGGTTGCGAGGGATGTGCTTCATTTGCAAATCCAGTCCATCATTGTGCAAGTTTTATCAGTATTACTTAAATACGTTTCTATGTATTTTTTTTAATTGTGTAAAATAATAAATAAATAAATAAAGACTTATATAAATAATTTCATTAATTATATCATCGACTTTACACAATAAAGCTTGGTAATACTACTATTTTTTGTTTTTTAATCGGTGTTTTTTAATCATTCATAAGAAAAATTCATGATTTTATAAATTATTCATTTTAGTAGGCGCTCCTGTTTGTAAAAAAAACAATCGTTGAAGATGACAGATATAAAACCACAAATTTAAGTTTACCATCTAGATTACGTTTCAAACTGGACTGTAATCGTGACGTTATGAAGGCAGCAATGGGCAAGATGGCGGTACATATACAAACAATTAATACCACTTAAGAGTTATGTTAGTTATAATTCCTCTGCTCGCTTTTACGATCTGTCTGCAAGCAGTTGCACGTGATCATGTGACATAGAGAGACGATGTACGACGAATTTCGCAGGCGTATCACAAAAAATTTGCAATCCGCCAGCGATCAACGATGACAATTAAACATAACAAAAAATTCATCAAAAACGTCGCCAATCGTATGCTGGTTTTTGAATTCACTTTTTGCGACGCAATGTTACAGCACCAAAAATAATCAACCGGCAATTACTGCCCATTCAAAGATACGTGTCTTTCAATAACTAAACAATTAATAACGTCAATCGAGTTCGAGTAGCACGACGTGACGTGACGTTGTATCGTGTTTATGTCGTCGTAACGTCTTGAGTATAATATGGTACCACCGTTTATTTACCGGAAGATCGGAATAGCGTCAATGATTGTTACTGTTGTGTTCCGTAGGCGTATCACCTAACGTTTGCAATCCGCCAGCGATCAGCGATGACTTTTTAACGTAACAAAAAACTCATCAAAAACGTCGCCAATTGCTTACTGGTCACTAGATGAACTTTTAGCAATGTCACGCCACCAAAACTAATCAAGCGGCAACGACTGTCACTAGTATACATGTTGTTATGTGCCTTACAATAACTGAACAATTACAATAATTTCGCATTGCGAGTTACATGATAACGCCGCGGATCTGGAAGATAAGGTGGGCGGTAAGCTTATGCATGTAACATTGCCATCCCATGGATAGCAACACATCAAGATCTTTGTGTCTATAGGAGATGGTTTCTTTCTACGAGGAGAGCCATCTGCTTGTTTGCTATCTTTTTATGTAAAAATACTTTTAAGGTATAAAATATAGATGGACAATATGGATTCATTATGAGTATTGTTACAAGTTTTCTAGGTATAGATAGAGTTGTTTGGTAGTAGAAGTACTTGTATTTGTTTGCTAACTAATCATATAAAAAAGATAGAAGAAGAAGTTCTGGGTTCATGAAGTCAGGCAATTTATTCATATTTTTCCTTTATTTTTTTTGTAAAATGTTACTTACTAGCTATGATTGCAACTTCATCTGAAAAAAATACCAAAATAAAAGTAGCTTAAGTTACTTTTTATGACCATGGTTTAAAAGATAGACAGTCCCGCATAGTTCCCATCCTCGTAGGATTTCCGGGATAAAACTATCCTACGTCTTTCCTCTGGTCTCAAATTATTATTGTACCAAATTTCATTCAATCTAGTTCAGTGGTTTAGGCATGAAGAAGAGACAGACAAACAGCCAGAGCTACTTTTCGCATTTATAATATTGGTATGGATTTCAGACTACTTTTGTATCTGATTTGTGTAGTGCGACTAGCATTGAGGCTATTGCAAGAAAAAAGGTAAGGTAGTGAAATAGAAACCGGCCGGGACATTACAAAACTCTATAAGCTTTGCAAAATGAACACAATTGTTATATTTACTGCTTATTTAGTTGGGTTATAATCTGATAAGGTACGAGTATATAGACAAGTAACATTATTCTACAATTACGTAACTCTCGTAGCCGTAATATGAACGTAACTTTCGTAGTCAAAATGTATTCGTAACTCTCGTAGCCTTAATAGTGAATATGTCGCAGGAAAATTCTATAATTCGTCCGTATACAAACGGCGTCGTCAGATTATGAAGAATACGTTTTAGAAAATGCCTTACGCCGAATGTAAAATGTCGTCATTATATAATATGCATGGCATTTACCGCCCACGTTAACAAATTGCCAGGGCATTTTGTTTAAATTATTTAATATTAGCTTTTGTCCGCGGCTTCGCACGTATTAAATTCGGAGTAAAACAATTCCCCTTTGCCTGTACCGTAAAGTTTTTGCTTATTTATTTTCCTCTTGAATCACTCTATCTATTAAAAAAACCGCATCAAAATCCGTTGCGTAGTTTTAAAGATCTAAGCATACATAGGGACAGACAGCGGTAAGCGACTTTGTTTTATACTATGTAGTGATATAAATGGTTTATTAATTTAGAACTAGATAGTATCTGGCTTCTTACATAAAAAAGTAGGTTTGTTAGATTGTTTCTAGGTCCCACATGGAAAAAGGGGTTCTGTCGACCGTCGACGACATCGAAGTTTATAGTCGACTATAATGCAATGTATGTCATCAACAATATGTCCTCGGCAATTTTTATTAAACATAAACATGTTCATAAAATACCGACGCCGTTTGTATAATGGTGAAACATGCAAAATGGCTGCGACATACATCTCATGTTCTGAATAAGGAGATACGAAACGTAGTATGCAGAGAGAACCGGGTGTCGTACATCACAGCGCAGATAGACTTGTCTTGCTTTCCCATGTTTCATAGCTTTCTTCATACATACGGCATGTATGGGACTTTGGACACTACTGTCGGACAGTATTCAACCAATTTGATTATGGTACACCGCGGCTGATCTTGGTCTTCCCCAATACATACGTCCATCAATGTTTAGATTGTATAATTTTGTTGTATAATTTTGCTGTTATTCTTTCAACTCCGTGTTGGTCCCGGGCTCCCCGTGTTTGTCTCAGGTTTCTTTGAAGAATAGGCTAACTGCCGTTCTGCCAGGCAGGTCGTAAAATGCGATCGATTGGCTATACGAGTCACTAACATCGTGGCTACTAGGTGGTAGAGTCCTGCATTATCTCGCCCGGGTCTGGTACCACCGCTTTACCTATTCCTGCCGCAATATCGTATGTGCTTATCACTGTCTTGTCCCGGTTTGGAGAGTAAGGTAGGCGGTAAACTTATGTATGTGGCATAAGACCTCGCCACAAGATAGTAACGCACCATTAACACCTTTGGTGTCTATAGGCGATGGTTGACACTTTCCATAAGGAGATCCATCTACTTGTTTGCTATCTTATATATATATAAAAAAAATTCAAACCAACAGAACATGCCAACATTTTCATTTTTACACAAATAAGTATTATTTTTCGTCGGTCCACACTCTTACAGTGGTATTTTGCGTGACCAGTGTTTGTAGTTCAGATATAGTTGAGCCCAAAAATTAGAGTATTGTCCGCGTAAAACAGACAGTTTACCAACAAAGTTAATTATTTAGTAGGATTCAACCCAGCTGACCATTCTCTTGACGGAAAAAGATAACCAAAGACGTTCATAGTTCTTTGCTATCTCTAAAGCAGGATTTAAATGCTACATGCATAAAGTTACCGGCTACCTTAGTCTCCAGAAACAGAACACGCCAATGACAAGGCTATTATGGATAAAGTCAGTAAAGTGGTGGTAAAAAAACTCGGTGCAGATGTCTGCAAAAATCTATCAGTTAGGAGTCACCAAGTTATAGTTATTAGGCTTCTTTCGCCTTTTGCAAGATGTCTAGCACTAAGGCAGTTTATCCATTTTTCAAAAGTGGACCCAGATTACACGGGGTAGTACTAAACGACCTAATACTTGAAAATTACGATGACCAGTAAGTAGTATTGTTCAAATAAACTATTTTATGATAACGCGTTATCTATACATATAATAAAATCGTAGGAAAGTCAAAATTGTACATAGAATATTGTTTTAAAAGAATACTTGGGGCGTGATCTACAATCGATATCGAAGCCAAAAATATAGTTCTTAGAGTTTTTGTCTGTTTGTCTGTATGTATGTCCGGGGTAAACTCTAAAAGTACTGGATGGATTTACTTCAAATTTTGCATGAATATTACTAAAAGGTCGGGTTAACATATAGGCTACATATTGTCACGCTATCACCTACGGGGGAGGAGCAGTGCGGAGTAAACAAAGTCCGCGCGGACGAAGTCGCTGGCAACAGCTAGTATATTATATTTTTCTAGCATGCCGGCCGAGCCGGCCGAGATATCGCGTGAATCATCACAACGTCATACAGCAAAGCAACCGCTAGCACGCGGTGACTGAGTGTATAAACAATAAACTATGTTATAACGTGTAGCGTCTATAGTCTAGTACGTCACTCTTAGACCGCGTAGTTAGTAACTTGTTATAAAATTATACGCCTACGCTAGCCGCTAGGTATATAGCGTGGCATTATGTTATAGCGCCGAATGCGAATCTAAATGGCGTACGCTTTACGTTGAATATACATAGCGTGCTATAAAATATTACGCTACGCGTTATATTGATGGTTCAATACCAGTATGAAAATAGATTATTGGACAATCAATAATTCTATGATTATCTATGTTACGTATGGTCTAAGTTACACTGACTTAGTTGCTGACTCCATTGAGATCCATCAGTGAGCCTCCAGAGGAAATATTCTACAAGGTCTTTTCAAAACTTTGAATAAACCTCTTCAAAATTAAAAGTTGCGTAATATATGAAGCAAAAATGTTGAATCCCTTTTTAAGATAAAAAATAAAAAAACCCGAACGATGGATTATGAAATTTGGCAGTTAAAGTTTACATCGCTGAGGACTGCACAAATTTAATATTTTTAAATAATATTAGAAATACATTAAATAATAAAAATAAAATTGTACACACTACATTAATGTGACATACAAAATGTATAGTAAATATATACTATGAATTGTTTCGACCACAGAGTTCGAAATTCGACCACAGAACGATCGCTAGTATTAAATCATTACGTTATTACGAATCAAAGCAGTATCTTAAGTGACTCAATGTTTGCTTCGTTTGGAAATCAATACAAAAAAAATGTAATTGTAAACCTTTGGTAATTATTAACCGATTTGTGCTACTTTCGACGGTATAATTATGTACAATAAAGTCCCTTAAAAATCGGTAAGCACATTTTGACGATTTAAAGCCAAAAATTAAAAAAAGCGTATAAATAATTTATGATTTTAAACTTCTTAAAAAATAAATTAATTAAATTATTGTTTTATTCTTTTAAAAAATAAGAAATCCAAATCTAATTACTGTAAAAAGAGAAACCACTTTTTAACAGACGTTGTTGGAAAAATTCAAGGGTAATGCTTTTCCTCCTCGGAGTCCCCCTTTGCCTCCACTTATTAAAGAAGGGAGGACACCATAGACACCGCACGACATTGTGTCTACACCACGAGTTTTACAAGGGCACGTTTCAATGAAACTTGCGTTAAGCATAACCCATGCAAGTTCTTCATTCTAAAGCCTTTTGAATTAAAAATGACCGTTGAATAAACATTAAAATAAATCATTAAATAAATATATAATTTTAACAATCATTTAGTAAATAAAAAAAATATATTCTAAAAACATTATAAAAATGAGTAATTTATCGACGACACGAAAGAGATACCTATCAGAATATTTTTAACTTATTTATATAAGTATTACACCAACTACATATATTGGTACGTACATAGATCGGTAAATTATAACCAACGGTTTGGACTTAAATGTAACACAAAATTAATTTGAATATTATTTTCATGTATTAATTTTTAAATGAAACAGGCATTGAGTCACTTAAAATTTTGTTTTTTTTTCTTGAATCGCGTAAATGATTTTGCCCGGAATAGCTTATATTACACAACTCTTAATTTTGAAAAAAATAATTTGCACTTTACCGCAATTGTGTAGTACTCGTTAGAATTAAAATTACCTCCGTAGATAGCTAAAGATACCTTAATCACAGAAATTCATCATATCCGTTTGAATAATACTGTGCAAAAAAGTATATTACAAATATACAGCCGAAAAACTAATCTCTATTTGCAGACTGGAAGACTGTTAATTACTCCTCGTATTCTATAAATACTTTTTATCGTAGTGAAGTTTAATAATAATTTTTGTTGTCCTATTTAAATTATTATTAAACTTAGTTAAGTTTAATAATAATTTTTAGTGAAGTTTTAACTTAGTGAAGTTTAATAAAAATTTTATTAAAACCGTCAAAAATCTTTCGATTATTTCTATACAACTTCATTTATATATCAAACCTACCTGTATTACTCACGGAAATAAAGGTTAATACTCTTATTAATGGAATCATTAAAATGTCAGATAAAAAAATTAGAATTAAAAAGTCAGTTCCTTCATGCCGGTAACCCCGAAGAGGTAGACAGAGGTACAAAGGGTGCACCCACGATTATTCGAAGATACTTAGGGCCGGTATCCAAAACGCATATTATTTTTAATAAGCGATTAATCTGTGTTTAACAGATAATTTGCTTATAAAAATTATTACGCACAGATTAATTGCTGGTTAAAATTAATTTGCGTTTCGTAAAGCGACCGTGAGTCTCACAATGTGATAGGTGGCAAGCCTATCGCCAACCGAGCACATATTCTATTCCGGACAAAGTTGTTTTAAATAAAGGAACTGAAAAAAAAAACATTTTTGATCTGCCCGACTCGAGAATCGAACCCGGAACCTCATGTGATCAACACCGACACCGGACCACTAGACCACAGAGGCGAAAATGTTAGATAATTACAAGTATAGTTTTGTTACAAATATGCTACTAAAATTGACATCATTTTTTTATATTTGCTTCGTATCCATTCTTTCAAATATCTGACCTACTTAAGATTGATCATCCATCACGATGCAGGGAAATACTGAAGTGTAACTGATGTTCAGAGGTTGTACAGTCCCCGCCGGGGTGGCGGGAGGCCGTAGTAGGAATATCCTTCACCCCGCTGGGTCAGGGTTAACAGTACCCCCGAGTCGGGTGTCTACCAACCTTCGACCTTGCTTCCTATGCGTGTACATCGTTAAGCCCTTGCATGCAGTGATGTGACCTTGAAAGCTTTATTTCTATGTGCAATGACGCTGCATTTATTGTTATATTTAAAAAATATACTACAAAATTAAGCAGTACATGTCAAAATTTATAGGCAGTGCACTTAAATTTTTAAGTTTTTTTTAAAGATTACTAGCGATCGTCTGTGGCCGAAATTTGACCATAGTCTTAACAATAAAATCTCTTTTGAAAACTGATTTTAGCGGTAAGGAAAAAAGTAAACACGTATGTTATGTATATTACCATGTATATCGCATAAATGCAGTGCTTGTGATTTTTGTTATTTCTTATGCATTTTTTTGAAAATATTAGGTTTCTGTAGCCCTTCACAATGTAAACGTTAAATGTGCTAAATTTCATGATCCGCCTTTCGCGTGATTGTGTAAAAAAGGGTGCAAAGATGTTCCTACACGTATTATTATATAGGTGACGTCAATTATTTGTGGCTTGCGACCTTATTCGCGCGAAGGTGATTCTACTTTTTAGAGATAGAATTTTTGAAAATCCTTTCTTACCAGAAGCAGGAAGGTCTTAGGTATAGTAGTTATGCGTATCAAACTTAAGTTTAATACGCATAACTACTATACCTAACCTAAACCTATAAGTGATTTAAACTGGCTTTACTTGATTAGTGAGTATATTCTTTTTATAAACACAGTTGAACTTTGTTCATCATCAGATAAAACGATTTTTTCAATCGAGGAGGAGGTTCATATTTCAGATGTTTATGTTTTTATGTGTGTTCGGGCACAGTTTGGTCCTATATTTACAAAATTATTTTTATACACGTCCGATTTGGTCCTATATAAATTTAGTGAAGATCTGGCTCCCTCGTGTTGTTCCGGGCTCGTTTAAAGAATAGACCAACTGCCGCTCTACCAGGCAGGTCGCAAAAGGCCACCGATTGGTATCACTACGTGTCACTACCATCGTGATTACTACGAGGTAGAGTTCTGCAACGTCTTGTCCGGGTATGTAGTATCACCGCCCTACCTATTCCTGACGTAATAGCGTCAATGCTTGTCATTGTCGTGTTCCGGTTTAGAGGATAGGGTAGCCGGTAGACTTAAGTATTGCCATCCCGCCACACGAATAGCAAAGCACCATTAAAATATTCTTTATTGTCTATAGGCGATGGTTTCTCTTTTCATCAGAAGAGTCATCTACTTATTGGCTATCTAATAATATATAAAAAAAATTAGAGTTTAAAATATACATGAGATTGGTAGTCGATTGTGGCAGATTTTCCAAATTTTTTGAGTTTGTTGCGAACAACAAATAGACTAATGCGGCTCATCACTTTGTTTTATAATTATTGTGTGTTCTGAAATGTGAATTATGCGTAGCGTTTATGAATTATTCTTAATAAAAAATATAGTATTAGAGACCAAAAATACTCTTTAATGCTTAATATTAGCATAAACAAAAAATTTACACATATACGAGTAGCTTCTATAAGCCCTTCCGGATTCGGGTAAGAAAGTGTTTTCGAAAATTAATCTGTAAAATGTAGATTGAAAGTTCGTGAAAACAAGGTTTGAAGCTGTGGTTTGAAGCCACAAATTGTCTTCACAATATTTAAATTTATAAATTTAAGTGCACTGCCTAGAAGTTTACGAGTCATTTGCGAAACTTTCAAGAAAATGGTCGAACTTTACCTTGTGTATAAATAAGGATGTATTGGCGAATAGCGAGTCAGCCCCCATAGACATGTGGCAAACGCTCAGTAACTATTCAAATATTACGCTTTGGCGATATTTAGGCCAAATTGGTAGCCAAGTAGATATGGCTTGTTCAACGTTTGTTACATACGAACTTTACGAAGTATATCGAATATTGTCTCTGAATTGACGGTAAACGTCACTTTGAAGTATTATTTTCCCCGAGGTTATAAGTTTTATTTATATGAAAAGTGCATTAAAAGCAAAAAAGACTTGCCCCCCAAGATGTGGCATCAACGCTAGTACAATAGAAAGAGAAATTTATGGATTTGTCATAAGCTGTTGACACGAGCGTAAACGAATTTGTAATTGGTAGCCAAGTGTCATTCGTGAAACGAAACGATATATTGCATCGATCATTTTTGTCAATTTTCGTACAAAACTGTAGCCAAGTGGCACTTTCGACAAGCAAAATAGTAGCGAATTACTCGATAATCAGCGAACGCTAGAACCCTGCAGATTACGCTTAAAATGGCGGTTGATCACTATTATTCAATCAGCTGTTCTAAAGCGTGGATAACATCTGTGAGAATTTTTGATAATTTTAAAGTAAAATTAACGCAAGTAGACTCTTTCCATCAGGAGACCCTGATGGAAAGAGTCAACCATCGCCTATAGACACCAAAGGTGTTAATGGTGTGTTGCTATCTTGTAGCGAGGTCTCATGCCACATGCATAAGTTTAACGGCTACCTTACCCTCCAAACCGGAACACGGCAATGACAAGCACTGACGCTATTGCGGCAGGAATAGGTAACGCGGTGGTACCAGACCCGGGCGAGACAATGCAGAACTTTACCATCTACTATCTAGTACCAACTAACTCTATCACTCTACCACGGTTTCATATAACTACTTTATTGCACAACACGAACTCTAAGCTCGTAATAGTATTTACGCTATATTAAGGGTTTTCCTTTTTGTTCAGAGGCAACTTTGAATTTATTTTCCTATCGAGGAAACTACAATTTATCATGTTTACAAGTTGTATAATTTGTGTATTGAATCCTTTAGCATTCTTACTTATGAATTGCATAGCTAAATCTTTAATAATAACCATATAGCAAGGGATCTACCGAACGTATAAATTAGCTCGGTACAGCTATCACTAACGACACTGTTTTGAGATACTATTGATGCAAACTTTTAGAAAAGTTTATGGTGGAACAGCACTTAAACATGTTGATTGGTAGAAGACTGAACATTTTGAAGGAGGGTGTTCAACACGGACTACTTAGAATTGCAAGAATGTGTTCTAATTTTACAACTACTCGATTCTAATATCGAATATGTCAAAATAGGCAATTCAATTTTGACCTAACTATCTAATAAAAATAGATATGTACAGACACTTGCGCAAATATGTTAAAGTTCATTGCTTAAAAACAGCGATTTGCCAAATTCGTGACTAGACTCGTTAGCGTATCGCTTTCGCTCGCGCAGCACCATACTTTTTGTATAGATTGTTAAAGTTAACTTTATTACTTATTATTAAGTAAGGTGCTGCACGAGCGAAAGCGATACGCTAACGAGTCTAGTCACGAGTTTGGCAAATCGCTGTTTTTAAGCAATGAACTTTAACATATTTGCGCAAGTGTCTGTACATATCTATTTTTATTAGATAGTTAGGTCAAAATTGAATTGCCTATTTTTGACATATTCGATATTAGAATCGAGTAGTTGTAAAATTAGAACACATTCTTGCAATTCTAAGTAGTCCGTGTTGAACACCCTCCTTCAAAATGTACAGTTTTTCAGCATAATTCTTATTTTATTGTATTTTTGGGTTACTAGCTACTACTCCCGACTTCGTTCGCATGATTCAAAATCATTAGTTCCTTTTGCTCAAACGGGTAAAAAAGCAGCTTAAGTCACTGGTAGTGTCACCTCACTGTAGTCACTATCATGGGTAATGTAGCTTTATAATAGTAAAAAAAAAATTAAAGATCAGATAAGTCGTTTTTGAAGTTATCCGCTGCAAACGCAAAATTTTAAAAATATAGTTGTTTTCTCTTTATATGTTTTCTCGAATCTGTGGTCTAGTGGTCCGTTGACGGTGTTGGCCACACGAGGTCCCACGTTCGATTCCCGAGTCGGGCATAACAAAAATGTGTTTTTTTAGTTTTCCGATAAAAAC
Organism: Apodemia mormo; assembly: GCA_036924255.1. Taxonomy (NCBI): domain Eukaryota; kingdom Metazoa; phylum Arthropoda; class Insecta; order Lepidoptera; family Riodinidae; genus Apodemia; species Apodemia mormo. The sequence continues at coordinate 35,424,321 of JAUPFN010000008.1, read as the reverse complement.
AAAGTTGCCCGGGAAAGTGCCCGGTTGGAATAGGCTTGCCAACTATCACATTGTGGGACTTAAGCCCGTATTCATAAACAACCCTTACCTAAGTAAAGAAGTAATACTATGCAAAGAATGCCAATTTGCTATGCAATGCACATGACAAGCCATCTGTTTCATAAACAACACTTAAGTTTATTTGCCTGTGAAATATCACAGTGTCGAATACCCAGCTGTTATTGGTTGGTTTAATGCAGCATATTTCACACTGTATGTTTGATAAATGTCAGTTGTCAATAGATCAAATTATTAAAACATTCTAACCACAATTCGAGGTATAGGTATACTCAAAGCACAATTCTAACACTACATTTCTTTTGGGTGTTGTTATTTTTAATGTATTCCTATTCATTAAATTATTAATTAATATAGTAATATCAATATGGCTACATCTTCGAATATAAATATAGCCAGTGCAAATATTTTTGAAGAGAGAACAATATTTTGCAAATCTCGAATACCTTATTTTGTTCTAATTATTCTTTGTTCTTGGAATCTACTATTTATTTAATTATAGAATTCTTCTTTACTTTCGTAATCCATTACAAACACAAATTTCAACTTCAATTATATTAACATTAACCCTCATCTCGCTCTGGACAACATAATACTAATTTGTGAGACAACATCTGGACACCAGACTCCAAAACTTAACTCCGCTAACCTATCTTGTCCGGCCAAGATAGGTTAGCAGCCGTGTACACGACACGTTTGTGTGCGTGCGGCGATTCGGGCGCCTTGAATGGAGTTGATGTACTGCCTTATTATTCTACTGTGCTAATAGTCTAATTCTCTAATTATTAAACTTATGCATGTGACATTAAGACCTCGCCACGAGGTTAGCAATGCACTATTAGCATCTTTGGTATGTATAGGCGATGATTGTCTCTTTGCATCATGAGAGCTATCATACAATGTAAAAAATACAACGAAAACATTAAATAAATTTAGAATTGAAATGAGTTCATTTGAGTAAAATTATTCAATGTCGAGCAGTGCGTGACCAAGAAAACTATGTTTGTTGTAGGCGTGTGCTGTCATGCCGGATTAAAACTTCTTTGTTCTTGATACTCTAAGAATTACACGCCTATGTAGACTCACCTATCCATAAGTAAACAAACTAGTATCACTTTAAAGAAAACCATTATGTGAACCCATGGCTCTAACGCACGAATTTTCAAACAGCGTTAGATTTCATGTGCTACTCGTAGTATTTAGTGCTGTTTCTGGTGCCCAAGACTTGATGTCCTTTGCATGAGCAATGTTTAGTTTGATTAAAGGTTAACTGCACTGCGTGTTGTAGACTACGTTACTTCACACAAATAAATCTATACAAATAAATAAAATTGGAGTGTCTGTAATATTAAAATAACCGAATTTAACTAAATGCATATGGATGTATATACGGTACACATACCAAAATAACACTTTTTGCGATTTTTGTCTTGAAACAGATAGACAGACCTGTCTGTCTGTTTGTTCCAGCTAATCTCTAGAACAACTGGACCGATTTTGACGGGACTTTCACTGGTGGGTAGCTGATGTAATAAGGAGTAACTTAGCTACTTTTTTTAAAAAAAAACCACGCGGACGATATCGCGGGCACAGCTAGTAATAAATAAATATTCACGGGGCAAATTACACTTACTGATCTAACTCCAAAGTAAGCAAATTATTTGCTTGTGATATGGGTCTTAGTCAACAATACTAATACATAGAAATACATGTATAAATACTTTTACATACATAATAAACACCCAAACCCGGAAATACAAATATTTATGCTAATCACACAAATGCTTGTCCCCGTCGGGGATCGAACCCGAGCCCCGTCGTCCCGTCGCTCGATTGCGTAGTTAGGGTCATTAACCACTCGACCAACGGGGCGGTAAAATCACATAGAAGTTTTTGGTTACTTCTAATATGAAGCCTAGTGCCTGGGGCGTTGTCCTTTGGTCGGTGTTTATACTATAACTAGCTGTTGCCTGTGACTTCGTCCGCGCGGACTTCGTTTACTCCGCACTGCCCCTCCCCCGTAGGTGATAGCGTGCTAATATGTAGCCTATATGTTGACCCGACCTGTTAGTAATATTCATGCAAAATTTGAAGTAAATCCATGCAGTACTTTTTGAGTTTACTCCGGATATACATTCAGACAAACAGACTAAAATTCTAAAAACTACATTTTTGTCTTCAATGTCGATTGTAGATCACGCCCCAAGCATTATTTAAAAAAAACATTCAATGTACAGTTTTAACTTTCCTACGATTTTATTATATGTATAGATAATAACCTCATCGACAGATGGCGTGTTAAATAAACTACCAAATGCATGAAACCGAAACTTTTAAACCATTATACATTGAATACTTGTCTCAACTCAATGTTAGTGCGGACCTACTTAGAATAATTCTCCCAGGCAGTTCGTAAGAGACGAACGATTTGCTATACTAGGCACTACCTTCGAGGCTTTTAGGTGGTAGAGTTCTGCAACGGCTCGCCGGGGTTCAGTACCATCGCTTTATCTATTCCTGCCGCTATAACGTCAATGTTGGTCACTGTCGTGTTCCGGCTTGGAGGGTTAAGTAGCCGGTAAATTTATCCATGGGCATTAAGACCCCGCAACAAAGATAACGCCGCACCATTAACATCTTTGGTGTCTAATCTATATGCGATGGCTGCTCTTCCATCAGAAGGGCCATCTGCTTGTTTGCTATCTTATACCTAATATAAAAAAGATAAATTCCCAAAAACGCAGAACTTGCAATTTTTTATTCATACAATATTTATTCTTTAACTAGCTGTTGCTCACGACTTCGTTCGCGCGGACTTCGTTTATTCCGCACAGCTCCTCCCTCGTAGGTGATAGCGCGATAACATGTAGCCTACATATTGACCCGAAATGTCAGTAATATTCATGCAAAATTTGAAGTAAATCCATGCAATACTTTTTGAGTTTACCCCGGACATACGTACAGACAAACAGACAAACAGACAAAAATTGTAAAAACTATATTTTTGGCTTCTATATCGATTGTAGATCACGCCCCAAGTAATCTTTTAAAAAAATATTCAATGTACAGTTTTGACTTTCCATAGACAGAAAGAAAGACATAAAGCCATTTAGAGTATTGGCTCCATACTCTAACTCTAAAATAAACATTCAACGATAAATTGAACCTAAAATATTATTACTGCAGTCGCGCAAAACATAAGGAACATAATATCATGTAAGTTGGTCACTTATGTCTTCAAATCTTTATTGTCAGCAGCAAATAGTTGACATGCGTGGAGAAGGCTTGAATTCCCAAGTGCCTTATAGTAACATGTTTTGTCGACTACCTTAAAGCTATATCGTTAAAGTGGATAATTCATAGCCTTACAAGAGACTTGCGCGAATGACGGACAATGATCCATGGCTCGTTTTTATTGAGCTCCAAATCGTTTGTACCCGTTTTGTTTTGGTCCATAAGTGGCGTTTTACAAGTTATTTGTTTGAGATAAGGTTGAAATTTGGATGTTTTGTGGGAGGGAGGGAGGGACGTCAATATGAGCCTGGCCTGCGACGATCGATAGAGGGGCCAGCAGCGGCCCGTGCATCGCCCGCCGCGTGCTAACATATTCTTAATTACGAAACACTTTGATGTTGAGCAATGCAATTGCTTAAAGATGATTTTTCCTTTGTGTCAGATTTATTCCGTGATTTTGTAATACAAAATGTAGACTGATAAATATAATTATACAATTTAGTTCCATATAAGTCCACGACTTTTCTTAAGATTACATATTATCCATACTAATATTATAAATGCGAAAGTCTGTCTGTTACGCTTTTAGATTTAAAACGCTGAACTTTGGTGTAGAGTAGTGCACTTGCTTAAATAAAAATGATTTTTCCTTTATTTCAGATTTGTTCCGTGATTTGATAATAAAAATATAGACTGATAAATTTATTTAGCTAGCTGTTACAAGCTAGCCCCATATTAATCCATGGCTTGTCTGATGTATATATTTTCCATACTTATAAATGCGAAAGTTGGTTTTTAAAACGTAGGGTTAAAACGCTGAACCAATTTTGATGAAACTTGGCACGGAGACAGTTGAAGACCTTGGGTCAAACATAGTCTATACGTTTGGAATTAGCTGAGTTCTTACCTAGGCATTCTATGTGCAGTCACTTATTGTAAAATAAATAAGGACTAGTTGTAAATTGAAGGGAAAAGCACAAAAAGACTTAGTCCAAAAAGATATTTAGACCAAGTATCCGAACAATTGGGATACCAATCAGCGTAGCGTTACATCTAACCGTTGACACCAAAGGTGGAAGGAAGTGACGAACATTCAGCAATGGAGTTACGACTCTCAGTAATGAGGGGTCGATGAGAGAGACAAACACATATATTTTCTTGAACGTCTCGTCTCGTTGTCTTTGCCACAAACTGTTTCTTTCGCCGGATCTTCTCAGTGTGTGGCCGCGTTACCGATCCGGTAGTAGTTTAAATAAAATGTTGACGCATCAAAATAACTGTTTTCTGAATCAATATTACTGTATGTACATTAGTCCGAATTCTCATTGTAAATCTAATCCATACTACCATATTAATGTTATAATGGTAAGAGTCCGGCCGTCTTTTATTCTTTTACGGCTAAACCACTAGACCAATTTCGATGAAATGTGGCAAGGAGATAGTTGAGGCCCGTGTTCAAACATCATAGACTAATATTTTTTTTATTTCAAATTTTAAGGGGCTGCAATAGGGTATAAAATGTTGCATAAAAGCTTGTGTCACACTACACGCTGGCGAAGCTGCGCGGGTCAGCTGTTATATCATATTATGCCTTTCTAAAAAAATGGTTGGTAAAAGGTTGGTTTGGGTTCCTTTGATGAATAGACCAACTGCCGTTCTGCCAGGCAGGTCGTAAAAGGCGAATGATTGGCCGATTGGCCACACCGATACGTGTCAGTATCATTGTGACTTGTCAGTGACATTGAGATTGTAGAGTTCCGCAACGTCTCGCCCGGGTATTTGGTACCACCGCCATACCTATTCCTGCCGCAATATCGTCAATGCTTTTCATTGTCATGTCCCGGTTTGGAGGGTAAAGTAGCCGGTAGGCTTATGCACGTAGCATTGCCATTCCGCCACACGGATAGCAACGCAACAATAACATCTTTGGGGTCTATAGACCAATGACGTGTATAATAGTGGTAATATTATACACGTCATTGCTATAGACGATGGCTTCTATTCATTTATTTTTTATTTCAAAAATATATAAAAGAGAATACTTTAAAATTCGCTACGTCCATGTGCTAAAATTAGTACCTCGTAGTAATAATTAAAATATTAAAGTATCAATACTATTTTCATTTTACCAGCACTAGGTGCACTATATAGATGACGACGTCCAGCTCTCGCATCGATTAGAAAATATCTAAATTTCAGTTGTTCGATTTTGTAAAATGGCTCTTACTATAAAAACTTTTCGGTTTAATTTTAGTTTTACGGAAAGTTTATCGCTTCAATTGAAGAAAGAAAACAGTTCCCTACTTGTTACGTTATTGACGCAATATCTCAAAGGCGGCTCGCAATGAATAATGGAATGATTTCGTCTATCAAAAGCTGCCTCAAATAGAAGTAAGTTTCTCTTTGTGTTGCTTCTTTTCATGTTGAGCTTAACTTGTGAAATAAATTGTATATTATACATGAAATGATAACGATATGTATTAAATAGTTTGAACGGTTAATTTATTGTTATTATTTTAATTACGAGAAACCTGACTTGTGGTTGAGAATAAGCCGACGCTACATTTGACGAAAAATAATACTAATCATGACGAACGTAGGTACTTGTAACACCTTATGTTTTGCTACTTCTTACTATTAGTAGTATTAGTGCGAGAGAGAGGCTTAGATAATTATACAGATTAATTGGTCAAAGGTTGTACATACTTGAGGAGGGTGTTTAGTATCTACTCGATTCTAATACTCGTATAATTAGGTATTTAAATTTTGCCCTAATTATCCAATAAAATACATAGTACCTACTAACACCCGCGTATAGATATGGAAGTTCATTGTTTACAGAAGCGATAGTGCCACGTGCGGCGACCATGCTTTTTAAATATCACTGCCGCCACAGAGCACATGAATACTAATTGACACGCCATTGGGAAGGAAACGTGTCGCCGCGCTTATGAGCAAACGTTCCTTATTAAACGTTATTACAGTTAAAAATGTCATACATTAGTAGGTCATATTGTATGTATTGTGAAAATATAGAAATGCACCATGTGTACTGTAATCGTACCGAATAAGATGATAATGTTTAAAAATTACCCTTGAATGATTTTATTTCATTGGTAAGTAGTATAACTTTGTATGTCTGTATGTGATTGCAAGCTACACTGACAAACTGAGAAATTGTCTGGAAAGGCGTACCTATCCATTTATAATCCGTGATCACTACATTAAATTACTTGAGTTTTACTGTTAAGTTATAGTCTAAGATCCCACTATAGAACGACCTGCACCGAGCTGGTTAAGGGATGAAAAGTATTTTGTATCCAATTAAATGTGTCAATAAATATATTACAAATGGGTTGACTAAAATATTTCAGATAAGAATAGATGTTTTTAATAATTCAATGCAAACATAGGATATTCCTGCGTAGGCAGGTATAAACAGGTAAATCGATACTAGTAATCTGCCTACAGAGTTGTGACGGGAAAAATATACTCAACAAAAAGTTTGTAAACTCAAATAGGCTTCATACTTTCGATCGGTATGGATTTCGTCTATTAACCAAACCCGAGAAATGTTTAAAAATATTAAATTATTTTTAACCGACTTCAAAAAAGGAGGAGGTTCTCAATTCGGCCGGTATATTTTTTTTTAAATATATGTACACCGATTTCTCCGAGGTTTCTGAACCGATTTACGTGATTCTTTTTTGTTTGATGCGAAATGGTTTCGAATTGGTCCCATAAAAATTTGATTCAGGGAGGCTGAGTAGTTTTTATTTTATAAGCATTTTTTTAGTTATTTTACCTATCCCGATGTCTGAATTCAAATCTCGCAAGTAAATTTGATCCACTTCCCGGTTACCGATTGAGCTGAAATTTTGTATACATATGTAAATTGGATGACAATGAAAACTTATTATGGCATAGAGCTGATCTGATGATGGAATCGGAAGGTGACTACAGGAACTCAGTAATTAAATGGTTAAAAATCGGTTAAAGACAAGATTCTATCGAGTTTGGGCTCGTCTGATTCGTGTTGACGAGCACTTAGGTGCTTGGTGGTAACTAGGATCCTCCAAGGTCCGATGATGAAGCTAGAAGGTGGCCATAAGAGCTCAGTAATTAAATGACACAACTCTATCGAGTTTGGGCTCGTTTGATTTGTGTTGACGAGCACTTAGTTGCTTGGTGGTAACTAGGTTCCTCCAAGGTCCGATGATGAAGCCTGAAGCTGGCCATAGGAGCTCAGTAATTAAATGACATAACTCTATCGAGTTTGGGCTCGTTTGATTTGTGTTGACGAGCACTATGGTGGTCGTGATGGTGGTAAACGCTCCTTAATGGAGACCAATTATATGAGCCTTCTGCTCGGCAGTCTCGTTCGATAGAGGCTTATTAATGAGATCAAGTCTATTAGCTCTCTGCTCAAAAGACCCATTCGCTAGACGCTCTTGGATCTTACCGAGTCTAGAATTATATTCTTCAAAAGTTACTTGACGTAAACGTGATTTCATATATTATGCTTTCATGGCCAACAAACGTTTTTCACGATCTTTAATAGTCTCACAAGAACGTAACATTGGGTTACGAAGATCATTTTTACGGAGACGACTACTTTTATTTCAGTAGGGGAGACCAAGATGCTAAATAGGTAGTTACTCGAGCGTCGTAGGGACCTATTGGATTTTGTAGACTAAATTATAGGAAAAATAAAAAGTTGTATAATGTTTTTCATTTCAATAGTGGGGAAAAAATCTACAGATAAAAAAATATTTAAAAAAATCAGTGACATGGAAACACTGAAGCGTGTTAGATTAGGGTATGGTGGGTTTATTGCCGCTAAAATTTAGAAAATTTGACGATTCCAGTGTAGCGTAAGGTAGTAAGAGGGTTACAAATTTGCAAAGAAAACGTTGTCTTGACATTCTCGAGCGCGTCTGAATTTTCTTTTATTATGGAGGAATGATGTAAGAATTACATCATTCCTCCATTTCTTTTGTTTTTTTTCTGCCATAGTTACCCCCCTCTATAGAAAGGGCTTATATTTGGTGGAAAATCTTAACAGTATGCGAGGTACCCCCTCCTATAGTAATCTGCCGCGCTCGTAAATACCAAAATCCCCTCTTGGGCTCACCTACTATTTTATTCATTCCCGTTTCTTGAGATCTATATTTGTTAAGGCGCGTAGCACCTGTTGTAGGTCTACCCAAAATAAGTTGACAATACAACAATACACTAAAAAGTATTAAATAAAAATAACTACGTTAAAAAAAACCGACTTCAAAAACTACAAAGTAAAAAATAATAAATATTTAATATTAATTAAATACTACCTATTATTTATATGTGATATTTAATAGGTTTGAAGTCGGTGCCAAGCCTTAAGCAAATAATAATGTTTTAATTACTTGAATACTACAATGAAATTCCTCCTTTAAAGATTAAGATACGTGAATAAACCTAATAAAGAGCAATTAAGTCTTAATATTATAAGCAGCTTCAATCAATACGGAGAATACTGAAAAAAATATTTACGAAAATGTATTCAACAGAATTCCTAAACTAAATGGTCATGTGAATTAATGTAGAATTATCAATCAAGCTAAAAGGCATCAAAATTTTTAATTTCAAATTGACACCGTATACCACATTCTTGCAAATAACTATTTTCTTTCTTTCTCTCAATTCTTATTCAAGATTAGTCAACGACGTCTGCCCGCGCGTGTCTGCCGGTATAAGTATTAAATTGGCTTGGCACCGACTTCAAACCTATTAAATATCACATATAAATAATAGGTAGTATTTAATTAATATTAAATATTTATTATTTTTTACTTTGTAGTTTTTGAAGTCGTTTTTTTTAACGTAGTTATTTTTATTATATTTATTGACATAATTATTTAATCTATATAAAATTCTCGTGTCACAATGTTAGTCTCGATACTCCTCCGAAACGGCTTGACCGATTTTGATGAAATTTCGTATGCATATTCAGTGGGTCTGAGAATCGGCCAACATCTATTTTTCATCCCCTTAAATGTTAAGGGTTGTCCACCCCTAAAATTTTTTTTTATTTTATGGACAAAATTTTTTATTTTTATTTTTTTATGATTCAGCATTGAAAAATATACACAACCCTTAATTTTCAACCTTCTACGATCAACCCCTATTTTGTAATTCAATAATTTATGCGGCAAAACAACGTTTGCCGGGTCAGCTAGTTGGATATAAATTACTTTTCATCCATTAACTAGCTCAGAGAAGGTAGTTCTATAGTGGGATATTATACTGTTAGCAGTATTCTTATTTTTTCATTATTTTTTTAGCAATATTCTCATTTTTGTTGTTCACATATTATAAGTTATAATCATTAACTACCGTGTCCTTCAATATGTACAATCTTCTACCAGTCAACTTTAAAGGCTCCTTCACACAGGCGCGTTATTGTAGCTTGATAATATCGCATGCGTTATTGCGATATCTATTTTTAATATATTTTGTGTTAGGATGGTCATGGAGTTATATACTGCTGGGATAATAACGCCGCAATAGAAGTAGAACGTTGCGTTTCTCCGTTTTGCGATATTCCGATGAGTTCTATAATGTTTTGTATCAGGACGTAAACGACCGTACACACACCTGCGATAATAACGTTAGTACTCGTAGGGCGTTTAGTTTTATCGACAGTTTGAGAGTGGTTACATGTCTGTATGAGTGTCCTAAAAACTTTTCTATAATATGGATTGTAACATATCATCAGACGAAGAATATTTATTACTAACAATAGCTATGGAAGATGAGATTTTTTTTGCAAACCTGAGATGGTATAGTGCCGGCGCTCTCTCGTAAGAAATATCGGACAACAAAAACGTAGCTGTGTGCAAGGAATCGGGACGCATTATCGGAATAAAGCATACGATATTATCGACCGATAATAACGTGCCTGTGTGGGGACCCTTTATAAAGTCGCTGCGTTCCGATTTGGTAGTAATTCTAAAAATATCAACTCATTAAAATTGTTTAAAAAGGTTTATTAAAAACATTTTTTGCGTTTGAGTTTGAGCAACGCGGGATGAATTAATCTAACCTCGAAACAAGTGAATTATTTGCCTGAGATATGGTTGTTAGTTATTGATATCAATTCTTGGAAATATGTAAATATTGAAATACATTAAATAAAGCACCCATATCCAGAAATACAAACTTTGCTTATTGCTGTCTTTTACATACAGACAAACAACTCTCCAACATTTATCCCCGTGTTGTCAGGGCCCTCTTTAAATAATAGACCATCTTATGCGTCGGAATCGAACCCAAGTCGGTTGCATAGTCAGAGTCGCTAACCATCGGACCCACGGGCCGATATTCTATAATACATAAAAAAATATATAACTACTATATAAATCTGTAGTATCTGTTTGTACATTCACTTTTATGGTAAAATTTTATAGTAATGACCCTGATCCACATACAAGCCCATACGACATACCGCAGTTTTATTCACGGCTCGTTGGTGCTGATCGACTGGCGAGTAAAACTGTCGTGTCTGAAGAATCGTGGAAGAAATATAGCAAACATGACGAGCCGCGAGTCATGCTCGTCGTTATATAAAATCGCGGTATCGCAATAATACATGCGCGAGCTTTACTATAGCGATATTATAATAGCGAGCTCGCCAGTAGAGCTATAAAACCGCGGTCCTACTCGCTCGTTGATCAGGGCCTTTAACGTCTATTTTATGCCTCCTAAACAACAGTTTTATTAGTCTGAAATTGATTTTTTGTATATTATAAAATAGCAAATAAGCCACAGACTACATGAATGTCGCTGTGGATATGAGCAAACGCTCCTATTACTGTCAAAAATGTTTGAAGGTTATATTATATTGTGAAAAATAGAAATAAACAATGTTGTACTGTTTCAACATCTTTACGCCACGCGAAGTAATAGCTAGTTTTAGAATAAGTCTTAACAACAATAACAAATGACGATAATATGGTTGTTAAGGGAGTAATCGCCTCTGTGGTCTAGTGGTCCAGCGTTGGCATTGACCACATGAGGTCCCGGGTTCGATTCCCGGGTCGGGCACATTAAAAAAAAAGTGTTTTTTCAGTTTTCTGAGAAACATAAAGTTGCCCGGGATTGGAAAGTGCCCGGTTGGCGATAGGCTTGCCACCTATCACATTTGTGGGACCAAGTATCTTCGGCTAATCGTGGGTGCACTTGTTGTACCTCTGCCTACCCCTTCGGGGATATGGGCGTGAAGATACTTTTTAAGGGAGTAGATACAGGATGACTATAACTAGAATAATATTTAGGTTAGAATACGTCATGATTACAATTATTATAACAAAGTTACATTTTTAAGTTACTAGTAACTAGGAACTTTCATGGTATTCGAACTAAATTATTGATCGATGTTGACTCACGACCTGATAAAAAATTCACATATGATAAGCCTCGATAGTCGATAGAGTGTAATTTCATATTTGATTAATTTACTAGAATGCATAATCTTGTTGGATTTTTTATTACTTTAAGTACATGTATTTAAACATTTTATTCATATTTACATAATATATATCCTTGGCTGTTCTACTAAATGTTACTCGCAACTTATTTTCGCGGTTTGCTTGAACCAAAAACATTAGGTACTTCCCTTTGGTCATTCGGGTAAAAAGTAGCCAATAGTCTTCCTCGAAACGTGGACTATAAAATACATAATCTTTAATGGCTCTCCCTATGGAAAGAGACAACCATCGTCTATAGACACCAAAGATGTTATTGGTGCGTTGCTGTAAGTACATGTGGCGGATTAAATGGCGTGTGGCGGCTCCATGTAAAAGTTTACCATCAATCTTATCCTTCAAACTGGAACGTGAAAGTGACGTCATTACGGCCGAAATAGGTAAGGTGATGGTACCAGACCCAGGCGAGGCGTTGTAGAAATCTATCACTTAGTAGTCACGATGATAGCGACTCGCATAACAAAGACACGTAAGTACGTATAGTATAAAAATTCTAAAAAGAATTTTAAGTATAATAATATTCACTTTAAAATCATACCTGAAAATTGATAGTAGATGTGACGATCCTCATCGATTCCGCATAATTCCGTAGCACTGAGTCCGTGTTGAGACAACTCTGCCGCCATTCGTATAGTTGCTCCAGTCTCGTGACGCATCGCTCACAGATCTTCTTGGGCAGGAAGTCATCTTTCGATATCTGCTAAATATAAACCGATTTTATTGCAAGCTTTATAATCATGATAAAATTTACATGGGTCGTCACGAACATACTTTAAGTGAAAACTTCTGAAAACGATTTCTGTCAGGGGAAAATCAAATAGATTCGCGTCAGCAGCATGCTGTCCTTGGACGAGCGAAAAGAAAAATGTTAACTATGAAATCAATGGGGCTAAGGTTCGGATCCTAATGAGACAATTATTTGTATGATTAATCATTTAAGTATTTATTGTTTTTTTTTTTGTTTTAGAACATGCAAAAATGTTTTATTTTATTCAAAATTTAAAAAATATTTTAATTTTTTTGATCATCAAGAATCAAATTTATTTGAAAAAATATATACAAAATTGAAGAAAAATTAAATAAGAGAAAGGCTGCAACTTTTTCTTATAGATGAGAGAGAGTGAGAGAGGGGGAGATGGGGATAGGGCAGAAGGGATTAGAAGGAGGGGAGAGAAGAAGAGATAGGGGGAGAAGGAACATATGGGTAGAAGAAAATTGGTGAAGGGAAAGATAGGGGTAGGAGGGAAATAGGGATAGAGAGCGATGAGTAAGGAGGGGGTTTAGGGGGAGGGGCAAGATAGGGGGAGATGGAGATAGGGCTAATAGGGGGAGATATGGGTAGATGGTAATCGGGTAGATAGGCGGAGGGAGAAGTGAAAATTTGAAACTGTATTTAAAAGCACAGATTTATACCTTACGTATTCGCATAAATATTAATCTAATCATGTATTATGAAAATTAAATAATTAATACTTAATATATATATATATATATATATATATATATATATATATATATATATATATATATATATATATATATATATATATATATATATATATATAAATCAATTGCTGTTCGTTGGTCTCACTAAAACTCGAGAAAATTAAAAAAAAAGAGTAGTTAAAAAGGCAGAACAACGTTTGCCGTGTCAGCTAGTAATTAAATATAATTGCTCTATAATTAATGCCAAGCAAATATTGCTTTAAATAAATATAAACTATATTTTTTTTATATTTTCATGCAGCCATTTTGATTTAATACAATACAATGAATATCTACTTAAAATGATTATTTACAAAAATACTAATTAAAATGTTTTACTGAAATATTTTTATGCATTTTATTATTACAAACAAATATAAGTACTTTTGAACTTGAACGCCTAGAACTTGAAACCTTAAAAAGGGTCAGTTGCACCCCCAGGAATTTGGTTACCTCCCTATTAACTATATACTGTTAACGATAAAAATATAGTATAATATAGTCAGAATATAGTAGAATATAGTCGGAAGCTGAAGTTTCAGTTTCGGCTTAGGCTGGAAATCCAGTTGCGGTCTTTAGACAATGAAATCCTTGCCTCTATTAAAAATCAAATCCTGTTATTTTTACCTATTACTTACCATTTATCAGACTGTCACTGTTTGTTCATTAAATGAACGTCAACAAATAAACATTGTAAGCTTTATGATGAAATTTTAAAATAGAATATTTAATTTTATTCTTACAATTCTGTAACGTAACAATATTATGTGTATGTACATAATATATTAAAGTTAAAAAGCAATAGGAATAAACGGTATAAAATGTATGCACAGTTTAACAAATCTGTCATTTTACTTCAAAAGACAGGCGTCACGTGAGATGATTGTCGCTCTCCATTAAATTACGAACAAAAATATAACTTGGGTGTTACCACGGAAAAATAATTTAATTTAATATTCACGTACACACAAAATCAATTGTTTAATGCATGTTAGGCTAATATTAAAACATATTTTACAAAATGTTATGAAAAATTAATATAACTTGTTAAAAAATCTTTAAAATAAATTTAATCTAAATTAAATGTCAATGATAAAATTCTGTCCTATTCTGGTATTAGTTTCGAAAATTAATTTTCATTTCAGCGACTAAACACTCAGTACAAGTATTTTGAAATAAAAAATATCGCAATTGTATTAAATAATTATGTACTTTTTATTGAGGCGGCAAAAAAATTCGTATTTTTTAAAATCTTTGTTTACGTCCATGCCATATATAACAGTGATTATATCAAAATAAAATGTATTTTCAGTAATAAAGTCATACGTTATTACAGTACGGTATATTTCATTATATATCACGATAAAATATATTATAGTTTTATATTATTGTGTTCAAAATATTCAGAACAAAAAAGGAAACACTTTCTAATTTTTTGTTTAATATTTGCCAAATATATTTGTTATTTATTTAATATCACTATACAAAGAACTTGTTTTTTTCAATTTATAATAATTATTATTTTATAATAAATATAATTTGTCAAATATTCAACAGGTATCGTGTTCATAATAATCATCATTTCGTTAGATTTGTAGGTCGTAGCGCGCCTGCGCTTACGGTCGCTACGAATATACTCGTATCTCTACAATATTGTTCCACTAGCCACCAAATATCATGTTTACTACGCTATATTCATTGGGGATTTGGCAATAGTATTTTATAGAAACTGCAGCACAGGTAACTAAATTATCAAGCAGGTGGATTGAAACAGGTTAATAGGACAGTACTAACTCACCATCGTAGGTAAACACGTCCGAAGCTTGAATAGTATTTGCCTCTGATCAGCTTCCTTGTCGAATATGTGTAGGCGAGGCCCGCTCTTGAGTGAGCAGAGGCGGCAGAGGTCGGTGAACGCTGTGAAGTTCAGGTCCTCGGGCTCGGTCATCGCGAAGCACCTGATGAGGAGGTCGAGGAGGCAGGAGTTGTCCATGTATACGGCGTTTGTTGTCGGGTGGCGGGAGACGGTCAACGCATGTCGCGGAACTCGGGGAGGCGTCGCGCCGCCGCTGCGTTCGGGGGGCACTGGGGCCTGTGCGCCCCCGGCCCTACCCGAGCCCCCGAACCCCCCTACCCTCCTCGCCCTCACCTTGTCTCTCCCCGCTACGCCGCCACCACGCGCAGAAAGGGGTGGTTCGGACGCGCCGGAAAATGCGTGCTAGTTTTTCCCGTCTGCAGTTGCCGATTCACTGTATTGATTATGACGTCTTAATTTGCATTGATGTTAAGCGTCCAATTGTAAGAGTTATGATTTTGTTGACAATTTTATTGACAAATATTTAATTTAAGTAAACATTAATAATGCTGACCAGTTTTTCATATTTAAAAATAAATATTGCCTTACAATAAAAATGGCAATTTTTAAATACCACATTTTTTCTAATTTTGAATTTTCGGGGCACATACATTCCACAGAGTATATTAAATATAGTTTTATTTTTTCTATCATAATTAAAAAAATATTTGCATGCATAACTTGCATAACATGCATAACTTGAAGACATTTTTAAAATTGCAAAAATATTTTCTAGTTATGTCTAAGCAGTTTCTATTCATGTCGGAAGGAATAAATGAAAACATTCATCATTTTTTAATTCAAAATAATAGAATCACGAAACATATTATAACATTTGAATTAATAAAGCATATTCAAAATATATATATTGAAGCATATTCAAAATGTATACATAGAATATGCTTTATTAATTCAAATGTATGCCACATAAGTTCCTATTATAAATATATTTGAATAATAAACGTTCAATAACAACATTTTCCTTAAGTTAATATAAAATTTACTGCCAGTTATTGCACGTAAGCAGGAGTAAAACTTTTACTGCCATTTAACATAAAGGCTTCCGTAATTTGTGTAGCCCCAACTTTCATTTACAGAAGTGTATTAAGGCAGTCTTACTAGATTCAAGTTTATGCTTTCCTTGTGATCGTAAAATCTGGGTTTTATGATCTGAGCTATAACAGAAAATCATATAAACTATTGAAACAGATTTATGCTCCGTGGTGACTATATTTTTACACATAATAAAATTATACGTTGCTTATTTAATTTTGAATAATTTTAATACCTTGCACAGGTACATTTAAATTTTGGTACAAACTACGTCAGTCAGTCAAGAATCATGATTCTTTACTGAGCTCTTATTCGGAAAGCTACCAATTATTTTCAACTGACGAAAAATCGGAGAAGATTCCCAATTTGACGCGTGTATATCTTTTTTGACAGACCACGCTTAACTTTTTACAGAGTAGTCTGATTTTGATAATGCTTTTCTTATTAGAATGAATATATCCGAGGGCTGTACCTTGTTATGAAAAAAAAAATACCCAAAACGGTAAAGAAAACAGAAAATGATTGCTTATTCACTCACTAATTTTAATGTAGGACCACACATAACTTGTCGTCGGTTTATTTTTTTGTTACAAAGATATTATTCAAGTTTATATTTGGGCCGGATGTTAGGAATACGCATTGGGTGTGAGAGGAGTATTTTGACCTTGATATTATATTGAAAAAATGTGTCAATTACCAAATCTTTTACTTTTATAAGTGTAATGTTATTTTTGTGATGTATAATAAAAACACATTTTTCAGGTAAAACTCGTATATATACGTTACATATACTCAGTATTATAAAAAGTTTGTAAGTTTGTGGGTTTCTTTAAAAGAAGTAATTTCTGGAATTTTCTGAAAAGAAAATTGTTTTTAAATTTCTATCATCAGTAGAAAGCCACATTATTCCTGAGTGATATGAGCTATATTTGTTACCAATTTTCCCTCTGGATCGGGATTTAGGTACGCCGGTTATACCGCGGGAAACAGCTGGTTTGTTATATTTGTATTTTCTTTTATTTTTGTGCATGATGTTCTCCAATTTGTTTTCCCGGCCATCATCCGGGTTGGCAGGAGTAAATTTCTGCCTTTACAGAAAAAAGTTAATTTTTGTCACTTAAGTTATTTTTATGTTATAGGTATATGAGTTCCGCTTGCACCAACCTATTTTAATACATTTTAAACCAATTTAACCGTAGTAAACGTAATTTAAAAAGAATTTAAATAGCTTAGTGCAAGCGAATCTGTATGTACAAAAAATATTAATGAAATTTCTCACTCATTAGATCCAAAATTTCACTAGTGCAAGCCCTTATACTTTCTATTTTAGATTACGCAGATGCATGTTTCCTTGATACTACTGAAGTACTTTTAAACAAACTTGGAGAGGCTTCAAAATTCATGCATCCGCTTTATCTGTGCACTTCGGAAATATGATTATGTTTCAGTATTCAGAGCCCAAGTCAAGTTACCTATCCATTTTCGCAGGAATGCTTATATTCTCTGTCTTTTTTGACATTTCTCTTGTTTTTTTATGTTATAAGATAGCAAACAAGCAGATGGATCTCCTGATGGAAAGAGTCAACCATCGCCTATAGACACCAAAGGTGTTAATGGTGCGTTGCTATCTAGTGGTGCGATCTAATGCCACATGCATAAGTTTACCGGCTACCTTACCCTCCAAACCGGAACACGACAGTGACAAGCACTGACGCTATTGCGGCAGGAATAGGTAAGGCGGTGGTACCAGGCCCAGGCGAGACAATGCAGAACTCTACCACCTATTAGCCACAATGTTAGTGACTCGTATAGCCAATCGGTCGCATTTTACGACCTGTCTGGCAGAAAGGTAGTTGGCGTATTCTTCAAAGGAGCCCGGGACGAACACGGGAACGGTTTCTCTCTATTCTGGACAATTTATCTATTTTTATGAATATTGTGTCACTTCATAAAAAACATGTTTGAATCAGTCAAATTTAACGTAATTTATACGAACTCTTTATATTTATACAGAAAAAAAATCACTACGTCAAATGTCTCAATCATGTCTTGTCTTTACACTTGTACGCTTTGAGTATATAAACCTCATACGTTAAAGCAATAATACTAAATGACATTAGTTTTAATATTTTATTTAATCTAGAGAATTGGGACTTACAAGATTTAAAAACTAAAACCTATTAAAGATGTCTATAGCTTCATCAGATTCTGGTGCTGAAAGCCATTCATACTCAGAACGCACACTTGCTATCATAAAACCTGAAGCTCATGAAAATGCAGAGGATATTGAAAATCATATTCGTGACAATGGATTCACGATACTTGCGGTTAGTACTCTTTTCAGAACTTCTTACTCGCTCTTTAATCAACGAAGAAAGAAGAAAGAAATTATTTATTTGCCAGAATATGGGAGTTACAAGTTATTAAAAGATTAAGTTACCAACATATTCTACCATGATATGGTGTGCAAATATTTTAAAATTATAATTATTTATTGAACTAAAAATGTTGTGAGTCGATTTTTTACAATTACTATCAGATCGGAACGCGACCACACACTGAGAAGATCCGGCGGAAGAAACTCAGCTGGCTTGTGTTTTTTTTCAATTATAGTTTATTTATTTATTTATTTATTTATTAGGTTTACCAACGTTTGCATACAATTATAAAACAATTAACAACTTGAGTTCTTGTAAATATGAGCTTATTGTATCAAACAATTATAGGTAAACACCTCATGTGTTTTAAATGGTCGATGCAAAATGATAATAACAGTCAGATTAAAAAAAGAGATAGAAATTAACAACAAAGAAATTAAATGAAGGTAAATAAGCATAACTAAGACATTAAATAAAAAAAAAACAAAATGTAAAACAAAAAACAAAAAAAACTAATCTATTTGGAGTCTTGAAAAGATTTTGCGGAACTTGTCAGGTGAGTCACTATATATGTCAATGTAACTGCAATACTCGTTGACTACTTTACACAGCCTAGGTAAGGGAGAGTTCGCACCAGCAACAGTTCTTCGTAATGGTGGACATAATGGAGTGATTTGACCACGAGGACAAGTTCTCGGCACTCGAAAGCCAACTTTTTGGAAAAATTTTGGACAGTCAATTTCGTATTGGAGAAGCTTAACGAAAAACAAAACGTCCAGAAGCTTTCTACGACTTTCCAGTGACTGCATATTAAATTTTTTTAATCTTGATTTGTAAGATTTACACTTTTTCGCCATGCCAGTACTATGAGCAATGTGCCACATAAAACGCTTTTGCACCCTTTCTAATCTTAGCGTATGTGTCGCATAATGAGGTCTCCATACGACACTACAATATTCCAAAAGGCTTCTTTCTGACTAGGCTATAATACAATTGAATTTTTAATTTATGATTCCTAAATACTTTTGCCGTTCGAATTAAAAAACCCAACATCTTTGAGGCCTTGCGAATGATGTACTCAATGTGAGGTACAAATGTGAGCTTTTGGTCAAATAATACACCAAGATCTTTGATTTCTTCTAACTTGCGTATTTTATTTTGCCCAATATAGTAGTCATGGTTTAGTGGGTTCAGCTTTCGAGTGAATTTAACGTGAGAGCATTTATCAAAATTTAAAAGCATTCCATTAACCTTACACCACTCGTCCAATTTCGTTAATTCGAACTGAAGCAAGTAGTTACATATAAATTACAAACATTATTTCATATCACAACACTTATTTCTATAATTTACAAAATTCGTTTTTTGTTTAATTAAAATGTTGACTTTTTACAAAGTTTAAAGGCAGAAGAAAAATAATAGATAATTTGTAACAACTTACATAGTTAAGTTGTACAATTTAATGTATGTTTATCAACATGTTCTACCTTATATGGTGTATAAATTACATTTTTTAATATACAATTTTATAAATCAACATACTTGTAATATAAAGCGGTGTACCTTCCATCCCTACTTTTAGCAGGGAAAGAAGGTACACCGCTGATGGAGAAAGAAGAGTGTGTGCAGGGAATAGAGTGAAATGAGCGTTAGGGAGATAACTTAATAGCACAATTTTAAGTCAGGATGCCTGTCTAGCCCTGCATAATTATGTGCTTATCCTAACGCTATTGTATGGAAGTGAGAGTTGGGTATGTCAGAAAAGGCATGAAAGTAGAATCAACGCGGTTGAGATGAGGTCGCTAAGAAAAGTATGTGGTGTAACACTCGTGGACCGTGTTCGTAATGTGGAAGTGAGAGAGAGGTTAGGTTTAAAAGAAAGTGTCGGTGTAAAGATGAGAAAGGGCATGCTCCGTTGGTTCGGACATGTAGAAAGAATATTAGATGAAAGGTTAACAAAACAGATATCATTGTATATCTGTTTCGTTAACCTTGTGTGGAACGTGGAAAGATGTAGGTACCGGGGAAGACCAAGACTGACATACCATGATTAGAAATGATCGAGTACTATCCGAAGATGGTGTTAAGAGTCTTCGCAACGAGCGTGTATGCATGAAGAGAGTGATGAATGTGGAGGAAGCGAGACAAGAAGAATATTCTCTCGGTTCTCGGTCCCTCGGTTATATCTGCCTACCCCGTAAGGGATCTGGCGTGAACATAAGTGTGTTTGTAATTTAAAAAGAGTAATTTCTAATTCATGTTGGTTTAAATTTATTAATTACAACGTTTTTTTATAATTATTATATAATAAAAGTCCGATATAGAGTTATCCGAATACTCCGGAATCTATAAAATAACCGGATATGCCGATTTTCTATTTTCGGTTTAAATATACCTTATTCTCATTACAGACACTTAAATGAGAAGAAAACTTACAGCTAATTTTAATAGGTAATTAATTTTTCCTTCTTTATATGAATTTTTTTTTATATTTAAAGGAAATCCATTATAGCATATTAATAATATAGTCAAACGTGGAACATCATACGTTGACGTTAAAATTATATGGTCAGTTTTAGCTGGCCAGTTCATGATATGTTCGATCATATCATGAGGTGATATATTCCAGAGATAGTTTTAGGTAAAATCCACACCGACCGGCACGCATTGAAAGCAAAGCCTTAGCCTCGAAGCTTTACGCGTGTAGGTCAGTCTGAATCGTACCTTATGCCCGCTCCACAATTTGTGCTCAAATCGGGTGCGAAAGGCGCGACATGCTTCGGACGCTAAATTTGGAGCCGATTCGCATAATCTTCGCACTTTCACGGTACGTTCCCCGAATTTTGTCGGTTTTTCATCCCGCATCAAAAGACCGCGATGCGAACAGGCTTTGACTGGCTTTGACTTACCTTCGCGCTTTCTTCATTTGAGTTTCCTTTTAAATGAATACATAATTTTAGTCAACGTCAACGTCCATATCCGTAAACGTTGCGAACTTCAGTGTGTTATTACTGTGACCGATGCGACTGTGGATTCTTGCCAATCACGCCGCGAAGTCGTCGGCAAATTTGCGCCACGAAATTTTTCCGTGAATAGCCCACTAAATGTGGAGCGCACTTTAGACGCTTTTATTTCATTCAATTCCGTTCAGTAGTTTTTGTGTGATTGAGTAACAGACATCCATCCATCCGTCCATCCAAACATCCAAATTTTCGCATTTATAATATTAACTAGCGACCTGCCCGCGGTTTCACCCGCGCAGTTTTTGTTCCCGCAGGAATATCGGAAAGGTTTATACACTAAAACCTTCCTCAAGAATCAATCTATCTATTAAAAAAAACACATCAAAATCCGTTGCATAGTTTTAAAGATTTAAGCATACATAGGGACATAAGGACATAGGGACAGACAGAGAAAGCGATTTTGTTTTATACTATGTAATGATATAGATTCATGTGATCTGTTGACAAATACCGTTGTAAACACGTTGTAAAACTATCCGTCATAGAATATTCAATTCAGAACAACAGCGGAGGTGAAAATATTTTCAACAAATTAAAAATGTTGAGCACACAAATTTTGTACCTACGTGTTTATTCATAAAACCTTCAAAATTATAACATATCGATTTTAACGTGTGTTAAGTTTCTATGGGGTCTATGATGTCCTTCGAGTGCTGGTGTAGTTTGGAAGGGGTGCATGCAAAATATATCGGCGTTAGAACTGTGAGGGCGCTTTATTATTCTGCGTCACAGCCAGCTACACGTCTAGGGTTGCTAATTACTACTTGTGCATATCCTTGATTCTAGAATGCGAAAATTTGGATGTTTGGATAGATGGATGGATGTTTAGATGGATGTTTGTTACTCAATCACGCAAGAACTACTGAATGGATTTGAATGAAATTTGGCACACAGATAGATGATAACTTTGAATAGCATATAGGCTACTTTTTATCCCGGAAAAATTAGGTGATCCCGCGGGATTTATCAAAAACTTTTATAATGCAGCGGGGCTGCACGCTGCAACTAGTAATTAATAATACTTTTGCTTTAAAGTTCATTTGTAATTTGGAAAATCTTAATACTTATAAAAGTGTTCCCTGTGTTGGTCCAGGCTCCCTTTGAAAAATATATCATCTTCCATTCTGCGAATAGCCGATCGTAAAAGGCGAACAATTAACTATACAAGTCGTCGTGACTACTATGTGGTACAGTTTCGCAATTCTGGTCTTGTACTACACAGCTTTATATTCTTGCCGCAATAGCATCAGTGCTTGTCAATGTCGTGTTTCGGTTTGGAGGGTAAGGTAGCCGGTAAACTTATGCAGGCAGCATAAACAACCCGCCAAACGGATAGCAACGCACCACTAAGATCTTTGGTCTCTTTTCGTCAGGAAAGCCATCTGCTTGTTTGCTATCTTATAATTATAGATCGGAATAGGTAATGCAATTTGCAGGGAGTGAATATGAAATAGGTACGCAATTTAATCCTACTTTTTTATTACATAATATGGTTGGGTAAAAATCATAAGAGTCTACCTACATAGTCATGAAATAAATGTAGTTTTCAAAAAAAATAACTCTAAAAATACCTTGAGAAAAATACGCTGTCACAATGTTGGCCAGAAGAATAATTTTAATTTTCCAGTTTGACGCGTGGAATTGTCGATCCTACGCGGATCTAAAATTCTTAATTCCTTTCGACAAAAATATTTTATCATTACATGGTTTGAAAGAAAATGTATGGCTCAACCAACTTCAATCACACTCAGTATTAAATTCATACACTAATTTGATATAAAATGTATATCATTATAAAGAGAAACATTAATTCATCAAATTCTGTATACATTTAAGCCTTTGAAGAGAGTTAATTACTCTAAAAAATCTCAAAACGGCCGTCAGTTGATTATATTATGTCTGTAAATATGAGATAGGTTGATTGGCTTTATGAATTCACTTTATTTTATTATCAAAATTATTTAATCCACTCAGAATAGATCCCTATTGAAAATCACTTTATTCGGATCTGTTTCTTTTAAAATAAATAATTTAAAGAAAAAAAAAACGTTGCGGCTTGCGCTTTTGGATTTGCCAAACTTTATTTTTCATAAGTACCTACATATGTAGTAGTACCGGACAAATATCCTGTCTAATAAGAAGCTGCTGTTGGCCAGAAATAGGAATAGTGTAAATGTGCTTAATTTAGTGGCAAAATAACGCCTGAATTTTATATAATATAATAATATACTTTATATAAGCTATCAAAGAAAAATACTCAAAAAATAAAGGTTCCTTAGAATTTCCGTAGACGGAAGGCTTTTATAAATACGCATTTGAATCCCACTATTTAATTATTTATTTATTATTTTATAAGATATCAAAAAAGCAGATGTCTCTCCTGATAGAGAAACCATCGCCTATAGACACCAAAGATGTTGATGGTGCCTTGCTATCCGTGTGATGGAATGTCAGTGCCACATACATAAGTGTACCGGTTAACTTACTCTCCAAACCGGACACGTCAATTAAAAGCATTGACGCTATTGACTAGTTATATTATTGGTATTATTTATATATATTTTTTTGATGTTTTACGGCTTTGTTACGCAACACTTGGCTAGATTTTACCTTGTAACATTTTCATTTGTATTATTGCTATTTTTCGATGGCTATGGTAATGGGCGCGGCAAAATAAAAATAAATAATATAAAAATTACAAAAAACTTCCTACTAAACTCTTCTTCATTAAGTAAATACAAAAGAGGTTCTCAATCGGCTATATTTTTGTATGTTACCTCAGAAGTAGATCATGTATTAATCGATGTGGAAAATTATATTATTTTTGTTTGGGAAAATATGTTCCCCACCTATTAAGACAAAATAATTTGGTGAAGATGTTATACAGAAAATTGGAAGTCTTTATAGTACAGTGTACACTTTTCGGCCTTCCCTTTGGCTAAATGTTTTTTATTAATATTATAAGATAGCAAACAACAAGTAGATGGCTCTCCTGATGGAAGAGAAACCATTAGCCATAGACCCCAAAATGATAATGGCGCATTACTATCTGTGTGGCGGGGTGGCAACTGTCTACCGACCACCTTATCCTACAAAAGTCCAAACCGGAACACGACAATGGCAAGCATTAACGCTATTGCGGCAGGAATAGGTAAGGTGGTACTAAATACCCGGGCGAGTCGTTGCGGAACTCTACCACATAGTAGTCGCGATGCTAGTGTTGCGTATACACCAACATGGTGTACTTGGAGAAGTTATTAAAGGCGGTGAACCTGTGCTGCGGATGTTTCCGTCATTGAAATTAAATAGGTTAATTAAATGTTCATAATATGAAACAATTAAAGTCCTCGTCTTTGTCTGCATTATCGTTATGGGCAACTTCTGATCCCTATATTGCTCGTGGCCCAACACGCACTTTGCCAATTTATTCTGTTTGTGCTATTTTTGTGTACACGTATTTAGTTTTAGACCACCATGGACTACTTTTTTAACAGTCTAAGCAATTGATCTTGGGTCACACAAATGAAGCCACGGGCAACAGCTAGTATATACATAAAAATCTAAAACATATAAGAAAATTCTTATGAAAATAATAGTAAAACGTACGCTAAAAGCATAAAAAAAAAATAATTAAAAAAAATGATTGAATGTCGTGGAACCCTTACGCAAGGGACAACGTTCGCCGTATATATTTATATTAATTAAAAGTAATGTCATCTACAACCCTAACGTATTAAATCTTGAGCCACCCTCGCGATAGCGCGCTGGCGGTCACTGCTGCTATCTACAGAAACCATACAAAGCTAATTACACATTTCCATTAACTCTTTGAACAATTCCGTAATGGATTATTCGTATTTTGTACATACAATATTCTTTTAGAATCAATGCTGCTTCGCACGTCCTAAGGACCGTATTATTTGTTAAATTTGTTTATTTCAATACTGTTTAAATTTTAGCATACTTTGTGTTTTAATGACATAAATAGCATATTTTCAAATTCATAATTTCGACACTAACGAGGTTTGAACTTGTGATCATATGTTGCGCAGATAATAATGCTCTTATCGCCCCGTTGATCTTGTGGTTAGCGACCGTGACTAAGCAATCAACGAAATGAAATGTATATTTAAATTTAAATAAAATACATTTTTAATCGCGAATCGCAAATGCAAGAAAGAATATGGGTGTTACAAGTTATTAAAAATTAATTAAACTTACCATTATATGCTGTGCAAATATTTAAAAATTGATCATTTTATGTTTTATTAAATTTAAAACTTTTCAGTAGATATTTTTTAAAATTACTACCGGATCGGAATGCAACCACACACTGAGAAGATCCCGTGGAAGAAACTCAGCGGACTTGTCTTTTTTCTCTATTTTACCTATGTACTTATTACTAATGTACAAGTATTATTTAACATCACGAATGATATTTTTTAATTTACACAAGTTATATTTTTTGTTTGATCAAAATGTTTACAATTTACAAAGTTATTTACAATTAACAAAATTTTATTACTCAATTTATATTAATATTTATAATAGGGCTCAGCTTTGATTCCCGACAGGGACAGGCATTCGTGTGATGAGCATAGTTTTTTAAATTCCAATATAAAATATGATCTAATATTTGTACATATACCTATATATGTAATTCTATATATTAGTATCGTTGAATAACACTCATACCACAAACAAATAATTTGCTTAATTTTTTCTTGGGCCCGTTCGTGTAATTTGTCCTCAGATATAATAATTATTTAATTCCTAATAGGCTAGAGTGCCCTTGATTCAACTTAGCAATAATTATTATGTTACGCAGGACTAATGGAAAATGAACACGCGGATCACCTTGCTAAAGAAGCAGTATTTTTTCGAATGCAACACATTGGTTGATTTAATGTTTGATATAACAGACAACCCTTCATTAATTTATATCATTATGACCGAAAAATGAGTCATAGGTAATAATCTACATATACACAAATGTAAAGCATAGGGTTGTACGTAGGATATTTTTTAGATGGCAATATGTCAATCCATTTTTCATTTGTTTATTCAGAAGAAGCTGATGGCTCTTTTGGTAAAAAGAAATATCTATCGCCTATAGACCATAAAGATGTTAATGGTGCATTTCTATCTGTGTGGTGGGATGTTAATTACACATGCATAAATTTACCGGATAACTTAACTCCTAAAACAGAATACGACTGAGACGAGATTTGACAATATTGCGGCAGGAATAGGAAAGGTGGAGTTACAAAACCTGGACGAGACGTTACAGAACTCTACCACCTAGTAAAAGTTTGTTATCCCCGTGTAGGTTCGAGGCCGTTTTTAAGAGTAGACCATCTGCATTTCTGCCAAATAGTTCGTAAAATTAGAACGATTTGCCAAATCTGTCAATAGTATTATGACTTGGTGGTTGAGTTCTGCAACGAATCGCCCGGGTTTTGTTCTTTTACCTTACATTTTTTGCCGCAATAACATCAGTGCTTGTCTGCCTAATGTTCCGGTTTGGAGATTAAGGTAGCGGATAAACTTGTGGCATCTCTACAAAGCAGATAGCAACCCACCATAATAAATTATTTTATGCCTATGGTTATCTCTTTTTTATAAAAACAGCGATCTGCTCATCATATGATTAAAAAACCCTCCTCATTAAGACTAATCTCAATATACTTTAAGGTTAAGTTTTTAATCCTGGCAATTCATTGTAATTTGTAATTTACTTATGCCTAAAAAATTACTTGCCTTTAACTTCACCACATTATGAAACATCATACCGTTGCCTAATCGAAGTTGCCAGTTGGTTTTTTGCTGCAATAATACCTAATCATTATAATTATTAATTACCATAAAGCTAAGAAGACTTAACTTCGAGTGGTAAACTGGGTTACATTTTACGGGCTATGTTAATTTGGAGCGGAAAAGTAATAAAGTGGTTCCTAAGACGATTAAACGTCACTTTAAAACACGGCTTTTCCAAAACTTGTCTCTAATTGAAAATGCCTTAAAATCACTGTGAAATTCTCGCAACTAACACGAATTGTTTTACTGATATAAGTACTGGGCATAAAACGACTCGTTTTAGTTACATCTTTTACTAGGTGTGAGCTAACATTTGTCCGATAAACAATATTATTTGTTACTATAAGCTCATTGCCTATAAATGTCAAATTACAAAATGTCTGAACAACGAACGCTTCGTTATAAATTCGTTGCTAATGGTTACTGCTATGAAGGACCGATTGTTGAATACTGGAACCTGGCATAAATAATTAATTTTTCTTGACTAATTCTGGCTTGCCTTAAAAACCAAAATAATGTACCTACCACAGAAGTGTAATCTTCACAAAACCATAAGAAAAGTCTCCGTTTTCTGACTGACTGCGAATCGGGCATAGAAAAAATTTTTCCTCCCGTGTTCTGCTCCTTCGAAGAATAGCACAACTATCGTTCTGCCAGGCAGGTCATAAAATAAATATCCCTTGACAATTTACACAAATTGATCTAACCCCAATGTAAGCAAATTATTTGCTTGTAATATCGGTGTTAATCAACGTTATCAATACATAGAAATATACAACGTTATCAATACAATAGATACAGAAATATATATAATAAACACCCAAACCCAGAAATACAAACATCTATGCCCATCACACAAATGTTTGCCCCCATCGGGAATCGAACCCGAGCCCTGTCGATTGCGTAGTCAGTTCACTGGTCACTAACCACTCGATCAACGGGACGGTCAAAAGGTGACCGATTAAATATACCTGTCACTACCCTTGTGACTTCTAAATGGTAGAGATCCGCAATGTCTTGCCCGGGTATTTGGTTCCACCATCTTAACTTTTCCTACCCCGATAGCGTCAATGACGGACATTTCTGTGTTCCGGTTTGGAGAATAAGGTAGCCCATAGACTTATGCACGTGGCATTGTCATTATGTCACACAGATAGCAACGCACCATTAACATCTTTGACGTCTGTAGGCGATATTCTCTCTTTCCATCAAGAGAGCCATTTGCTTGTTTGCTATTTCATACTCGTAAAGGACCGGTATAAAAAGGACTAATCTTTGGTTATAGTAAGCCGGAATGAATAAATAATTTTCAAGACTAACGTTGGCTTCCCTTAAATAAATCAATGTACCTACTGCAGAGGTCCTTGAAATCTCCGTTTCCTATGCTTGGTTCACAGTCACCAAGCCGAGGCTGATCGCTAGTTGGTAAATATTACAAATCTTTTTTTCTGAATGCCAGAAAAATAGTTGTTCGGCTTGTTACTGCGTCATCAGCTTAGCGTAGAAGCAGAGATTAGGAAATTGTATTAATATTTCGTCTATGGTAGAAGTTATCTAGTTTGTGGGTGCAACATGTTTCATCGAAAGGCGTTTGATCTGAATGTACCTTTCAGAGACGGGAAGTACACCTGACACCCGAACAAGCTGCGGAATTTTACAAAGGTCATTACGGGAGCCATCATTTCCCTCATCTGGTGGCTCACATGTCCAGTGGACCAATCATTGCACTGGTTCTAGCAACCAGAAACTGCATACAGAAATGGAGGACACTCATGGGTCCAGCGAGGTGACAATTTTAAAAAGAATTTGATGTTATAAAACACGCATAAGTATATGCAGTATATAAAAACACCCTATCTCCCTACCCGATTGACAAAGTTTGTATCGGTTTTGTAACACTAGTGTAAAATAAATTTGTATCGGTTGAGTCGTTTTTGAGTTAAATTTTAACAAACAAACATACAAAAAAATCAAAATTTTCAAATATTTGATATTTTGTATAATATTAATTCATACAACATTCCAGATGCTATAGTCTATATATATATAACATCTGGAATATACTAGCTGTATTAATAATCTCTACCTGCATTGTACCTTGTTCTTTCCTATATGGTGTATTTTCAACTGGTGAAGATTGAACACCGATTTCGCAAAATTTCTTTTTGAGATATACTAGAATTTTCACTTCGTATTCATGTATGTTTCTTCGTCCATTCTTTTATCTATTTTTATTTTTTCTCCGAGTCACTCACCTGTTTTTTAAAGAGGTGTGATTTAACTAAGCAGTATTTATATTCTTTTACTCAGAAAAAAGTAATGAAATTAAAGTTATTTTAGGTTCGAAGTAATTTTACTTAGTAAAATTAACAAATTTTTGATAAATGCATGAGAAGATAGGTATAATTTAACTAAATCTATAGGTACTGTAGTAAAAATTATCCTTTACTTATACCAGGTGAAGCAGTTATATTAAAATTTTAAATAAAGAATAGGGGCACCACGCCAAAAAATATTTGCTAGCACATGAACGTTAAGCCTGGCAAATCCTCGCGTTTTCAATTGACTAGAGCGTTTACGTTCCAGGATCACGTATTCTATCTCGTAATAAATACGTCTTTTTAAGAACAAATACTAGCTCAATTATAGATAGGGGGCACGCACAAGTAGGTGTGTTTTGTTTAGGGCAAAAAGTAGTCTTAACCCAGCACTGCGCACATGTAAGACTTTAGCTTGATATGGTCAATTTTTATGATTTATTTGTTGCTGACGTAAATATTTTAAAAAACACTTAACACTATCCAAATAGTGCACGTCGTGAACTTATCTGGAAATATGTGTTTGGTTAAATTTAAAGAACATACGAAAAAGGAATTCCGGGTTGATCAATTGTAGCTTACCGAGAATAGCGATAAAATCCGCAGCATGTACTCAGCCAACTATGTATTAATATGTAATACTGAGTACTGTGCATGAAATTAACCCATATCTTCCCCAAAGTTTTATTTCTTGTCGACATACTTGTTACACGAAGTGCGCCGATTTTTGTTTGACGTATGAGCTGGAGTATTAAGCCCTGTATGTATCAAAGAGATTAATAAGGTACCTATGGTTTATTTTTGGCTTACAAAAATCTATTAACGATTATCAGCTGACGTTTTGCTGAAAGCTGACGTAAACTTCCTGGTGATTATTTTAAAGGAAGTATCGCAATATTTATTGTCTCGGATATTTAACAGCTGTTAGAGATATACTAAAGATCAAAATAATTAATCTTAAATGACATTTTAAATAGTACTATGGCAACATAAAATATCGACCAAAAGTGACCATAGACGGCGGGTGGCTACGATATCAACGAGCGGCTTCTTTAATGTCGTAGCCGCCTACCGTCTACGCGCGGCCTCTAACTTCACGGGGCATTGTCCAGCTTAAAATGTTCCCTACAGTTTAGAGAAATTGCAGTGTAAATAGCGACATTTAAAATACCATAACATTTTTAGTTATTTTATTACTACTTTTTACTGTTTTGTTTCTTCAGGGTCATTTGATATCTTCAGGGTCTGGAGCAATAAAATACTGCTGTTCCCAGTACCATTCCTATATTATGCTGGTTATTAAAACGTAATGATTAGGTATATACTCTTTTCTGGTTATAACCAGCGCCGGTCCCGGAGTAGAGCGCTGGCTCTAGACGCCAGGTTGTAAAAATCCGAACAATTTCAGAGTTTTAGAAGCACAAGCATATTGGCCAGACAGTCTTCGTGCGTGCTATGGTCGTCGCACTAAATACGGAGACTACTTCAATGCGCTACATGGCAGTGACAACCATGCTGAAGCTTTACGTGAAATACACTTCTTCTTTCCTGGCAGTAAGGCTTACTTTTTAATAATCACATTTTCTTAAACACTTGCTTTTTGCGTAAGATTAGTAAATAATTTTCATAGTGATATATTTTTCCACCTGATGGAAGACTACGATTTATTTGAAGCATCGGTTTACCTGTTTTCCTGTCAGGCAACTCGTAAAATGCAAGAGAATGCTTACAATAGTAGCTATTATATAATATGTAACTTAACATTAATTGTCATTATAAATAATAATAGGCGCTAGATATTCCATTTTGTTGTAAAACAATATTTTTTAAATCGTTAGATTGCAAACAAGCAGATGACCTGATGAAAAAGAAACCATCGCCATTAAAAACAAATCCCCGTGTTGGTCCGGGCTCCTTTGAAGAATAAACCAACTGCCATTCTGCCAGGCAGGTTGTAGAAGGCAACCGATTGACTATGCCTGGCACTACCATTGTGACTACTCCGAGAGTTCCGCAACATCTCACCCGGGTATTGGTACCATCACCCTACCGCAATAGCGTCAATGCTTGTCATTGTCGTGTTCCGATTGGGAGGGTAAGTAGCTGGTAGAATTATTTATGTGGCATTGTCATCCCGCCACACGGATAGAAATGCACCAATAATATCTTTGGAGTCTACAGGCGATGCTTTCTCTTTCCATTGGGAAAGCCATCTACTGAAATGCACGTGCTAAACAGATAAGAACACACGATTAATATTTGTGGTCTCTCTAATCGATGGTCACATTCTTTTTCATTTGAAGAACCATCTGCTAGTTAGCTATTCATGCTATAAAAGGCGACATATAATGACACGGAACACCTATGGCATATTGGTCCTCACCAAGTGCCGAAGGAATACGCAAGGATCTTGAGGCACTTAAATAGGTAAAATTCGGTGACTGTGTCAGCGTTAAAGAACTAGAATTTGTAAATCTAAATGAAGATATTTAAAAAGCAATCATAGGTAGACTGTGTAAATATGCTACTGCACGACATTTATCAATTTTCTCCATGTTTCGTTATTTTACATTTTGTCGTCTGAAATCTTTGTCAAATGAGAATTTTATTAAAACGCAAAAATTATAAGCAGCTAAATTACGTTTTATTTATTTTCAGTGATCGTGGGTCCAATAATCCGTCAATGGCAAGTTGGAGATTATATTCAGAAACATTTAGTACCAACGCTTGGTCCAGTATTGAATGGGTTAGCCCAGGAGCGGCCAGCAGAGCCAATATTATGGTTAGCGGAACGACTTCGTCGCGCTAACCCAAACGAACCACAGCTTGCTCCACAACCGTCAGACCACAAAGACCAGCGTTGTTTCACCCCACAACCCTCGGAGAGATCCATCGTATAATATTTTGTAGTATTATGATCGCTTTATCTACCGTCGATTTGGTTATGGCAGTACATAATCAACGTATACTTAATCGCTACCAAGATAAAAAAAAATTAGAAATTCAGCTAATATTTTATTTATTATTCAAACTGATCACAAATTTTTAAGTTTTTTCAAAATTTCTCAAAATGTACTCAGCCGAATCGGTCCATATTTTGAAGCAGTTAAGTTTGACGAAAACCAATCGAATGCCGCCAACGTTGTTTACGCGTATACTTCGATGGGTTCAAAAACTAGGATCATAAAACGAGGATATGGAGAAAATTCGATTTTCGAAAAACGAAGTGAAATCAGTAGGTTAGTTTTTTTAAGCGGGAAGTTAAAAAATGGCTGTACTTCCATCCGTCGATTACGGTTCATATTATAATTCTTGTATTATTTGTACGTAAATGACCGTTTAGAAGCAAATTTTTATAAACAATTACGAGGAATACACCTTTCAATATTTTGCACAAAAACCAATTTAGTTATGTCGACTATTTCGAAAATTTAATCGGTAGTAGCCCATTAAAGAAAGTACGTAGGAGGAAGTTTTTTTATCATCCCGCCCAGATGAAGCAACAATGCCTAAGCTATTCTTCCCGCAATAACTTCGGTGTTTTTCATTATCGTTTTTTCTGATTCAGAGCTTAAGATAATCTGTAAATTTATGTGTCTGGTCATACTTACAAGGACAGTAGCATAATCATTACTATTTAATATCTTTAGGCGATAGTCATTAATTTTCATCAGGAATATCAAGTGCTTTTTAGCTATTAGTGTTTTTTAACCTATTTGTGAAACACCTTAAATGTCCCATACAAAGGAATGAATTATCCCTATGAAAAATCCCTTACAACAATTGCACTAACATTGTCTTAGCTTAGGACAATCCTGCACAGAATGCTATCACTTCTTGCCTTGCCTACTATTTAGGATTGTCTTAAGCTAAGGCAATGTTAGTGCGATTGACCAATAATGTGACAAACTAAGATCGTGTTTTGGATAATAAATTATATATTTTTATAGGTGAAGTGCAAATAAAACAAATTCTTTCCCCATCACTTTATTTTCAATAGTTTTACAAAAGTATCTATCACAGGCTTACATATTATAATGTTTAAATTTTAAAAATATAAAAATGGTACATTGGTAGTTTACCTATAAATTTGATATGACTTATGAATATTTCCACAGCAAAAAAATTAAGCACAAGGGGTTAAAATATACCTATGATTATACCTAAACAATAATTTTCTAAGAAATCAAAACTAGCGCTTAACATATTTGGTAAAAAAAACTTAAGAGATTACGAATTTTCATCTGCATCTTGCGACTGCAACTAAACGTTTCTGAAAAAAAAATTGTTTTGTGAATAGTTTGAAATAGGGATGAACATTTAAAATGCAATACATCGATGTTTTCGATACATCGATTATTTTTTCCATAGTTATGTTAGTTGTTTTTTTACACATTGAGACACTAGAGTTTGTTAAGTCACTGGTCTGACAGCCCATATGATATGTTCAGATATTACTAAGCGAATCTAAAGGAAAACTAGATACAACAAAAAATTTATATTAAAAAATAAACACTAGAAAAAAATCGATTTATTCTGTTTACATATCCCAATATGTTTTTTCAACATTCTATATTTGTTGAATTTAAACACTGATTCTTCTTACATTTTATTTACAATTTACTTTTTTATTATATATTCTAGTCGGAGGAACTGGAGGAAGTGAATTTCCTAGGCTCTGCACAGATATCTATTCGGGTTGGATCCGAGACAGCTTTTCGCATCGAGCAATGAGCACTTTCTTTCATTAACAATGGCCAATGACAGACTCGTTCTTTACTCGCTCGCCATTGGCCGGCGGTCGGCATATCCGCCCCTATGCCTTAACGTTAGGTTCGACGGCAACGCGTGCGAGACTCTGTAGCTCGGCGTTCTTGTTCTTTATAACTTCACTCCTTAATAGTTTTATGGATTTGCAGAATCTTTAGCATACGGTTAGTATATGCCAGTCTGAAATCATAGGCTATAATTGGTAGAAACTTTTTATTGTTCAGTCTGCAAGGCACAACTAATACACATATATATCTATGATTTTAAGAAAAACTTACGGTTTAGTTATGCTCCTTATACATGCGGATATAAGCAGCGTTATTATTGGAGCAGAGGCCGATCTTCTGGCAGACTCCCTTGGTACCCAAGTCTTCGATCAAGCGGATCACACTCTCGCCGTAGATCTCCATCATTGTGTGGCACTGAAAGGTTTTATTTTTATAAGCTACCTCTCCATTACATTGGGTCAAATACTAGAGATGACATGAATAATAATTTTGACACCAAATATTCGACTGCCGAATATATAATTTTAAGTATTAAGGGTGCGTATTCGTTTCGTAACGAAAACTTCACGTGTTCAAATTTTTTGAGCTGATTTTGTAATTTTTCAATATTATTTTTTTAATAACTAACAACAATATTTTCATTATTTTGGCTCTGTAGTGCAATTTAGGACCATATATCCTGTTGGAAAAATGCATAAATTAAAATATTTTGGTACATTACAATGGTTGTATTTGTCTTGAAAAATAACTCTGACGCCTATTTTCGTAAAACGCTATGCAGGGATGTCTTCATTTTAAAAAACTGTTATCAAGAATTATATTATTGTTCTGCATATCCATATATTCATACCTAAACCACTAGCGAATCATATTTAGCAATCAATCTACATTTTTTCTTATTTTAATATATACTAGCTGTTGCCTGCAACTTCGTCCGCGCGACTTCGTTTACTCCGCACAGCTCCTCCCCCGTAGGTGATAGCGTGATAATCTGTAGCCCATATGTTGACCCGACCTGTTAGTAATATTCATGCAAAATTTGAAGTAAATCCATGCAGTACTTTTTGAGTTTACCCCGGACATACATACAAACAGACAAAATTTCTAAAAAACTATATTTTTGGCTTCGATATCGATTGTAGATCACGCCCCAAGTATTCTTTTAAAAATATATTCAATGTACATTTTTGACTTTCCTACGATTTTATTATATGTATAGATTATAAGGCCTGGACGCCCAGTTACACTGACAGTGGGCTCTCGTTTACTCCGATAGAAACAGATTGCGTGTTTTTAGTGTTGACAGTGTCTTACCGCTGTTGTGTTTAGGTTTATAGAGTACAATAGCTAGTTAACAAATGCATGTAGCATTGCTATCTTGTCAAGGATAGCTACTCACCATTTCTATCAGAAGAGCCATCTGCTTGTATGTGTCTTATGATATGAATAAAAATTGGGTGTGTTCTGACGAATGTCTAAATTTAGACTTCTAACAAAATTAACAGATGGCGTAACCACGATTTTCCCAGGACACACTATAGATAACATAGTCCTATGCCACCATTTTACTTTGTAAGTCAAGGCGTCTTTGCTTAATCCTGACAATTTTTCTATATGTTTTGACAGTTAAAGATAGAAAATGAATCCGAAAGAAACCGACTAAACTTAGATGCTCGGAATAAAATTTTGTTTACTTGGCAGGTCTAAGTATATTGAGATAAAAACTATCCTATCTTTTAAATTGCACCAAACAGTAGATATCCACAAAATTTCATTGAAACAGGTTCAGTAGCTTCGGAATCCATTGCAGACAAACAACGTAATACTTATTTATTAAGATACTAGCTGTTGCCAGCGACTTCGTCCGCGCGGACTTCGTTTACCCCGCACAGCACCTCCCCCGTAGGTGATAGCGTGATAATGTGTAGCCTATATGTTGACCCGACCTGTTAGTAATATTCATGCAAAATTTGAAGTAAATCCATGCAGTACTTTTTGAGTTTACCCCGGACACACATAAGACAAACAGATAAACAGACAAACAGACAAAAATTCTAAGAACTATATTTTTGGCTTCGGTATCGATTGTAGATCACGCCCCAAGTATTCTTAAAAAAATATTCAATGTACAGTTTTGACTTTCCTACGATTTTATTATATGTATATAGATATATCTATGTATTCGTATCGTTGACTAGCACCTATAACACAAGCAAATAATTTGCTTACTTAGGTTAGATCAATTCGTGTAATTTATCCAGCTATATTATTATCACTATTATTAAAGTACTTTAGTATCACAAAGATTTAAAGTAGGTATCCCATCTTTAGGCCATATCTACCGCCCCGTTGGTCGAGTGGTTAGAGACCCTGTCTACGCAATCAACGAGGCTCGGGTTCGATCCCTGACGGGGACAAGCATTTGTGTGTTGAGCATAAATGTTTGTATTTCCGGGTTTGGGTGTTTATTAAATATATTTCAGTATTTATATATGTATTTCTATGTATTAGTATCGTTGACTAACACCCATAACACAAGCAAATAATTTGCTTACTTTGGGGTTAGATCAGTAAGTGTAATTTATCCCGTGAATTATTATTATTATTATTATATCTTAGCTTACCATCAGGCAAGATCGTGATCAAGCGCTTCCCTATCTATAATAAAAAAAAATGAGTTTACTTGTACTTCCAGTTCACGTATATTTTATTTTTATTGTTCACACACAACCGGTTTTACTTATTACAGCATCATCGGGGATGTTTTGCACATTTATAATATTTTTAACAAATTTTATACAATTACGAGCTACTTTATTAAATACTCATAGGTGGGTATTAGCCAAAAAATTTACACTAACGTCTGGGTATCTGGGAGTGAACTGGAAGTACAAGTGAGTATATTTAATACCTAATTTAAAATGCAGTTTCACGGAGTGCCGACAATGGAAAGTATCTAATTTGTTAAGACTTACCCGATCGTAGTACTTGGCGGGCAGCATGTTACACGACTTTTCGATTATGTGTACGATGTTGTGGTCCATCTTGTCGTTACTGAGCACTTTCTTCACAGCCATCACGACGGTTTCACATACCGCGCAATCCAGGATTTCATCTGTTTACAATATATTTCAATTAAAAGGAAATAAATTACTCTAGAAGACTTTGCGGGCTAACCAATGAATCAACTGTTAATAGACGCTAAATTTTATTACCATTTAGCCGTTCATCAGCGAGCTAAATGGGACATGATCTAATCAGTGAATTCGTCACTTTAACGATCATCGCATATTATTTGCTATAGCAAGAACTATCGGATGAGCTTTTTGTGAGGCTCGAGAGCATTTACACATAACCATTAAACATTAAGCTAGACCTGAGTTTGTTTTAGATTTAACAAAAAAAAAGGTCTTCGGCCCGGGGATCGAACTTAGGACCTCAAAAGATGAGCTAAGCAAAATAATAACTAGACCAATGTGGCAAAGGAATTGCTATAGAGGTATTTGGTTTAAAAATAGGAAATTAATTAAATTTGCTAAGATCCGCGAACGTACATGCGTACATAAATTGTGTGCTTTTGTGCTTGGTGGTGGCGTGGGACGTGGTGTAAAAAAGTGTGGTGGTTGTGGGTGGATAATTGTGCAGCTGGGGTCTTCTTTTTATACGGACCATCGATGAGTCTTATTCATTTATTAAACATACGTCTTGCTTTTTGGTGCCATTGCGAAAAACACACAGATCACAGCAAATTTAATTAATTTCATATTTTTAAATAATGGATTTCCGCAAAGTAAAGCCTGAATTATTCAATAAGGTATTTGTTTTCTCGTTTTAGAGAGGGGTTGCTTTCCATAACAGCAGAGCTACATTTTCTGTTGTTTTGTCTCGTTTGTAGCAAATGATTTGTTTCAAGGGATTATGAAACAAGCAGTAAAGTCCTAGACAATAGAATCCTATTGCCAGGCGCCATTTTTTAGATGTGGGACCTAAAAGTAACCTAACAAACTTAATTAAGTAATAAGTCGGTAGCACCTATTTTGCGGCACGTATGACAATATTTATGGTACTATATCTGATAGTGACGCAGATCTGCTAACCACTCTATATTATTCCTAATTTTATACTGTTTGGGTTGGGTTAAGTAGACATTTTTATTAGACCTGCGCAACTTTACCCACGAGTAGATTAACTATTATAGAAATTGGAAACATACGAGTAGTGGACCACTGGATTGGAATCAGCCAACATCGCCCACGGACATCAGCAACAAAAGCAGCAAGGCGCTAATGCGATACCGACTTCTAAACAAACTGTTAATCTTCCTCTTACAAATACGCATGTCAAAGGTCCTTGGAAACACCGTGTCAGGAAAATTGTTGCAAATTTTTACTGTTTGGGCTAGGAATATACGTGAAAAGCGAAGGGTGGTAGATGACCAAGCTTTAAGATGGTGTGGATGAAATTTTTACTACGGTATGTAGTAACGAAGGCGGAAAGAAGATGAAGGTACTAATTGAAAATGTTTAGTTAGTACCTTCCCCGTAGCCGTGAAATCGTAATAAATAAGCCTCACTTCCACATTTATAATATTACTGTTACTTGCTTCGGCTTCGTAATTTGCAAGAAATCGCCACTTACATTAAACCGTGTATTTACAACACAAATACACAAAACAGCACAATGTAATACTTAAATACTCTGATTAACACTAGTCACTCACTGTACTAACACTAAACTTAACCGACTACACAATAAAACACTTCTCTTATTCACTGTATTACACACTGATCACTCTGCTTCACACTGGTCGCTCGTACTATCGCTCTCGAACGCTTTATCAAAACTGCTCTCTATATGTTAACACATCTCTATTTATACCCAGGGTAAAGTTCTACCTGGTTCCCGAAAAATCAAAATTTATAGCGTAAACAATAAATAATTTTAGTAGTAAACAACTTACGATAAACAAGTCCTAGTACATGCCTTTTCACCCTTATGCCCTATAACAGAAGGTCCTTTATGGCATAGCTATTCGGGTAACGGTCAACTATTTGTTTATTAATAGGGTTAGCTATCTCTTTCTTTTATTATTAGATCTCTCCAGCGTTCCAACTCTTCACGTTTCTAGATTATTCGCAACATTACAAAGGATTGTCTCTGGTTGTGATCGCATTATAGTATGAAATTTTTTCTTAACCACTCAACCACCGTAAAAATTTTGCAAGGAAATTGTAGGTAGATCACTTTGAAAATGCCCCATGCGCCATTTCTCGGCGGTCTGAGGACAAGTAGTGTGATGCGCGAAAAGTGTAAATACACTATAACCAAACCATATTTTATCATTCTATGAGCTAATATTTTATAAATAAAGATAATATTTCCTATCCTTAAAATATTTTTGAAAAGTAAAAAAACTACATTACCATAGTGTTTGAAATCCGCTAAACACAGCAACCACTTTATATACAGTACCCGGCGATAAATATTGCACATCGACCTTTGGAAAGAGACAATCGGCTAATTTCGGCTTCGTAGAGCGTTATCTCTGTCGCACAAAATACAAACAGTCCGGTACCTATTAGGAGCTGTTAAAACAAGTATGATTTGCTTCTTTTGATATTTTTATTCTTTGTATAAAATACACTAATTTTTCTATAAGTGATGGCTTTAGGTTGGGGTAAAATAAAATAAAAAACATTTTTACATTATGTTTACGTATTTAATTATTTTGGAACATTACAGCTTTAGTGTACATAATAAACACCATTATACCTATTGCTAAAATGAGACATTGCAATAAAAATAATAATAATTCTAATTCTCAATTACTTCCATTTCACTATCTGTGCTCTCAAAGAGGTCAATATCACTGTCACTATCAGCCGTATTTATTACTAATCTATCAGTGTAATTGTCTAAACTGTGTTGAATGCTTCTATATTCATTCTCACATTTGATTGCATGATCGCAAACCTTTTTCCACTCTTCAGCGCCGATCATGTTTACTTTTTCAGTCAATAATATTTTTACTGTAGTTAAGTTCATACCCACATTTCTAGAGGCTACATAGCCTTTCAGTTGAGACCATATATTTTCAATTGGATTAAAATCCGGATGATATGGTGGCAATCGCAACACAGTGTGCCCATGTTCGGCAAGTATTTTGTCCACAGAAAACTCTGTATACCTCTCCTTGTGCTGACATATAATAGCGTAAATCTGGGTTTTTGTTAATTTTGGATCAACTGGAATTTCATGTCTGTTTAACCAGTTGATCATTTCCCGTTTAATGGTGTTTGAGTTGGGGGGTCTCTCAACATACTTGTTGTGATAGGGTGCGTTGTCGATAACTAGAACAGAATCACTGGGTATATTTGGGATTAATTGGTTAACCAGCCATTTCTCATAGTTATCGTTATTCATTTCATTGTGATAGTCACCTGTAGTGTCCGTGGATTTATACGTTAAAAAAGCACCGGGTACAAAGCCTTTTTCATTTCCCGCATGAACTATTATCAAACGTTGACCTTTTGAAATTGGCTTTTTTACTCCTTTTTTCTTATCGTCACTCCAAGATTTCCCTTTAGTGTGGGATGCATGTATATATGACTCATCCATGTAGACGATATTTTTTCCTGTTTCGCGAAATTTGCGTATTTTATCAAGGTATTCCATTCGTTTGAGACTAACGTCGTGCTTTTCCATTAGAATTTTTCGATTATCTTCCATTTTAGTGAACTGAAATCCCATGTCATGAAGTATTTTTCTCAACGTTTTTTCAGACCCATTGTAATTAATAGCTTCAGATAACTTAGCTTTTAATGATTTTATTGTTGGCAGTTCATTAAATCGTAAGTGAAAATCATACACCATTCTTCGAACAACATCGTAATCAAAATCGTCCATATCCAAACGAAATTGCTTTTTTGGTCTCCCTTTTTTTGGAGTGCTGAACTTAATTTCAGTCGAATGTGTTTCAGTACTGACTTCGTTTAATATATTGTTCAAAGTTCTTCTTGAAATTCCAGTGGCATTTGCAACTCGCTCTTGAATCTTCTTAAAATAACAACTTACATTTTCATCTACTTTTTTTTTAAATCTATCAGCTTCGCTTACAAAGTATTTATAAACATTGTAGATAATTTCACGTGACTGACCTCGTAAAGGTTTCCCTCTTTTTCCGAAAGATGCCATATTACAACTTTAAATTATTTAAATTTGTGGGTGTTATCAACTCTAAATATATATTTTTTTCGGGACGCGACTGCACTCTATCGTACTTGAACAACGACTGACTAAACGTCACATAGGTAGTGTGGGACAGAGATAACGCTTTACGAAGCCGAAATTATCCGATTGTCTCTTTCCAAAGTTCGATGTGCAATATTTATCGCCGGGTACTGTAGAAACTACACAACACACCTGGTACTCAATACTGACAAGCTACTTAGGATGGTCATCAAATAATGAAATTTTATTACAGATAATGTAACACTACAGCATTCGTGGTGTAGGAAATTTATCAAAGAACGCATATGACTAACTTTGCCTTGCCAAAATTGACTGTATTCTAAACCTGCGAAGATTTGAAATGAAATGGATTGTGGTCTCCACAGACCAAATGGTGGCCGAGCGAATGCGTGCTTACGTACGGCTTGGTCCCTAGGGATCACGCGGGGGTACACAAGTTCAGTAAGGTGTATAAATAGAAAATAATTACTTTTGACATCAGTCAAGGTGGTGGGGTCGCAGAGCTTGAGCTCGCGGCACACCTCGTCGGGGTCCAGCTCCTGCGCGAGCAAGCTGATGGCCAGGTCCGCGTACTTCTCTACAAACTGGTCGCAGTCAGAGCGGATGGACTTGGGCATGTGTTTGCAAATTCCGTGCACCACTTTTTTTATCTCATCCTGAAAATGATATAGTACAAGGTTTTATGCAATCGTGTACAACTCGAGCAACAACGAACAACTCCCCGGGCCGCGCGGAGCCCGCCGCCCAGAACTAAGTACCGGTAACAATCTTGTTCCAGTTGCTCGCCTAAATCATTTTTCATTATAATTTTTACCTTATTTTAAAGGTCGACAAGAGCTAATTTGTTGAAATTATGTTATTAAACAGTTTTTAAGAAAAACTATTTGATAAAGCACATCACAAAAAATATATGTTAATATTATATTTCAAAGACCGTGGTCGGAATCGATACATAATTGAACAAAATAAAGTCAATAGAAAATAATTGCGAAGGTTTGTCTTAAAATCACCATTAAACGGTTCTATATCTTTATTTTTTTGACGTATGGTTCTGCAATTAAAAACAGAAGTCATCATATTTATACCTAAACTGCTAGCGAATCATATTTGAAAATAGTCTTCACTTTTTTATTTCAATCACCTGGCTGGGTGGCCAGGTCTTATAATTAATTACACTGATAATGCGCTCTCATTTACTCCAATCGAAATAGAAAGAGTGCGAGTGTTTGGTGTTGACAGCATTTTAAGGTTTTCGCTTTCCATCTCCATGGAGAATTTATAGTTGTTATGTTTTTTTTTGTAAGTGTTGTGTATTGTATGGACTTTATTTGTAAATACTGGGGTAATTTTAACAAAATAGATAAACCAAACATAATAATTCAAATTTAAATCCTTTATTTTGTTGTCGTCGGTGGTTAATAAAGTGAAAATTTACTTCAAAATTACACAACACACATATTAATTATATTACACCAAATTGCCTTTAAAATCTTAAAATTAACCTAATAATATTGAACAGAATAAATATCAATAATAAACAATAAAAATGCACTAGTGTCATGGAAATTTGAATTGGAATGGAGTTTTATTTTCCTTATTTTTCTTTTATTTTCCTCACCTTCATCCCAGCCCTCTCACTCCTATTTCTCCTTCCTTCACACCTTACACCACCTTTCTCCCTTTCCTCTCTTCCCCTTTCTTTCCCCCCTTTCCACCTCTTCTTCCCTTTCCCTTACATCCTACCACTTCTCCTTTCTAGATGGCACTTTATTATTATTAATTTTTCATTTATTTTACGAGTTTTACGAGCTTTTTAAAATCGTCTTTATATCGCAGTCAATTTGTATCTTTCGTCGTTACACAAAACGACGTCGTTATTTTATAAAAGTGAACGTTCAATACAAATTGGCGAAGGTAAATCGTTGATAACATTAAAGGCGTAAAAATTCCGATGTCGCCGATAATTGACTCCGTTACGCGCGGCTACTTTTCCAGGTGCGGGACCTAAAGGCAACCTAAGAAACCTATTTCTTTTTTATGTAAGAAGCCGAATAGGTTTCTAGTTCTAAATAAATTGCCCATTTACATAACAAGTATTTTAAACCACTGCGGTAAATGTCATGCATATTATATAATGACGACATTTTACATTTGGCGTAAGGCTTTTTCTAAAACATGTAAAATCTCGGTATTGACGATGCCATTTGAATACGAAATTCAATCTCATTTCTTCATTCACAAGATATCCATGTTCCTTACATGATTAGACTCATAAATGATCCTAAATACGTACCTCGTTATGTTTGTCCTTGATCTGGTCATCAATCTCCTTGAGCACGAATTCACAAACAACGCACACTGTTTTTTGGGACACATCTTTTACGGGCTGGCCGTTCACTGTGTGATCGGGAATTTCATTTGTAGCTGTGAAAATCGAATTTATATTTAAATAAGGATGATATCATCTAGCATTGTAATCTATATATATGTAAAATCGTGGACACGGGATGGGTTAATATGTATTATTTCTGCATAGTCATTTAGATTAACTAAAATATGATTTTCAACAAATTGTACGTAATGTATCTTATTAAAAAATAAGCTTGCTTGCTGAAGTTCCTTCGGTATTTTCAGTTTGTGTATCTTTGATATTTTAAGTGTGTGTCTGAGTTCAAAATCTAGTAGTAAAGAATATTGTTTCGTCAAAATGCCTGTAAAAGAACTTGAATAAAAACTTTTTGTTTTTGAATCACAACGCTAAGGCTTAACTGACAAACTGCTATTCTCGAGACTGGAATACTAAACTTTGTATTAAGTCTACCTTTACGGTAGAAAGTAGACAAAGTTATTTTATTTTATTTATGTATAACAAAGT
Source organism: Apodemia mormo (assembly GCA_036924255.1). Lineage (NCBI taxonomy): Eukaryota > Metazoa > Arthropoda > Insecta > Lepidoptera > Riodinidae > Apodemia > Apodemia mormo. Next base: position 35,379,669 of record JAUPFN010000008.1, on the reverse strand, counting down.
CCACAGCTATTAATCTATTTTAAATTTTACTTACCAGAATTATTCTAAAAGCCGATTACGGACTTACATTTTTTAAGTTTATTGCATCATACCGAGATAATAATTTGTACATATTTTTTTTATATATCATAAGATGGCAAACAAGCAGATGGGTCTCCTGATGGAAAGACTTAACCATCGCCTATAGACACCAAAGGTGTTAATGGTGCGTTGCTATCTTGTGGCGAGGTCTAATGCCACATGCATAAGTTTACCGGCTACCTTACCCTCCAAACCGGAACACGACAGCGACAAGCACTAACGCTATTACGGCAGGAATAGGTAAGGCGGTGGTACCTGACCCGGGCGAGATAATGCAGAACTCTAAAACCTAGTAGCCACGATGGTAGTGACTTGCATAGCCAATCAGTCGCCTTTTACGACCTGCCTGGCAGAACAACAGTTGGTCTATTCTTCAAATTCTTCATTCGGAACCAATACGGGGAAGATCTTTGAATATACTAGTGATAAAAACGACATGTCAAGCATTGGTTGTCTTGTATATAGCAAACTACTTAGCACAAAGCAAATAGTATGAACGAAAAGGAAAATAATTCAACAAGAAATAAAAATATATTTACCAATATCACCTTCAACCTCCAACATATGTTTAGGAAGCATAGGTTTCTTTATGTTATTTCTGTCACCTCTCAAATGAGGTTTTTCGTGATATTTGTCAATGGCCGGGTTAGACAAGTTAAATGGATCGCGAGTAGTCGACTCGTCTTTACACAACTTGAGATATACGCATATTTCTTGTGCGTTCAGATCCGCGAGCAACATTTCGACTAGCTGATTGGTGTACGTATCGACGAAATCAACGCACTCTGTACGCAATTTTGCGGACAGGTGGTTGCATAAGCCATCTAAAGCTTTGCGAATGTTTTCCTGAAAAAAAAAATTCAGTTATTAAGTGAACCGAATATCAATAGGCGTGTGTAGAATTCTGCATTGTATCGCTTTGTCTTTTTTATGTAAGATAGCAAACAAGCAGATGGGTCTCCTGATGGAGAGTCAACCATCGCCTATAAACACCAAAGATGTTAATGGTGCGTTCCTAGTGTTGTGGCGAGGTCTAATGCCACATGCATAAGTTTACCGGCTATCCCACCCTCTAAACCGGAACACGACAGTGACACAGTGACAAGCACTGACTCTTTTGCGGCAGGATCAGGTAAGGCGGTGGTACCAGACCCGGGCGAGACAATGCAGAACTCTACCACCTAGTAGCTACGATGGTAGTGACTTGTATAGCCAATCGGTCGCCTTTTAAGACCTGCCTGGCAGAACAACAGTTGGTCTATTCTACAAAGGAGCCCGGAACCAACACGGGGAAAACCATTGCCTTACCTATTCCTGCCGCAAAAGCACACAGTGCTTGTCATTGTCGTGTTTCAGTTTAGAGGGTAAGGTAGACGGTAAACTCATGCATGTGTCGTGACCGCTACATGGATAACAAAGCATCATTAACATTTTTATTGTCTTTACGCGATGGTTGTCTTTTTCCATCAAGCGAGCATTTCGCTTGTTTATTGCAAACAAGCAAAAATAAAATGAAAAAAAATATTAAGTCAAATTTTTTGCAAGTTTTATCTTATATCTACTTCACTTTAAAAGTTAATGATTGTAAACCGATAGCACATTTTATTTTTTTAAATGCTTTTAAAATGTTCTTTATTATGAAATAGAAAAAGTTTTTATCACAGTAGAGTCTAATATTAGTTACCAATTCCTTGAGAAAATAAGATTGGATTTTTATCTGTTTTCTTTATTTTAGTTAGGTATAAAAGGTAGAGAAGGCAGAGAAAAAACTACACAGAGGTGTAACGCACCTCTTTGAGTATATTAATGCATGAAAGTTTCAATTAATTATTAATTGACTTCTCAAAAGGAGGAGGCAATTTATTTGGCTGTATTTTTATTATATTTGTTACCTCAAAACTCGGTCATTTGAGAACCAATTTCAAACTTTCTTATTTTGTTTAGGAGAGCATACTCGCCGTGTGGTCTTATTTTAATTTAGTAAATATCTGATACAAGGTTCCGTAGATCCAGGAAGTAGAAAGTCAGTTGTTGGGGTTTCACTGCGTTTAAAATATTTTAATGACAAATATTGACGCGATATCAAAGTTATAACATTATAATACACATTTTTATAAAATTAAGCAGTTTATGCGAAAAAAAAAAATACTTTTTAAATGACTTTTACTATGGTTAAATTGACTGCCTCGTAGTCCCTGGGTAGCCTATTCGACTCAGATCATAAGGTCCCGGGATCGATCCCGGGTCGGGAAAAAGTGTTATTAAGGTTTATTCGAGGTTTTTCTTGAAAATTTAAAATCTCAATAGCAACTCGGAGTCTGGCGGAATGGTGTATTACACTTTTTGCGTCTCTAATATAAAAAAGAAACTCACCACGCTACGGTTGTTCTGGAGCATAGTTTCCAATTGTTCGACGGCAAACAGGCATAATGGGCAGTTTGATTTCCCGGAGTTAATGGTAACACGGCGGACTTCTTCTGTTTTGGGACACAAGCCTAAAGCTGGGCATACCTAAGAATACAATGTTCCATTATGTAAAGATACTCTATCTCATACAGTCTATGTATATACAGTAGTATGTTGTAATTTTACACAAAATGACATCATTCATAATTCCTAGTGGATGATGGATCAGCTATGACGTGGTGAATAAAAAAAATTAAAACCCCCGTAAACTAAGAATATTAGAACTAGGCCTTAAGTTTCTCTTATTGGGCTGCTGGATGGTATTATCGATAGGTAAGCGCTTGACCTCGATTTCGCCTGATGGCAAGCTAAGATGAGACCTAACATGGAACGCGCTTCCCTAGAAGAGTGAACGAGTGTTCACTCTTCTCTTGAAGATCCCCATATTGTACTTTAGTTTGAAGACACTTATAGACAGTTTAGGTAGGAGACAATGGAGAGCCACTAAAAATAATAAATTCTTTATATTATAGTATCACAGTAAGTTTTGTATTTTATTGAATTTTCAACCGGCTTCCCAAATGCAGGAAGTTATCAATTCAGTTGCAGTATTTTTTTATATTTGTGGCCTCAGACCTTTGTAATTTATGAGCCGATTTTATTTATCTAATTCACTAAAAATCCACACCCGAATATCAAAATAGGTACAATATTATAATATGTATTTGCATTACATTGGCAAATTAAAAAAATTCTTTTCGTACATGGTTACTAAGCTTTACGTATAATAGACTATAATATATATCTAGTATTTAATTTTAAACAAAACTAGAAAATAAAACAAAAAGCAATTCCGTTAGAGTATGTGTGTTTGTATGTGCTGTTTGTTTGGGAGTGAGTGTATTAGAATAAGCAATACTAATGTTTTAAAAAATCTTTTTTCGTTTAGGAGGGAAATACTTCCCGTGTCCCATTTTAATTTGATGAAGATTTTCGCAAATACAGGAAATGGGAAGTCGGTTATTGCAGTTTTCGTATTTGATTAAAATTATGCAACCTAAACACATTTGGCATGCCTTAGCGCGATCATACAAATGCATATTCTACTGGCGGGTAATTCTCAAACTCAAATTTTTTTACGGTTATGTGAAAACGATAACTTTCGAAAAAATATTTAACGCTATGTTAAAAATGGTGGCAATAAATATTGGTAAAATTTAATATCCACAGGAAGATTCCCACTTATATAAGCTGTAAACGCGCCGCGTGTTAGTAAGAGCGCCTGAACTCTTAGTTAAGGATTCCGACTAAAGTCCTGGCCGATAAAAAGTTTTTTGTTGTGTGGCGACTCAAAGAGAAGTATTCGCGGTGTAGTGTGTGGTGGTGGTGGTGGTGGTGGTGGTAGGTGGTGGGCTCACGCTGGCGGGGTCGATCTCCTGCACGAGCAGCGCGATGACGGCGGGCCCGTACTCGGTGACGAACTGGCGGCACTGCGCGTTCACCGACGACGGCAGGATGTCGCACGCGCCCTGCACGGCTCGCTGGATCGCCTCCTACACGAAACATTCCGTTTATAACTTATATCAATCAATATTATACAACGCTATACACATTCTTATCTTACCTCAAGGCTCGTTTACTCGTTAATTTTCTAACCCACATCAGCGCAAGTAGGATTAAGGAGCGTTTTATTAAATTTTGGCTTTACCTTAATATGTTGCAATTTAAGTAAGTAAGTAAGTAAGTATATTCACGCCCATATCCCCGAAGGGGTAGGCAGAGGTACAACAAGTGCACCCACGAAGGGTGTAGGGGTAGCCGAAGATACTTGATCCCACAAATGTGATAGGTGGCAAGCCTATCGCCAACCGGGCACTTTCCAATCCCGGACAACTTTGTGTTTATCAGAAAACTTAAAAAACACTTCTTTTTTTTAAAGTGCCCGACCCGGGAATCGAACCCGGGACCTCATGTGGTCAACGCCAACGCTGGACCACTAGACCACAGAGGCGATATTTGCAATTTAAAAGTATGAATATTTTTAAATTGCGATATATTAACAGGTATACGACTCGAAATAGCTACAATTTAGCCGCTACCCGACTTATTACATAAATATGAAGTAAGTTTATTGAGTTGCCCTTTGAGTATATAAATTATAAACCTCAAGTAAGAGTATTCCTAAGCAACTGACAATTAAAAATATCCTCAGAAAAATCTGCTTATGTGAAATGTCAACGACTGTCACTTGTATACTTACAGTAATCAAACCCCGCACAAGAGCGTGGTTGGTGTGCCCGATCTGATTTTTTTTGCAATTCCTGCTTTCAATATAAAAAGTGAAGTTTAAAGTAAATATTATATGTCCATATTTAATTTAAATACATACAATTACAAAGAACGCGCATAAACTATTTTCTTTTACTATATAGGAAATGATGTAAGAATAGCGAAAAGAACATAATCTGACAATTTTCATAAGCCAAAGTTATTGGAATTTTGTTTTTTTTCCTGCCCGTTACCTGCCTCTATCTAAAGGGCTTATATTTGGTGGAGAACCTCAACAGTGTGCGAGGTAACCCCTCATATGTTATTCTGACGCGCTCGAGTAAATACAAAAATCCCCTCTTGGGCTCCCTAGCAGCATACCTCGGTGGTGTCGTCGCTGAGCTCGACCTGCAGGTAGTGCAGGAAGTACGTGCAGAAGGAGCACACGGTGCTGTCCTGCGGCAGGGACACGAACATCCGCTCGATGGGCAGCGGCGACCCCGTGCCCTCCGTGCCCAGGATTTCGACATTCGCTTGTTTCTTTGCAGGGGCTCGAACAACCTGTAATACAGAAAAGTAGCTCAATAGTGAAACTAATTGAGTTCCATTTAAATATTACTATTTTAGAGCTATACAGGATGTCCCAAAACTCAACGGTAAGCCGAAACGGGACGATACGATAGATAGTCGACGTCATTAGTAAAATATAACAAAATCCATAACCTGAAGTAACCCGATTTTACGCGAATTCAGTTTACTTGTGCATGCTTTTCGGAGGTCTTTAATTTTACTACAGAATTATGAAAGCGATAGATAGTGAAACATTTGCCAAGAGTGAGCGAGACAAATAATTACGCCACTCAGTGAGACGGAGATTTTTTGTTTTTTGGTTAATACGAAGCACCTGCATTAAATACTCGCATTCGTTCCTACCAAAGTGTAATTCGGGCTTAAAGAATAGGGGGGAAGAATTAGTGACAACTAACCAATGTGTACTCAACAAACAAGCAATGAAAAGACGTAGTGACAGATACATCTCATCAATATATTTCACTATAAAATAAATGTTAAACTTAAATTTATTAAGGCTGTTAATGTAGAAATACATAAAATAGATTTTTTAACTGCTTCTGTCAGAATGAAGGTAACATTTTCAAAGAATACGTAAATCCACTTCTTTGGCGTCCTACGACCCAAACACTGACGGATTTTAATAAAAATGTTATTTGAGTCATCTTACTAAGGTGCTATTCCAAATGTTATGGCTACAGTGTTAAATAACGCATTTATTGAGTAGCAGTAAATAAGATTAGTAAAGAAGAAGAAGAAGTATTAAAATATCACTACAAATTACTCCTTTAAAGTGCCATTCTCATATCTATAGGTTGTAAAGAAAACCCTGCCCGATCCGAAAGAGGTATATGGGTAGGTCAATAGACATTACCAAAAAATATATATATATTTTTTGTTAAAATAAGAAAAATATCGTAGTTTTAAAGTGCGTCATTTTAGTACTGTTACGGATAATCTAGAAGCGTGTAGAATTGGAGCGCGCGCGCGCTAATTATCTAGAAATAAAAGAAAAAGATAGCTACTCCTATTGACAAACAAATAGTTGACCTGGGCTATGCCATAATGGACTTTGTGGCATAAGGTTGAAAGTAGCGTGTACTAGGATTTATGACTCATAACATGTTTACGATAAGAAGTGATTCATTGTTTCCCGATACATTTAGATTTTTCTGGATCCAGCTAGGACTTTCCCCTGCCTATAAATACAGAGATGTTGACAAACACAGGGAGTTTTTATCAAGCGATCGAGAGCGATACTCAAAGTGAACAGTGCGAAGTGAGAAGTGTTTTATTGTGTAGTTCAGTGATAGTATAGTGAGTGACTAGCAAGTAGAGTGTATTTTAGTATTACGTTGTATTGTGTAAATACACGGATTTAGTATAAGTGGTGTTTTTTTACAAGTACGAACCTGAGTACGTAACAGTATTAAAATTGAACAACTTCCCCTTAAATCAAGCAAATATTTTTAAAATTTATGTATCAATATCCATTAAATAATGACACAAATATTATTGTATTAAGCTACCAAATAAAGCCTTTGACGATCGCCAGGGTTTTCTTTACATCCTGTATAAAAAAAAAGTAATTATACAAGTAATTATACACCTGTATATAAATAGAATACATGTTGTACTTACATTGTCAGTCGTATAGCTGTTATATTCATCTGTACCAATCAAAGCTGGTGACTTAGTAATTGCCTTGATGCTTAACTCTACAGGTAACAACGGCGCTATGGGAACATCAGTCTTGTTTGTACAGATACCGATGAAACCACAGATAACGTCTGGCTTCAATTCGGACACTAAGTAATAGTAGACTAAAGAGTGGTATTGATCGACAAGTTGAAGACATTCTGACTTAAATTTGCCAGTTTGTTTGCAGAGACCTATAACAAAAAATCATTGTTTTAAATCTCAATAATAAATATTCTTCGGTATAAATGTTAGGTGTTAAGTCTTAATAACTTTAAGCCTTGTGTTGTTATCTTTTAAATCTTAATATTAAATAAATAATGTAATGTAAAAACTAGCTTTTAATCTTGCTTCCGAATAAAGAAACACAAACTTTTTCAATTAGATCGATTCATGTAATTTGACCATTGATATTTATTACATTTTTTTATTATATCACGAGATAGAAAGGAGCAGATGATTCTTCTGAACGAAAGAAATGACCATTGCATAGGTATAAACACCAATGAGGTTAATGGTGTTTTGTCATATCTGTGCTGAGATGTACACAACATGAATAAATTTACCAGCTAAAATATTAAACCACCGACCACACAGCCCATAGACACCTAATAATAGGCGAATGACTTGTGTCAACACATCTGACTTATAGTTCCGATGTAAATGTCCACGCGCCAATGAGTAGTAATTGGGTAATCAGTGTCGACCAATCAGATGCTCTGTACATTACTATCTTTCATTGTGGCCTTGAGTTAGCCAATTACGGCGTTGCAACCCCACTTCGTCTTACTTCGGCTAGTTGCCAGAATGCATTCAATACGGAAAATCAAACATTAGCCGTCTATAGGCTGTGTGTCGGTCGGTCGTGTATTAAACAATACACACCAGTGAGCACTTTATGAAATTCAACTTCGGAAGTGTTGGCCACCAATGTGTCCCGCATGTGCTTGACTACTTGTTCACAAAACTCGCAGGGCACGTCACTGAAAAACAAAGAAATATCTTACGTCTGGATTATTAACAAATAAATAAAAAGAAATTATTTTCACGCGGTATCAGAAGAGTTGCATGCCATAAAATACGTTCCCTAGGCAAGAAAAGCATAATTTTCTCTTATAATAGTTATTATTTTCACAAGGTCCTCATATATTCCAAGTTTAAAGCTAATAAAATGTAATAAAAGCCAACTCGGCTCACATCATGAGGTCCCGGGTGCGATCTCCGATCGGGCAAAGGTGCTATTGAGCTTTTTCGGGATTTTTCTCAAATATCCAAAATCTCATAAGCAGTTTGGAATCTAGCGGATAGTTTATTACCACTCATACGTGCCTTGGATAAGCACATAAAGCCATCAATCCCAGTGATCAGAAGAAATAGTCACAACCGACAAACCGTTGAATCGTGGTGAACCGGAAAGTATTTAGACGTGTAAGGGAACTGAGTGTGATGATACTGTAATACCTTTATGGTGTTACATATACACTGGCAGCTTTGTCTACTTTCAAATGTAGAACTGTTTTGTTTAGATAAAAAAATGTATTAGAATAAGAGTGTTCCTTTTGATTCGATGGGAAAAGACATATCCCCAAAAATAAATGAAGATATAAAACAATAGCGTATTATTGGAAATCCTAAAAAATCCCGTCGATCTTCGGGTCCTCGAGCAGCCAAGCGAGTTAAAGAAAAACCCCCTGGTAAAAGGCGGTACGATTGGTGGAGTAACACGGCCGGCCGATATATCACCGGACGAGTGTTACAAGTTGGCGGAGGCGCCGTGCAGTCGCTGCGCGCAATCGCTACGTGGAGTCGCTGCGCGCAATCGCTACGTGCAGTCACTACGTTCAGTCGCTACGTGCAATCGCTACGCTTGACGAAGAAACCAGGAGAGCTAAGTATTTTGGTCAGGGGATAAGAGTCAAGATGGAGGCCATCAAGCGTTTCAATGGGACGCAGAATTTGGCGTTCGCAGAATTCATTAAAGATTTTAAAACAGTCGCGGCAATTAATAAATGGGATATAGAGAGTTTACCTTTACTTCTGGGATTGTATCTTGATGGCCCTGCGTTAGCGTTTTATAAAATGATATATAGCGACACGGCCAATTTCAATGAATAGTGTATAAAAATTGAAAACGAATTCCCTGTCTCAATAAATTATATTGAGCAATTTTATGTAACCAAACAGGACCGCGATGAGGAGCTATTAACATATTTTTACAGACTCAGCAGTATTGCAGTAAAGGCTGAGATATCGGACAGCATTTTTATAAGACAATTCCTTAAAACGATATTACCCTCGTTTAAGGAAAAGTTTGGATTGCAATTATATAAGTCACGAAAGGAGCTGCGTGACACAATAATTCAATACAACGAATTATTTGGAGGAAAACCGCATTTCACGGTTGACCTTCCATTGCAGCCACCAGTTGGGTTGCCGCTGAAATATTTGTATAGGGAGGAAACAGACGTCCTTCCTGGTGCGCCTGTGTGTTCACAGCAAGAACATCAGAAACCGGCGGAAGTTTTTCGTACGCCTCGATATAATAAAACAGCCTTATGTACACAAAGTTCTTTCAGAAGCAGTCCGAAGTCACAACAACACACGGATGGCGTGGGCCATCGCATCAATATGTGCGAAGCAATTACGCCCGCACCATTTGAAGCCAAACAAGAGGAAAAAATATCAGGTGTAAAAAATCCATGTATTCGTTTATGTGTTAGGGGACAGGAATGCCTCGCTTTAATAGACACGGGGGCAAATGTCTCATGTATGTCCGCGTGTTTAGCAAAAAAATTAAATCTGCCATATGGTGCCAGTGTTCCATATAGCAGAAATAAAATTCAATCTGTTACAGGATCCACACTAAAAGTCGTTGGTGAGGCGAGAGTAAATCTCCTCATTAATGCAAGGGTCTTCCCCAACGACATGGTGATTGTAAATAATATTGGTTACGAAATGATCCTGGGACAAGATTTCCTTAATAAATATGATGTAGTTATTCACTGTTAAAGGGTTATTTGTGTATAGATGAAAAGTTTTTTGTAAATTTTAATTTAAATCGTTTTAGACAGTTTGCAAATAATAAAGATAGTTGCCATGACAACATGCGCAATATATGTAATATTAAAAAACGAGCTGACATGAAGTCATCGTGTTTATTGACTGCGATGTCAAAAATAAATATGAAGAAAAATATAAAAACTAATATATTTAATTTCAGAAAAAATAAAAATTATCGCAATAATTCATACGAATTATGTAGAGGTAAAAATGAGATGAAAAAGGGGTGCGCGGACACGCGAAAGAATGGAAATGTTGTTATAAAATGTGATGAAGGGTGTAAGAAACGTTTGGTAGTTAGACCCAGTGAAAAATCATTCATTAGATCGGTAGTGGGTAGAAGTTATGAGAATGTGAGTGTTGGCAATGTGCAAGATAGGAAAGGTTGTGAAAAGGGGGCTAATAAGAAAAATTGCTTGAAAAGGCAATCATCGATATTTCATATGCCGAGACGTATAAATATTATAAAGGTATATAACATAAATATATATTTAGGGTTCAGTCTTATTATATAAATAGGTTGTAAGTTTTGTGTATGAATAAAAGAATAGTTAGGTAGTCATTCATTGTAGTAAATAATTGTTACATGTTAGTTCATTATTTTTGTTTGGACTTGTATATGAGAATACTAATATTTGTATTTGTTTCATGTAATATGACGGGGTTCAACCAATGCTGTGATGATGGACCGAAGCTAAAAAGAAAAAAGATGACCAAAAAGAATATTAAATGAAGAAATGTTATATTTTCAATCGAAATGTATTCCTCTCAAGTTCTTCTGTTAAATAATAAAGTCTTATGGGGTATAATGTATACTAGGGACAGAGCCGCCTTAGTATGAAGTCGTAAAAGTCAGTATAGGTTTGGGGTTGAAAGTCTTGTGAATGGGAGTTCAACTTTGTAGTACGACATAGTCGACACAAAGAATATCTGTATAAGATATACATGAACTCGGATAGTTATGGGAGATATTGTAATGATGGTTTAGTATGGTTCAAAGTAAGGAATATTTATATTCGTGATGTATATATATTGGGGCGAGCTCGATGTTGAGAGGAAGTAATACTTCAATCTTTTTTCTTTTGGTCCACCAAAGAAAAGAAGTTTGAATTGTTATGCCTTTCCATCTCTTATTATCTCTTATACAGCTAGAACCCTTCAGGCTAAAGTTTAGTAAAATAATAAATGTTTGCGGTAGGATAGATTAGGTGAGGGGGCTGTGGTCTGCCTTTTAGAGAGGTTTTGGTAGACCAAAGTTTGTGACATGGTGTGGTGGTAATAGTCAGAACCACACATGGGGCAAACTATCTTTTAGGAAAAGACAGTCCCATCAAAATGTACCTTCCTCTCGTAGGTAGGGCAATCGGGATAGCAATAGGTAGGCCATATGAGAGGAGACAAATGCCTCTCCAGTTTCAGCTGCTCCTACCTTGGGGGGTAGCTGATGTAATACCTTTATGGTGTTACATATACACTGGCAGCTTTGTCTACTTTCAAATGTAGAACTGTTTTGTTTAGATAAAAAAATGTATTAGAATAAGAGTGTTCCTTTTGATTCGATGGGAAAAGACATATCTCCGAAAATAAATGAAGATATAAAACAATCGCGTATTATTGGAAATCCTAAAAAATCCGTCGATCTTCGGGTCCTCGAGCAGCCAAGCGAGTTAAAGAAAAACCCCCTGGTAAAAGGCGGTACGATTGGTGGAGTAACACGGCCGGCCGATATATCGCCGGACGAGTGTTACAATACTATACATATCAATATATGTATAGTATTATCACGCTCGATACGAGGTTGTTAATAAATCAAACTGTATCGAAATTTTATGTTCAACTAGCTGCAGCGTGCAGCCCGCTGCATTATAAAACTTTTGGCGAATCCCGCGGGACCACCCAATTTTTCCGGAAAAAAACTAGCCTATGTGCTATTCCAGGTCACCGGCTACTTGTGTGCCAAATTTCATTCAACCCGTTCAGTAGTTTTTGCGTGATTGAGTAACAAACATACATCCATCTAATATCTAAACTTTCGCAATTTTTATAATATAATTAGCTGTTGCCCGCAACTTCGTCCGCGCGGCCTTCGTTTACTCCGCACAGCTCCTCCCCCGTAGGTGATAGCGTGATAATATGTAGCCTATATGTTGACTCGACCTGTTAGTAATATTCATGCAAATTTTGAAGTAAATCCATGCAGTACTTTTTGAGTTTACCCCGGACATACATACAGACAAACAGACAAAAATTCTAAAAACTATATGTTTGACTTCGATATCGATTGTAGATCACGCCCCAAGTGTTCTTTTAAAAAAATTCAATGTACAGTTTTGACTTTCCTACGATTTTATTATATGTAATATAGATATTAATATAGATTGAAGAACTCGTGTACTGTAAATGCCTGGTCTATCTTGATTATAATAATGATATTATTGCACAAGAATGACACTTAGCTGTTCGAAAGCAGCATAAGCATTCTAGTAAGTGTAGACATGACAGACAAAAACTACGCATAAGCATAGATTTTTGAGCTCAAAGAGTTCAAAAATCTTAAGTTTGTAAAAATGATAGTATTTTAATTTTCGAAAAATAGTTTCGAGTGGAATTTAACGCCATTTTTGAGCTCTTAATTATTTTATTAATTGCAAAGTCGATAGGTTAAAAAAATCAGAGAAATGTAAAAAAAATTTTTTCATAAATTTTCGCCATTAATAAATGCCGAACAAAACAACCGATTTTGATCCAATTTATGGTATTTCGCGCAATTTTTTTTAGAGAAAAGCTGTTTAGATTTTTAAGTCAATCAGTATATTAGCCTGAAAGTTATTTTAAAAATATTAAGTACCTAGGTTTTTAGTTTTTCTGTAAGAAACAAAATATTAATATTTAAAAGGATATAACTTTTGAAAATTTGATTTGATTTTTAAAACTGAATTGGACGTAGTTTCTTAATTAGGTACTAAAATATTGTAAAAGGTCGAAAAATTATTGGTTAAAAATCTTGAAGATAACTTTTTTCAAAATTTTCAGCCAATGATAGCTACCAAATGTATAAACCGATTTTGATGAAATATACGCATTGGACGCAATTTTTTGAGGAATAGATTAGAATTAGATTTTGTACTCAAGCGGTGTTAATCTGGAAGTTATATTAAAAAAATATTGTTACGCCAAAATTTTTTTGAGGTTTAATTCAAAATTTCTCAAAATTTCCTATACTGAATTAGTCCAAATTTTTAGGAAGTCTAATTTGAGCGGAATCCAATCGAATACCATCAACCGCGTTTCGATCGGTCAAGCCGTTCAAAAGTTATAGAGATGTTTACATACACACACATGTCCAGAAAGACATACTGACATCATCGTGAAATAGTCAGAAAAGGTTCGTAGGACCTCAAAACGTGGAGTGAAAACCCGGTTTCCGAAAATCGAGGTAAAATCAGTAACTTCCTTACCTACATACGTAGCGGGAAGTTAAAAAAAATATGTTTATAAAAATATTTTATTTTAAAATGTTCGTGATGTGAAAGTGACGTGAAATGGAATTTATCGTTGTAAAATTCCTTAAGTTTCCCAAAAAATTTAACAAATTTCTAAAACTATTCAATACCACACCCCGTCTGCAACAACGGCGCCTGTATGTCGGCGGCTATATCAAAGACGCCGCTTTTTACAAAGTTTGAGAAAGACGTGCTACATTTTCATTATTATGAGTAATATTTATAAATATTATTTAAGATTAATTATCTTGCTTGGGAAAAAGTTATCTATCTGTATTCACAAAATAGTTATACAATTATGAATTTATTAAGCAACTAACAATGCCTTTGACGTTCGGACAGAGTTTTTATTACTCATTGTATATATAACACATGTTTTACCACACGCCGCCCCGAACTCAGCCACCGCTAACAACGATGAGATCGTGGTCACTCCATTACTAAAGTGATGACAAAACGATAAAAAATAATCGTTAAAATAACTTACTCGGTTGCCTTCAAATCGTCGAGATTTTCTTCTGGGAACGTATACAGGTTGTGTGAGTGGAACTGGTACGAGCATTGTCCGTTAATGTGGCAAACATCATCTGAAGTGAAATCTTTCTTGACGGCTGCCAGGATGTTCTCGTAATATTTGAAGACAAGCATGGAGCAAGAGTCAGCAAAGGAATCCATGTTACGGCACACCTAGTAAAATTAGTTACATGACTATTACTAAGGTCTTAGATTAGATTTGATAATGTCTATCTGTATGTTATTTTAATTGTATGTCGACTGCATTTGCTGCAATTTATTTGTTCGATTAAGAGGGTTCTTATTTAATAAAATTTTAACATATATTGTTACTAGCTGTACCCCGCAGTTGACTGATTTATAAAAGTTTTAATGGATCTCATGGTACAATGGGTTTTCCAAAGTAAAAAATTTGAGTTTAACATCTAACTATATGTCAAGTTTCATCCAAATCGGTCCAGCCATTTTTGCGTGATTGAGTAACAAACATATAAACATACAAACTTTCAGATTTACAATATGTGTGGGACTAAATGTGTCCCTACTGCGTTTTTAATAAAAAAAATTTGAATCCAAAAGCATATGTGTTAAGTCTGAACATACGAGTGTAGTATTTATCAAAATTCACCAAATGTTTTAACCAGAAGTGACAAGCAAACATACACAAATCTACACCTTTATAATAGTAGTGTGATAAATATATTTCTACAGGTTTAGCTCAAGCTGATTCTAAGCCTATTCAGGCTAACACTAATTTTTTTCTTATTTATCTCAATTTAATTTACAAATTCATAGCCAGAGTGTATTAGCCTTGTCTAGCCAAATCTAAGCATTGATAAATCATTTAGTTCATATTTTTTACTACATAATAAAAATATTCACATTTAGTATATTTTTTGATTTGACTAGTAAATGAGCTCGTTAAAATAATTGCAAACATTTATTATTTAAGTAAATAAAAATAAAAATACAATATTATATGTATCTTACCTGTAAAAGTCCTACTAAGAAATCTTCGTAGCTGGTCTCGTCGAATCGTTTCCTGACAATGCCGACAGATCTCTTACAGTTGTTACATCCTTCCCTAAGTTTCAATGTGGCTTGCTGAAAATATTTTTTTTTTATTGGTATTTGTGAAAACTAGGCCACTAAAGTGCCACCAACGAAAGAACGCGATCCTGACGTCTGTCAGTTGGCCTTTACTAGTGATGGGAAGTAATTAACACTTGTTTAATTTTTAACAGTCCCAATAAATAGCAGGCAATGTTAAATTGACAATAAAAGTAAGCAAAGTTTAATTACCAATTTGTTTGGATTCTATTTTCTAAATGTAGCTAAAGTTTTAAAAAATAGGATAAATCAGCTTGTCTTTGAGGGTTATAAGATATAAAGATGGGACAGATAGGATAATTAACATATTATATAGATAAAATCATATATGAGGTGTTTACGTCATATAGCTATTGTCTCATACTCCCTATAGACACAATATAAAATTATTTTTTTCGCATTTCTTTATATAAGTAGATAGCAAACAAGCAGATGGCTCTCCTGATGGAAAGAGAAACCATCACCTATAGACAACACAGATGTTAATGGTGCGTTGCTATCGGTGTGGTGGGATGGCAATGTCACATGCATAAGATTACAGGCTACCTTACCCTCCAAACCGGAATACGAAAATGACATGCATTGACGCTAGTGCGCAGGAATAGGTAAGTGGTGGTACCAATAACCAGGAAAGCCATTGCGGAACTCTACCTAGAAAAAAGTCTGTAACCATTACTGAAGTCATTGCATTGGGAGTAGATGAAGCGTTATTATATACCACTAAAACTCTTAATCCTTATAAGTATTCACCACTTTTATGATCTGCCTGATTTTGTTATATGACATTTGATATATCGTTTTTTAAAAAGATTTTCGGCCAATACGGACAAGATACTGGACATAATTTAATATACTTACATAGTCTTCGAGAAGGCGATCGATCTTGGCGTTGTTACAAAGTCCTGCCACAGAACAGACAGCATCAGGGTTCATTTCCGATGACAAGGTCTCCACGAGTTCGGGCACAAAGTCATCGGCCAAAACAATGCATTCCTTTCTCACAATTTTGATTGGTATTAAATTGCATTCTCCTTCAAATACTTGTTTTAGCTCCTCCTAACAAAATAAACCAACAAATTAAGTTTAAATTGGACGACGAAAATTGCAAAATCCTTAATGGACATATTTCTGCACCAATAACGCTTATGATTAAATTTATTAATATAGGATACGATGGGACTGACATGTTCCTAGGGAATAAAAGTCCCTTAAAACAAATTAGATTAAAAAAAAAGTTTAAATTGGACGACCAAGTTTTACCAGGCATTTTTATCGCATTTTTTACCAGAATCTATATATTAATCACATACTGTTTAAAAATGAATATGTCATACAGCGATCTCCTCCAACATTTTTAGGTAACAATTAATTGTACAGTTAATTATTAACAATTGGCAATAAATATTACAAAATTTAAGAGATGGAGCTAATAAAAATGTAACAGTGGGAGCGGAGTTATAAGTTTTTTGGTGTACAATTGTATCAAACACTTATTTTACTTCAAAATTTCATACACATTGTAAACTCAGAAATGACTAATTTCTGAGATACGCAATATCTACATTATAATACTTATAATAATATCAGTGGACAAATTACACAAGTTGACATAACCTCAAAGGCAGCATATTTGCTTGTGATACGGGTGTTAGTCAACGATAATATTATATAGAAATACATACATAAATACTGAAATATATTTGATCAACACTCAAACCCAGAACTACAAACATCTATGCTCAGCGCACAAATGCTTATCCCTATTAGAAATCGAACCCGTGCTCTATTAATTGCGTAGTTTGAATCGGTAACCACTCTAAAACGGGGTGAGAAGGGGGTAAGATTTGTTTGTTTGTGATTGATAAACTCAAAAATTATCAATGGATGAAATATGGATTATCAAAAATATTTATTTATTTATTTATATTCATGCACAACAAAAACGTACATAGGCTAAACTTAACGCCTAAGGGCATTCTATCCTAGCCAACCTCGTTCAAAACAGAAACATGAGTTATTGAGGGGGTGCATCTAAATTTACTTAAAGACAAAGTAATCTTAACTTGTATAAACAAATCAGAGGTGATCAAAATAACAAACTAACTAAAAATTTTAAGAATTACACATACAACACATATATACATAATACATACATACATAATACATATATACATAAAATATAGATAAATAACACTTACATATACATATCTATATACTAAATACATATACATAAATATATACATACATACATTATGTTCATACATATATTTATAAATACAAATGATTAAAATCATCATACAACTATGAGCAAAAAACAAGTTATCACTAATTATATTCATATTAACTTGAAAGATCGAAATATAATTTTAATTGTCTCTTAAATGCTAATTTTGATGTAACTTTCCTAATATCCTCAGGAAGTGCATTCCACAAACGAACAGCTCCATGGGAAAAAGATTGTAAAAGAAAATCTGTTCGGCGAAACGGAACATACAAGGACAAATTTTCTTGAGACCGCAGGTTCCGACTATGTGTATCACTGTGCCAAGCAAAAAGAGACTTGAGGTACGCAGGAACAGACGGATCGTGTAATATAGAAAATAATGTACATAACATTCTAAAATCTCTGCGTTGACGTATAGGTAACCACTTAAGAGTAGCACGATACTGTGAGGCATGATCGAACTTGCGCAGGCCATAGATAAATCTAATACAGTTATTCAGAAGTCGATCCAATTTGTCAAGAAGAATTTGGCTGAGATCAGATTAACACAAAAATATTGCAGATACAAATATTGCAGAACTTTAGTATCTAGTAACAAATACAGGGACTCATTTAACTTTCTCTCGCCTTTTCGAGATGCGTTATCGAAAGCCAGTTAGTCTTTTCTTCAAAAGGGTACCTAATCAACTTTTTTAAACTATTTATATATTTTTTGTGAATATTGTTTTTTTTAATTTTTCATACTAGCTGTGCCCGCGATTTCGTTCGCGTGGAAAAAATTCTAAAATAAAAACCCGCATAGTTCCCGTTCCCGTGGGATTTCCGGGATAAGAACTATCCTATGTCCTTTCTTGGGTTTCAAACTATATATGTACCAAATTTTATCTAAATCGGTTCAGTGGTTTGTGAAAGCGTAACAGACAGACAGACAGACAGACAGAGTTACTTTCGCATTTATAATATTAGTATGGATTAAATCAGTTTACTTTAACACAACTTTACATCGGAAAGTAACGGCGTGAAGCCCACAGAAATCCAGTGAAGTAATCTTGTCTTGATCAAGATTTGGAATAATATTAATAACTTTACAAATGTTTTAAAAAATTAACAAGCTAAACTACGAGATTTATCGAGTAATAATTCCATTTAGTGAAATCAAAACAAAAGCTCATTAATATTATCGGTCACCGACATAAAAAGCGTAACGTTATAAAACGTCAACGCCTGAGTACATATAGTTTTATCAATATATTCCTACTCAATAGAAATCCATTTTAAAACTAGTTTACAATAACATTCCAATAAAGTTATCCGCGCTATCATATTTAAACGTATCTCACTTGACCATTCGGGTCATAAGCCCTAAGATTGCAAAGAGTACTGTGTAATTTTTATATTCACACGGCTTTAGTAAGTCTAGCAATGTGGGACTTTCTTGACCCCTAGTTGGAAGTTTTTAATGGATCTGTATGTAAAGCGTGCTAGTAGTTATCGCCTCTGTGGTCTAGTCGTCCGGTGTCGGTCCCGATCCCGAGTTCGATTCCCTAGTCGGGCATATCACAAATGTGTTTTTTCAGTTCTCTGACAAAAACAAAGCTGCCCGGGATTGGACAAGTGCCCGGTTGACGATAGGCTTGCCACCTATCACATTGTGGGATTAAGTGTCTTCAGCTAATCGTGGGTGCACTGGTTGTAACTCTGCCTACGTCTTCGTGGATATGGGCGTGAAGATACATCTAGTAGTTTCTTGAGGTATTATCCATTATGTAAGTTTCGGAGGGTATACAGGATTGATGATGGTGGCTTAAACTACCCTGTAACCGCAACATGTCACTGATAAGCAATGTTACTTTACATTGTTATTCCGGAAAAAATAGGTGAGGCGGTGGTAATGAATTCAGGCAAGATATTGTAGAATTCTGTAATCCGGTAGTCACGTTGATCAAACCGCATTTGTCCAATTTTATTCGCCTATTATGAACTGACCAATAGGATGGTCGCAAAATATTACACAAAAAGTACGACAAAACAGTGGTACCAGATCCGGGCGAGACAATGCAAAACTCTACCACCTAGTAGCCACGATGGTAGTGACTCGTACAGCCAAAATATTTAATATATTAAAAGAAATTTATTGTAACGTATTTTCTAGTTAAATAAATGGCATAGGATAACGCGAAGAATTTTTTTTTTATCTTGTTACGCCAAAGATTTACATACACTCGTCTTTTCTACTTAGCCAGCACGCATAACTACAAAATTTTGTCAACTTTGGGTTATCGAATCATATTTATACACATGAAACGATTTATTAAAATTAGAAATAACAGCCACGTTTAAAATAAAAAATCTGTAAAATTGTCGATGTCGCTATCATAGTATAAGTATGATGGAAATCGATATTGACACGTGTCTTTGCCCTGATTAAACTTTGATTAGTGCGAGTGCGGGTGTTTAATAAAGGTGCGTAGTATTAAGCAAAAAACACGTGTAGAAAGCCGTTGATTAGGGCAAGTGCTTAATAAACAGCGTAGTAAATGTGAATAGACGCTGTTTACTAATCATTGGCAATGAAAAAAAAAGCAAAAGAAAGAAAAAAGAAAAAAATCAGTAATCAACGCCTGTCTTCACGTATTTTTTGCTTAATACTAAGCACTTGCATTAAACATTCGCACTAATCAGTGTAACCGGGGCTTTAAGTCATGTTGCGTGTGATTGGTCGTATGGGGTCTTGAATTTAAGGTAATATTAAGAATATCTTAAATAATGTGTTAACACATTATTTAAGATATTCTAGATATTTCCTTAAGTACCTGTGTCTCATTACTCTGTAGTTGATCGCGCGCTTGCTTCACCATATCCTTGCAGAGCTTGCAAATGCTATCATCGTCTTGTGGGAAGGTGACTTTGGACCAAACACGTTGCACACAATGATGAGTTGCCTTACACTCACGTCCAGTGCTAAAATGAAACACTAATACTTATTTTTTATATATAAAATAATAGAGTACAAAACATTAGAATATTTTCTTAAAAGAGGTCTCCAGCCCCAAGAAGTATGTAAATATATTTTGGTAAGCGAATTAAAACTTTTACGAGCAGTTTATTTAAAAAAATATATAAATCTATATTAATATTATAAACGCAAGTTTCGATGTTTGGATGTATGGATGGATGTTTGTAACTCAATCACGCCAAAACTACTAAACGGATTTGGATGAAATTTGGCACACCGGTAGATGATGACCTGGAATTGCACATACATTTTTTATCACGGGAAAATGAATAGTTCTCGCGGGATTCACCAAAAACTTTTATAATGCAGCGGGTTGCATGCTGCAGCTAATAAATAAAAAAATACCCGCTCCCTTTGAAGAACAGACCATCTAGCGTTCTGCCGGGCAGTTCCTAAGGGACGGACGATTACCTATGCGAGTCACTATCAATCGTTCGTCTCTTAGTGGCTACGAGGTGGTAGATTTATGCATTATCTCGCCCGTGTCTGGTACCACGGCCTTATCTATTCCTGTCGCAACAGCGTCTGTGTTATCACTGACGTGTTCCACTGTGGAGGGTAATGTAGCCGGTAGACTTATGCATGTGGCATTAAGACCCTGTCACACGGATAGTAGCGCAACATTAACATCTTTGGCATCTATAGGCGATGGCTCTCTTTCCCGTTTTGCTATTTTATGATTAAAAACCGATATAAAAACCAAGCAATTTTTTTAACTGGTATTAGATACATATCAAAATTTACGTTAGAAATAAGTAGTTTAATAAATAAATCATACGCATTTTACAATTAAAGTGATATTTTATTAATTTTTAGGGTTACGAAGTAAACTAGAAACTTTCGAAGTTTCGTTATGTCCGTCCGTCCGCACGATATCTCAGAGATCCTTAGTACTAGAAGATGAATATACACGTTAGTCACGGAACAAAGTGGTAATATAAGATCTTGAAAACTATTATATAGATATTTAGGGTAGTTCCTCTACATGTAAAGTAAGGATGTTTATTTTTTTAGTGTGGGGTATCGTTGTCTAGGTTTTTAAAAAGTACTTATTGTAGATTTAAAAACAATTATTTGATTAAATGACTCGTTTATGAAATACTAGCGACCTGCCGGCGGTTTCACCTGCGTAGCTTTTGTTCCCGTGGGAATATCGGAAAGGTTTATATAGTAAAACCTTCCTCAAGAATCAGTCTATCTATTAAAAAAACCGCATCAAAATCCGTTGCGTAGTTTTAAAGATTTAAGCATACATAGGGACATAGGGACAGACAGAGAAAGCGACATTGTTTTATACTATGTAATGATTAAGCTTAAAAATGCTGATTTTTTAGAGTCAAGTGCCCCTCCCCCTCTCCTCCCCGCCTCTTTGCCAGCTAAACTGTTGGTTTTGGGGGTGAGAAAAAATTCACGCCAGTAGTAAATATGATAAAATTAAAAGGGAAACTATCACGGCTCTGAAGTCTTTACACGTTTTTGAGTAGGTAATATTCGACCAACTTGTAAAATATACTTGGAGAAGTTTTTTAGGCGGTGAGACTATGGTGCGTATAGGTGTATCCGTCATTGCGTTACATAGGTTAAATGTTCATAGTATGAAATAATAAAAGCTCTCTTTTAGTCCGCATTATTGCAATCGGCAACTTCGGAACCCTACATTGCGCGTGGCCCGACACGCACTTTACCAATTTTTTGTATATATAATATATGATAATAATATATAATTTCGTGGCTAAAACTTACTTTATACAGAAAGTTTATGCTTATTTTTAACTAAGTCTTCAAACGAAGTCATCCTCATCAACCTCTACTGCGTTAACTGGATGAGGATTGAGTGTATCTGAATAGCCGAATTCGTCTAAGAGACAAATAATATATATATATATATATATATATATATATATATATATATATATATATATATATATATATATATATATATATATATATATATATATACACGGCTAAACCGATTTGGCTAATTTTGGTTTTGCATTAATTGTTGAAGGCGGTTGAGAGGGCTCGGGTTCGATTCCCAACAGGGACAAACATTTATGTGATGAACAACGTTTGTATTTCTGGGTTTGGTTGTTTATTATGTATGTCACAGTATTTATGTATGTATTATAATGTATTTCTATGTATTAGTATCATTGACTAGCACCCATAACACAAGCAATAAAGGAGACTGATACCGTTGCATACAAACTTGGGCCCCCTTGTAATAAGATGAATATTATGTTAATTAATAGCTAGTTTAACGTTATATAAATACTGAACATTTTACAGATTTTAGCAATCTGAGAACAGAGATATAAGATATTCACTAGAAATAAGGTTACGGTACTATGGTATAGTTTAACTCACTGTAACCGTTTACTATTATATAAACAACTGATACTTGCAATACAGGCAACTATGCTTTATGTTTATAAATTGACACAACACTAAAACACAGATTTTTGGAATACACACATTAAAGGATACCTCTCTGTAGGTAGGTACGTAAAATAGCGAACAGTGAAGTCCGCGACTTGCGTGTGCGACTCTTGTGAACCGTCAGTGATGTCAGTTGTAATTGTCAATTTTAGCTGTATTAAATCCACAGACACTAAATCGTATTAAGTTTGAAGTAACGTAATCAATCGATTGTATAAATTGTATCGATTATATTTTTTCTTTTTATATTATAAATGGTTTGTAAAATAATGATGGTACTTACTGTTGATTATACTAAATATTAATCAAAAATACACTTTTACATATATTTACGAGCTTATATTTAGATTAAAATTATTTACATAAATCGATTATAATTTTATCGATTATACAATTATAGTACCAAAAACTTATTTTCGTGATTTCTTTTTTCTCAGAAAGCGGATTAAGCTAATATTTTGAACTTTGAAATAGAAAAATTGTATCATTTTTTTGAACCATACTTCAACCCTTTACATTTGGGCCCAAAAATCCCACTCTCCTTTGCTTACTTTGGGGTTAGATCAATTCATCTAGTTTGTTCAGCAATATTTATTTATTATTATTCTATAGGTGCATGTAATAAAAAGGTAAAGTAAATATTTAAAAAAATTAAAAGTAAATCGTTTAAAAATATTGTCGAGCGCCATTGTCATTCGAACCTAAATATGAATGAAGAATACAAGGATGCCACGATTAAACAATAACTGTAAACTGTATTGCAAATCGGTTCAATAACGTGTACATTTCAACACGATACCGAATTTTACATAAATATTATTGCATTGCGTGTGCAATGAGTGAACCCAAACATAGCCATATACACAGTGAAGAATAACGTGTTCCGTTAATTATTTCAATAATTTGACTGCTTTGTTGCTCTACTTTTTATTATGGGTTACATAAAGTTACATACATAGGTTATAAAAAACTAAGTGTTATAAGGTTAAGTGTTTTTCTATATGGGACAATTTTGATAGCAGCCTGGATACGAGCGGTGGTGAATTAACACTCACGTGCTGTATAAAAGGTCCCGGTTATTCCAAAAATCTAAAGTATAGTTGGTGGTAACATTGCTGTAAAAAACCCAAGATACACAATGAGTGTCTCAAAAACGTCCTCTGAAAAGGAGGGCACAATTTTAAATTATGCGCTCATTTCAAATAGAATCGCGCCGATCGTGACACTGTCAATTTTATTACCTTTTGTACATTGCTTTGTAAAAACAACTATAAATCTTGCGCTTAAGATTAAATATGCAAAGACATATTATGTTTTTGCCACACCTATAACTACTTATGTGAAATTAGCGACAGTTTTGAGTGTCAGTTTTGTTCGGGACTGTGTATCTCGGACTTTTTATATCAATGGATGGTAGTCTCCTATGTCTTGCTCAGGTGTATGGTACTGTAACACCTCCTTGGTGTTGCAATTTATTGAGCCCTGGCCACTTGTTTAATTTTAATTTGAATGTTTATTTTTAATACAAAGTACAATATTTAGTTTGTTTATATAAGATTGCAAACAAGCAACCATCGCCCATAGACACCAAAAATATTAATGATGCATTGCTATCTTGTGGCAAGGTTTTGCACATGCATAAGTTTACCGGCTACCTTAGCCTCCAAAC
Organism: Apodemia mormo; assembly: GCA_036924255.1. Taxonomy (NCBI): domain Eukaryota; kingdom Metazoa; phylum Arthropoda; class Insecta; order Lepidoptera; family Riodinidae; genus Apodemia; species Apodemia mormo. The sequence continues at coordinate 35,355,112 of JAUPFN010000008.1, read as the reverse complement.
CGAAACAAGACAGTGACCAGCACTGACGCTATTGCGGCAGGAACAGGTGAGGCGGTGGTACCAGTTCCGGGCGAGACAATGCAGAACTCTACCAACTAGTAGCCACGATGTTAGTGACTCGCCAATCGGTTACCTTTTACGACCTGCCTGGTAGAACGGCAGTTGGCCTATTCTTCAAAGGAGCTCGGAACCAACACGGGGTTTTTGTTAAGAGAATTGAATTGTTGGTCCAAGAGCTGGCGACGAATTTTGGGAAGGTAATTTTAGCAGATTGGAATTGCGAAAATATATAATTTCGTCAAATGGCGACAGCGAGCCTGCGAGATTAGTAGAGCGTTTGCGGTTATTTCACTACTGCGCAGTATACAAAATTTGCAAAAAAAAATCCATAAAAGTTATTTTTAGCAACTTGATTTTTATTTCATCTTTTAATTAAGTTTTTTTAGAATTCGAAAAAAAATATGCCAGAAATTTTTGACGGTTTTAAAGTACTTCCGACACCTTTAAACACATTTAACGAAAGTTACCAATAATTTTATTTTATATTTAATTATTTATTTAACATTTAAATTGTCAACAACAAAATATATCATAAATAAATAAAAAGGACCTTTTCCAAATTCGTCGAGAGCTCCCGGACTATGTAAAATGTCTTGAATACATGCAAATGCAAGAGGAGTCCTCCGGGGGTCAGCTCAAGAATTTCATTTATTCGGAACAGACGTCCGATCAAGACTCTTGATATATATGTATAGGCGATAATTGTCTCTTTCCATCAGGAGAGCCATTTGTTTGCTTGCTATCATTTATACAGAAAATGCGCTCATAAAGATTACCGCGTATACAGATGACTGTTCTCTCTACCATCCTTATATTATATTTAATTGAGTAAATTTTATATATCGATAGGTCCTACGTAAGCTATCGTTACTTAAAAAATGCGATTTTTGATTTATTTATGAAAATGACTCCGGATTTATAGAGATTTTAATAACACGAAGAATAAAAATGAAGGAGCATAGGCAAAAATGTATGGAAGCTGGTAAACCTTGCAATAACAATGAGTCATGTAAATATAGAAGGGTAATATTATGTATTAGGAAAATCCAACTTCTAATAAAAATTTCATTTTTATTCTTCGTGTAATTAAAATATCTACAATGTGGAATCATTTTCATAAATAAATCAAATCGCATTTTTAAGTTACAACTTACTTAGGACCCGTCGATATACTGCACCAAAATAATTGATATATGAAGTATAATACCCAAAATTTAACCCTATTACATTTTTAGTAAGTAAATAACTAGTACCACAATATTATGTTCCTGTAAAAAAAAGTACAACATGAAAATAGCGCAGAAGATAGGAGATTGAAAAAGATGAGGCAACAAATGTAATCTATACATATAATAAAATCGTAGGAAAGTCAAAACTGTACATTGAATATTTTTTTAAATAATACTTGGGGCGTGATCTACAATCGATATAGAAGCCAAAAATATAGTTTTTAGAATTTTGTCTGTTTGTCTGTATGTCTGTTTGTCTGCTTGTCTGTATGTATGTCCGGGGTAATCTCAAAAAGTACTGCATGGATTTACTTCAAATTTTGCATGAATATTACTAACAGGTCGGGTCAATATATAGGCTACATACTATCATGCTATCACCTAAGGGGGAGGAGCTGTGCGGAGTAAACGAAGTCCGCGCGGACGAAGTCGTGGGCAACAGCTAGTAAATAATAAATTGAGATTAAAAAATGTGAAGTAGTTGTTATGAGGGTGAAATATTAATATGGAATTTTTTATTGTTGACTTACTTGCCTTCTTTTATTTGTGTAGTAATTAACGTGGATGAATTTACGATAACAAGTAGCAAATCTATGTTGCAAATTATACCTGAAATTACTGCACCAATAAGATGGACCCCACGTGCATCTTGAAGCACCCAACAAGGTATCTGTAATAAAAATATATTTTTAAAAAACTTAACAATAAAAGCGAAAACAATTATTTAAAGAAATAAACCGACTTCACATATTAACTATACTCATTATCTCCAAAACTACTGGAACCGATGTTGAAGAAACTTAGACTTTGGATTGTCCTTATTATTTATTGTATTTGTGGTTACAGGAATATCCATTCAGTGAAAATATTTGGTATCTATTTCCGTTTAAGAATTAGAGTATTGTGGAAGACAGGTAAACAGCGGAGGTTTATTTACAGGGTTCCATTTTTCATCCTTTCTATTCATAAACCTAAATACAAAAAACATTTAAGGACTGGAATATAATTAGGTAAAACAGGAACATTAAATTTACAATTGTCGCTATCTTGGTCTGTAATTCTTCATCTTAAAACTTTAAAAAATTCTTAGGGAAGAAGTCTTACGAATTTCGCTCTGTTCAATATAAAAAGGAAATCATAAAAATCGTAACGACGTAGGATACGCAAATAAGAACAGACGAGAATCGTTTTTTATAAAAAGTCGAATTACAGAACTAATTATAAGTCGTTATATTTTACACTTTTCATTCGTCGGCATTTGGTGAAACACTACTGTTTCACAATAACTTATTGTGAAACAGTACAAGAGTATTAATTGGTAAATACTGTACATTTAATTTTAAATATACATAATAATTAGAAAATTCCTCTGACAGCATTAAAGTTTCGATAAACACGATTGATTTTATAATAAACTTATCTATAGGGATCGTGAATGGTCACACAGTGCAAAAATAATAATTGCTTTTTACTGATTAAAAATATTAAACATTCTAGCTTCAGTATTTGTACCCACTAACTTACATCTTATCAAAATGTTAAAAGCATCTCGTACAGATAAGTTGAGGATAATGAACCCTAATTAACAAATTAAGTCATAAGTTAAGAAGCGACGCAAATCTGTAGTTCACTATTGCTGTATCACTATGAGTAAACAGTTAAACAAGTTACAAGACTCATGTCAAGGGGATGGGTCAGTGTGCGCAGATAATGCTCGCATGATTTCATTAAATACTTGATTAATTTGCAAATAAAGGTAATTTGTATCATATTTGCTAATAAATTATAGACAAAGACGTATGAGATATATATATATATATATATATATATATATATATATATATATATATATATATATATATATATATATATATATAGAGAATTTGCATATACTCTGTAATTGTTTTGACGGGCAAAAAAAACACAATACATTTCAGTCTGGAAGAATAGAAGAATAGACCATATGGGGGACATTCAAATGGACATCCATATGGGGAAATTTGACTCGACCCCCTCCCCCCTGGAGGGGGTCGAGTCAAATTTCACGTAAACATACGTGGGGGAGGTGGTGGTCCCGGTAAATATCAATTATTTTCTGCATGAAAATATGTGATAGATATAGTGAGAAATCTGGGTAAAATTTTGCAAGTGTGCCATTCCAACCAGTTATCGCTTCTAACGAGTTGGAATGGCTAAATCAGAGCGAGGTTTAAGGGGCAGAATTTTTTACTGAAAACTACATAGACATTTCGGTTTCAGTAGCTTCAATAGTTAAAAGTGTAACACCACACATGAGTCTCCATGAACCGCATTAGACTTACGATTTTTTTTATTTTAAGTGTTTCCTCATTGTGATTCTATGCCACGTTGTTAGAATCTTAAATACTACTTAAAACTTAGCTTAATTAAAAAAATATGTGAGTAAATAGTTTTTCTAAATAAATATAATATAATCAAGTATAAAATAACTTATTTATATTAAAAATATGCATTTAAAAAAATCTCACATATGATTCAGATAGGGAGTTGTGAGCAAAATTTCACGATATCTTACCATGTCACCATGGGGGGAGGGTTGAAATAGTGCCAAGTGGCGAACGATGGGTTTTGCCAGTCATAACTATTGAGCCTACTGGGTGGGTTCTGCATTATCTCGTCCGGGTCTGATAAGTATTCCTGCCGCAATAGCGCCAGTGCTTGTCACAGTCGTGTTTTGTTGTTTGGTGATTAAGGTAACCTAATTTATGCATGATCCCGCCGAAAGAATAGCAACGCACCATTAAAATTTTTGGTCTATATTCGATGGCTGTATCTTTCCATCAGAGGAAACATGTGCTCCTTCGCTATCTGATGATGCAAAGTCACAAGGCTCGTGTCAAGGGGATGGGTCAGTGTGCACAGATAATGGTGGCATGATTTGTTTAATTACTTGATAAATTTGCAGATAAAGTTACTCTGTTATATGTTATTTGAAGTAAAGTATCATCACGCCCGTTTCCCTTGCGTGGTAGGCAGAGTAAAGCGAAGATCTATAGACTTTTCAGTTCACCACGATCGACGGCTTTATGTGCTCAACCGTGGCGAGGTTGGTAGCACCTAGAGTAAAAGTAATCCCTTACTGTCTTGAAATTATTGATTTTCGAGAAAACCTCGGAAAAACTTAAAAAACATTTGCGCTTCAAAATCTAACTCGGGACCCCATGATCTAATTCAAATAGGCCAAATAAGCCCTAAGCCACGAATCATTTTTGAGATTAGATCCGGAAAAATCCCAATAACTCATTTGGCCGGGTAATGAATACGAGACCTATCATCTGAGCCGAATAGGCTAACTTCTAGACCACGAGTGCTTGCCAATTCGGCTCCGATCATAAATTCTAATTAAATTTAAATAATTGTAATAATAAAGCAGTAATAATACTTGGTATTTGTATAGCATCATCATTGTTTTTATTATTAGCACAGGTGTAATAAAGATACGAAAATAGATACCACTTGTATAGCAAAATGTCATAAATAGGTAATATTTTGTTATTATCAATGGTTATTGTAACAGAATTTCACAAAACTTTAATTCGTAATTTTTAGCTGCGAAAGTGATAGTTTTAAGATATATTAAAGAAAGTATTTTACATGTATTTATACTATCATGTAAATATGTAATTTCAATATCTATACATATAATAAAATCGTAGAAAAGTCAAAACTGTACATTGATTATTTTTTTTTAAAAATACTTAGGGCGTGATCTACAATCGATATCGAAGCCAAAAATATAGTTTTCCGAATTTTTGTCTGTTTGTCTGTATGTATGTCCGGGGTAAACTCAAAAAGTACTGCATGGATTTTCTTCAAATTTTGCATGAATATTACTAACAGGCCGGGTCAACATAATACCTACATATTATCACGCTATCACCTACGGGGGAGGAGCAGTGCGGAGTAAACGAAGTCCGCGCGGACGAAGTCGCTGGCAACAGCTAGTATTATATAAATTACGTGTCACGTTTTTTATCCGCTTTACTACTGTGCCGATTTCAATGAAATTTTGTAGATATTTACTGTTTGGTCCACTTAAAACTTAAAAGATTATGTACTCCATTTTATGCAAATAAAGATATTATTATTATTATATCAATTACCCCCCCCCACCCCCCACACTCCCCTGTCAAGAACCCCCCAAAATATTCAAGACAAGTAATTTGTATGGTAAAACAACGTTTGCCAGGTCAGCTAGTGTCTGTATATACATTTTTTTAGTAAAATTTCTATAATAATAAACAAGGAAATGACTAGTCTGGTGGAGAAAGGCAACCTCTACAACCTAGACCCCAATTAGTGCCGTGCTATCCTTATGGCGGGGTCTTAATGTTACATAAATTTATGCATGTGGCATTAAATCTTTTCACAAGATAGCAACGCACCGTTAACATCTTTGGTGTCCACTATGCATTCCAAGTTCCAACTAAGAATAGGACTGTCAGAATGACATATTGCTCCGCATTTTACAAAAACTTCGTAAGCGATGAGTAAGGTGTGCAAAAAATTCTAACAAAGAAATACTTTAAATATATTTTCATTCTAATTGGTATATTTTTTACTTAGCTTCCCATCAGATCATGTATTAAAATATATATAAAATGTATTAAAATATGGTGGAAAATAACTAATACGACTTTTATATATATAGATGAACGGCTAGACTGATATATTTTACTGTTTTTTTTTATTGATGAATATTATATTTTAATACTTTTTAGTCTATTCTGTACAACAGGAATCCAAACCCACAAAAATTGCAACAAAATTGGCCCTGTCGTTTTTGACTTATAAGTGGTGTAAATAACACGATTTTTTTATATAATATATAGAACAGCTAGACTAATGTCTATTACTAATTTTTTATTGATGAAAATATTATTATAAAACGTTGTTATTCAATAAATTAACAACATTTTTTGAACAAATATTTTTTTGCTGAAATTACTAAGTTCACACTTATGGTATGAAGTTGATAACAAGCAAGATCCTATTCTTAGTTGGAACGCATAGTATAAACGATTGTTGCTCTTTCCACCAGGAGACCCATCTACTTGTTTGCTATCTTATGATATAAAAATAAACATGCATAAGTTTATAAGCAATAATTTACAAGCAATTATTTTTGCACTGTGACCATTAACAATCTCTACTTAGAGTAATAACGCTTATTACTCTATGAATCCCTATAGATAAGTTTATAAAATCAATCATGTTTAAACATGATCTTTATCGAATTTTTAATTAAAATATGTTCAAGCCCGTATCTCTGAAGAGGTAGGCAGAGGTACGACAAGTGTACCCACAAGTAGCCGAAGATACTTAGACCTATAATGTGATAGGTGGCAAGCCTATCGCCAACCGGGCACTTATCCAATCCCGGGCAACGTTGTTTTTATCAGAATACCTACTGAAAACACATTGTTGATTTGACACATAGGTATTTGCAAAAATGGTATCGTTTTACTTAATTTTATTCCAGCGCTAGGGTTCCGTACATATAAATTAAGAAATGGATCCCTGTTAATATGTCTCCGTTGTCTGTTCGTCTGTCTCAAGCCTCTACGTCTTGAACGGAAATAGTATTTTTTTGTCGAAAATTTGCGCAAAAAGCGTGTTACTATGGCCGCCGACTGCAACATATAAGTATTTTTATTTTTCACAAATTACACGAATTGAACTAACTCCACAGTAAGCAAATTATTTGCTCGTATTACGGGTGTTAGTCAACGATACTAATACATAGAAATACATATATAAATACCGTTACATACAAAATAAACAGTCAACCCATAAAAAACACATTACAAATATTAGTCCCCTTCGGGAATCGAACCCGAGTCCCACCGATTCGTAGCTAGTTTTGCTAACCACTAGACCAACGGGGCAATCAAATTAATTAAACAAATCATAAAAGAGTTCCGAGTAGAATGTCCCTATATAAGATCCTTAGTTAACAGCTCGGTGGTACGGAATACTACGGATGCAAGTACGAATCGGCTTGACCGACTTTTAAAATTCAAGGCAAAATATTGTTGTGTATGACCGACTGAAGTATTACTTAAAAACAAGTTACGGGTATTAATATTTATCGGTCAAGAAATAAAATAAGCAATAATCGTTACCAGGTTGGTTAAGTTAGTTGTAATGCGGCGTTGAGAGTAGGTACTACTCATCTCGATAAACAAACAACCGGTGAATCGGTTCACTCCGTACACCGCGCAAGTGAACCGGCGTGATGTTACTTTTATTCTCAGTGCGTGTTAACTGTTAACACCACCGGGACTTACTGCTATAGTTTTTGCTATTCCTGCCGCAAGTTATTCTATACATCATAAAATAGCAAACAAACAGATGGGTCTCCTAATGGAAAGAGTCAACCATCACCTATAGACACCAAAGATGTTAATGGTGCGTTGCTATATTGTGGCGAGGTCTAATGCCACATGCATAAGTTTACGGGCTACCGTACCCTCCAAACCGGAACACGACAGTGACATGCACTGACACTATTACGACAGGAATAAGTAAGGCGGTGGTATCAGACCCGGGCAAGACAATGCAAAACTAGTAGCCACGATGGTAGTAACTGCTATAGCCAATCGGTCGCCTTTTACGACCTGCCTGACAGAACGGCAGTTGGCCTATTGTTAAAAGGAGCCCGGGACCAACAAGAGGGAAATGTAAATGCTCATCATTATATTTTTAACGTCAGAGCCTGCTACTGACATATTCCATTTTTGAAGAATAGGTAATCATTACATTACATCCCCGACACATAGACGGCAAGATATTGATATCTTTGGTATCACCTAATCATAATATCAACAATACGGTGATGATTTTCATCAATGAGCCATTTATTTACCAAGTACAACAAAAACTTTAAAATTATAAAAAAAGTCACAAAATAAACGTTTATAAATAACGAATAATGAAACAAACTAAATAATGCAAACTTAATTAATATTTAAGTAATGCAACTTACGTGTATTGGCTGGTTTAGAGGGCTTCTGCGCCTGTAACAAAATAATCTATATTATTAATAATAATAATAAATGCGAAAGTTTGGATGTTTAGATGGATGAATGTTTGTTACACAATAACGCAAAAACTACTGAACGGATTTGGATGAAATTTGGTACACAGGTAGATGATGATCTGGAATAGCTCGAAGACTACTTTTATCCCAGGTGTATAAAAAATTAGGTGATCACACGGCATTCGCCAAAAAATATTATAATGCAGCTGACTGCACGCTGCAGCTAGTAATAAATAAATATAGCAGGACCATTTTTTATTTTAATTACAAAAACACTTGTACCCGCCTAGTACTTAAAATCAAAATGCAAAACACAAAAGCACACAATTTACGCACTCAACGCACGTTTCACTTCGCATCCGAAGCATCTTCAGGAGACGCGAACTACTACACTCGACGAGAACCGCAGTAGAACAATGGATTTCCACATAGTAACAACGCCTGAATCTATAAAATACTTATTTTTATTAAAATAAGAAAAATATCGTAGTTTAAAGTGCCCCATTTGAGCAACTTCCACTTAAATCAAGCAAATATTTTGAAAATTTATGTAACAATATCTATAAAATAATGACACATATTTATTTATAGTAAAGTGGTATTAAGCTACCAAATAATGCATTTGACGATCGGACAGGGTTTTCTTTACATACTATATGTATAATAGAAGAAAGAGAATAAAGAAACAGTGGTGGGTTCATCTTTATTAGGCCGTTCGCTGTAAGACAATTCGTCAAAATATACGACGATCTAAGGAGAAAATCCGGATAAGTTTTTTAGCAATGTGAGGATGTCCTTTGATGAGTTGTTGTAACAAGATACAATATTAAAAAAAATCAGCCAAACGGACAGCAGGTGGTACCTTTATAGAAGTTTACACATTTTGTTGGTAGCGGCGACTGGTTGCGCCGCCCTGGTATCTGGATAAAATATAACCCTAACGGTATAGAGCATCGCTGGACAAATTACATGAGTTGATCTACACCCGCAAATCATTATTTGCTTGTGATATAGTAAATGACACTTACATAGATACATAAATAAATTAAATAAACAATTAAACCTGAAATAAAAATCTTTGCTTATCACACAAAAGTATGTCCCTGTCTCAATAACTACGTACAAAATTACGACGGGACCGTCATCTATACAAATAAATACAACTAGGGTGTACACAAAAGAACAGCACAAAATTTCAGCAAGCAGTATTTTTAAAAAGGTACAAAGGGCGAGCTTATCTCTAAAAAAGAGATTTCTTACAGCCAACCCGGTAAAGTGAAATACTTGACCATAAATTTAAGTCGAAGTGTACAATATACTAAAAATATTTAAATACATCTATTAATGAAACCTAAAGTACTTCAGCAATATAAAGACAGGCACTTAAATTATTTACAGTGTTAGGTATCTACTAAAAATTAAAACAATATATATATATATATATATATATATATATATATATATATATATATATATATATATATATATATATATATATATATATATATATATAACTACTGTGAAACATTAAATGATATTAACCTCTCGAAATGAGTATGTGTTGCTCAAAAAAAATAGGAACTCATAAGATCCATTTAAAAAAAAAGAAAAAAAAAATTACAAATTATATTAATGTGGAATAGACAAATAATGATTCCTTAGATTGCATTTAAAAGAATTTATAGATTGACTCATGCGAACTTGAAGTGGTAATGAATTCCAATGTCTTATTGCCTAAATCGTAAAAGAGTTAAAGAAAAAACTGGAATTATGAGATGGAAAACGGAGAAGATTGCTGACATTAGTACTACAAGTAGAATCAGGAGGATGTAAGTAGTTAAACGAATCATGTAGATAAGCAGGAGAAGAAGGGTTAGATAAAATGTCATAGAGTAAGCAAAGGATATGAGTGTTCCTATGCAAACGTATCGGAAGCCACTTAAGTTGGGTTCTAAACTTGGATATATGGTCAAACTTTCGAAGACCAAATATATAACGAATACAGGTGTTTCCTTAGCCTAATATTATTAATATATAATTAATAGCCTATATATAATTAATAGCCTTTCGAACTTATCCACAAGCACTTCCGTAGTATCCAAGAAACATGAATCAGCATAATCTAATATCGGTAAAATAAGCGTTTGCATCAAGGAAATTTTAGTTTTTAGGGGTAGAAAATTTTGGAGGCGCTTTAAAGAGTGAAATGCGTAGTGTACTCTTTTACTGATCTGATTTATATGTAAATCCCAAGATAAATCCGCAGCTATAGTAACCCCTAGATATTTAACAGAGGAAGCAAATGGAATTGGGGTCCCGAGGTAAACTACTGGTGGAATATGTAAATCTGAAAGCACTTTGCACATATACCGGCTACCAACTATTACAGCCTGGGATTTCTGTACATTCAGCTGTAAGCCGAAGGCCTTGGCCCAAGGAGCAACTTTGCTAAAGTCATTATTAATTAGATTTATAGTGTTAGCTACATCCATGATACAAGAGCGACGATAAATTTGGAGGTCATCCGCGTATAAATGCATATAGATGTATACACAGTACTATACCAAAATAATTTTTTTTTTACAATTTTTGTCTGTCTGTTTGTTCCGGCTAATCTCTCGAACGGCTGGACTGATATTAACGCGACTTTCACTGGCAGATAGCTGATGTAATAAGGAATGACCTAGGCTACTTTTTTAGAAAATTTTCCACGCGGACGATGGCGCGGGCACAACTAGCAATAAATATATATTGAAAATTACAAGCACTGACGCTATTACGGCCAGTAACAAGTAAGGCGGTTGCACCATATATGCGGGCGACACGCTGGAAACCTTTCCCACCAAATGAGACGTTGACAAAATACAAACACGATGCGAATAAAAACTAAATTATATCCTATTCTTCTATATATATAAAAATCAGTTGCTGTTCGTTAGTCTCGCTAAAACTCGAGAACGGCTGAACCGATTTGGCTAATTTTGGTTTTGACTAAATTGTTGGGAAGGTTTAAAAGGTGAGAAAATATAGAAAAAAATAAGAGTAGTTAAAAAGGCAGAACAATGTTTGCCGGGTCAGCTAGTCATTAATAATTATACTTACGCCTTCAATAATGCTGTTAACTTTGTCATTATTGCACATTTCAATCAAACGGCACATAGTTTCGGGGCTCGCATCTGAAGACAGAACGTGGCCGAAGTACTGCTCCAAGTCATTGGTATTCTCCTTGCAAAACTTGGTGAGCTCTGGATACTGGACATCTCTGCACTCAGAGCTGATCCGAGTAGCAATGTATTCCTGCATTACAAAAAATATTAAGATATATCTGGAGCTGTAAATAAAAAGGTGCGATAAAATGCCTACACTAGATAACAATCAGATGGCTCTCCTGATGGAAAAATAAACCATCGACTACAGACGCCAAAGATGTTAATGGTGCGTTGCTTTATTTGTGGCGGGGTCTTAATGCCACATGGATTTTTACCGGCCATTTTACCCCCTCCAAACCGGAACACGACAATGATAGGCATTGAGGCTATTGCGACTGGAATATGTAAGTCGATGGTACCAAATACCCGGGCGAGACGATGCGGAGCTCTACCATATAGTAGCCAGTAGTCACGACGGTAGTGACACGTATAGCCAAACGTTCACCTTTTATCACCTGCTTGGCAAATCGGCAGTCCTGAGTCTATTCTTTATAGAAATCCGAACCAACATGGAGGACTTCTGCAAAATTATATTAGTACTAGTTGTTTCTACTCGCAATTTAGTTCACGTAGATAGCAGTATCTCTCGCCCAGTTACTTTGCGGGACAGGCAAAGTAAACCGAACGTTAATAGACTTTCCAGTTCACCATAATTCACCGATTTGTCGGTTGGCGAGATGAGTGGTGATCCCCGCACCTTTATCACCCCACCGCATTTTTCTGACCAGGTAGCGATTATGGACTATTTCTAGCGACAAACGGGAACGACGGATTTACGTGTCGCTTGTTTGCTATCTAATGATAAAAGGATTTTCCAAATCAATTAACATTTAGCCGAATTCTGAGATAGCAAAACATAAAAAATACATCAAATTGAGAATCTTTTTGGGAAGTCTGTTGATAAAGACACTACTAACGATGTCGTGGCGAAAAGTAACGAGATATCATCGAGCCCGAGTAAATCCTTAAAGAACTCTAGCATGGCATCGGTAAGTTCTACAGACAATGGCTGGCCTTAATTCGCCTATTACGATCTGTTTGGTAAGAAGTCTGATGGTCAAATCTTCAAAAGCGGCCTGGACCAACACAGACTGAAATGCTGGCCATCTGTCAAACGTATATCGTTGGATTATCGTAGGTGTATTAGTTGCAGCACTGCCTAGTCATTCAGTGATAAAGGTATAATGTTATTTATTTTAATATTTATCTACTGTTTACACAGGCTGACAGGTATTTAGTACCTACTCTATTCTGATACAAAATACGTATAAAAATAGGTACTTAAATTTTGACATCATAATCGATACTAATATTATAAATGCGAAAGTACTCTGTCTGTCTGTCTTCTTTTGTCCTAAATCACGGAAACGATTTGGATGAAATTTGGTACAAAGATAGATTGAGACCTGAGAAAGGAAATAGGATGTTTTTTATCGCAGAAATGATACGGGAACGGGAACTACGCGGGTAAAACTCCTGATTTTTTTCCACGCGGGCGAAATCGATGGCACAGCTAGGTTTCCAATAAAAATGTTTAGAACGGATACCCGCGCACGGCGCATAGAAGTTCGTCGTTTACAAACGGCCATTTACAGAGCTCGCAACTAACGAGTGTTAGTACATCGTGCAGTGACCATACTTTTTAAATATTTTTACACTAATTTCGTACAGGTTTACTATGTGCTTAAGGAATATTTTCTTATTATTATATTTTTATTGTTTTTTTTTATATCATAAAATAGCAAACAAGCTGGAACAAGATGGAAAGAGTCAACCATCGCCTATAGACACCAAAGATGTTAATGGTGCGTTGCTATCTTGTGGCGAGGTCTAATGCCACATGCATAAGTTTATCGGCTACCTTACCCTCTAAACCGGAATACGACAGAGACAAGCGCTGACGCTATTGCGGCGGGAATAGGCAAGGCGGTAGTACCAGACCCGGGCGACACAATGCAGAACTCTACCACGTAGTAGCCACGATGGAAGTGTCTCGCAGAGCCAATCGGTCGCCTTTTACAACCTGCCTGGCAGAACGGCAGTTGGTCTATTCTTCAAAGGAGCCCGGATCCAACACGGCGGAACTTCTAGTCACCGCCGTGGTCAAGTGGTCCGGTGTCGGAGTCGAACACATGAGGTCCGGGTTCAATTCCCGGGTCGGGCAATTTTAAAAAAAAGCGTTTTTTCATATGTTCTACCAATACGACGCTGAAGATAACTAGTATGCTATTAATCTTCGGCACTGGTGAAACTGCATTTTGATTTTAATTATAAAACTATTATACCGGTTTCACTACATATCGTTATAGCGTTTTTTCAGTTTTCTGATTTAAAAAAATAACGTTGCTCGGGATTAAAAAAGTGCCCGGTTGGCGATATGCTTGCCACCTATCACATTGAGGGACTTAGTATCTTCAGCTAATCGTGGGTTTACTAGTTGTACCTCCGCCTACCTCTTCGGAGATACGAGCGTGATGATACTTTTTTATTTTTTACTTATGACCATTAACTATCGTGTCATCCAATAATAATTGCACAATAGTTTTCAAGTCAGCCTGTACTATAAATTCTTGTTTATTAATTTTACTTAAATGAGGAAATTTTAGCATGTATAGGTCATCGTATTAGTCATAGATCGATGAATAATAGAGGTTTAATCCTTAGCAGGAAACCAAGCCTTTGATTATTTAATACTAGACGAAAACCCGGCTTTGCTCGCAAGCCTCATAATACGCAATCTTATAACTCAAATAGTAGACATTAAAACGTAGCAACACTGTAGTGACGTCTTCTTTAAGTATTACTACTTGTATACGTTGGAAATACGTACGTAAAGACAACACTATAATGTTGTTATTTTTTAATTTCTACTCTTTTATGAACATAGAGAAAATAAGTTTCACGATAATCTGCGCTCCGTTCTACGAAAATTTAATAAATGCTCACGCCATCTACACCATATATTTGTAACCTTTAAAGAAATATGGCAGATTTGTCTATCAGCACCGTTAGAATTTTTATTATTTTAACAAAATACTCGACAATCCGAATTTTGCGTAATATGTTGTCGATTCAAAATTATTATTTTTTTACGCTTTATATTTTAGGTAAGGTTTCGATTAAGTTTACCATAACCCTTGACGAAATTATTAATATGGATTATTGCTACAAATCTATTCTATATTCTTATAATTTACTATCATCAAATTTATATAGAAAATGAGTGAATAGCGATATTATTTTCACATTCGTTCACATTTCACTGCCGTTCCGCCAGGCAGGTCGTAAAAGGCGACCGATTGGCTATCGAGTCACTACCATCGTGGCTACTAGGTGGTAGAGTTCTGCATTGTCTCACCCGGGTCTGGTACCACCGCCTTACCTATTCCTGCCGCAATAGCTTCAGTGCTTGTCGCTGTCGTGTTCCGGTTTGGAGAGTAAGGTAGCCGGTAAACTTATGCATGTGGCATTAGACCTCGCCACAAGATAGCAACGCACCATCAACATCTTTGGTGTCTTTAGGCGATGGTTGACTCTTTCCACCAGGAGACCCATCTGCTTGTTTGCTATCTGATGATATAAAAAAAAAAATTCATCAATGTGCTGTAAATTGCGAATTATTCACGAAATAGTCACTAATAAACCGCTGCCCGACTTGTTACATAAATATGAAGTAGGCTTTGATATAAAAAGGGAAGATACGTTACCTAGTCACAGCGCCTGGTCCTACAAAACTAGGTCCGTGGACACAGTGTCAAACAATCACGCGCGGGATCTCATATCGTACACTTATATTTTCCGACTGTTTTTACCCATTAAACACGCATCAAAATACCTTCTTGTAAATACAGCCAGTGTTATAATCACTCAAGGAAAAAAAATAACACACACGGGATTACTTTCCATTCGTAAGTACGGCTAAAACAATTTGTTTGAAAATAAGATTAAATTATTGTTTAGTTCGCCATGTTTTCTCACAAACATAATGAGATAGTACAATACAAAAGTAAGCGAGAAAAACGTAGTCTGCTACGTTCGTCGCATTACTTTGCGTTCGACTGACCGAGCTAGGATTAACAATTGCGATGTTAGAGCGTAACATATCTTCCCTTTTTATATCAATGGAAGTAGGATATTAATAAGGTTAGCACCCGTACTGTAATAACAAAGTAATGGTACATTACTTTGTTATACAGTACTTCAATTTATAATTTATGTACTATATATTTTTAAGGATTACGAAGTACGTATTATATTTACATTTAATTTGAGTTTAAGAAACTGTTTATATCATTTACTAAAAGAAACAACTATTCGACTATTTTTTGCGTGTAATAGAAATGAAACGGATAACATAACACAAGCCCTTAAGCGTAGTTTTCAATATCATTTCTATGAACTCAAATTTTTATTGTATCAAAATGGTAATAAAATTGAATAAATAAAAAGCTGTTATTTGTATAGAGCTTTTTCTGAGGAATACCAAGCGTAAGTTTAAACGAAACAGAGCGTATTTAAACTTAACTAATATCAAGTATAATTAGGTATTGCTAGAAGCTGCAAAAAGTATGTTTAGAAAACGAATAACACAGGCAATAATTAATACGTATGTATGTACTTTATTTTTCAATATTGTATTTTATTTTTTAATGCATAAAAAAGAAAATGTACTGTTTGTTAAAAAACGGTGGCAACCCTAATTACTAACCTAACAGGTTGCCTTTATATCCTTTAACTAGAAATAGAAGCCCGGGGACTCCGTCGCCAAGGACCTTGCCTGCCTTATTATTACAAACAAAAAATGTCTATTAACAATACTATTTAGAACTAGAGCGCTACCCGACTTCTTAGATAAATTTGCAGTAGGTTTGTTAGGTTGTCTCATTTAAAGCTGACCAAACAAATATCATACGAATATCTTGATGAAAAGAAATAATAGAATATTATTCTATCACTTTGTCATAGCTAAAATATATGGGTTTTTAATAATTTTCAAGATGAGATGAAAGAACGTAAAGATTCTATATTGCTGACATACAACGATGGGAACGATCAGCAGTTTTCAAATCGTAAAATGGTAACTAAAAACTTTAAATTATTTAAGTTCCTTGTTATTGTAGCTTGAAAAGTTGTCTATTAAGTACAATTTTCGCTTCAGAAGATATACATTCACATAAAAATTATAAGTCTTTACATGTGTGTGAGATGTTTTCTAGTTGAACTTTGTAGGGCACTGTCATCCTCCATTCGCCTAAATCAATACAGGTGAATTTAGGCGAAACTTATATAGATTCAAGGAACATAAAAAGAGAGATGATCCTACTACAACACACTGCCGTTAGGAATTAATTATTGCGCATTGGAAATTGGGTAACTTTTCAGGAGAGATATAAAACCGAATTGTAACTAATGTTTGCATTAATATAAACTGTATAAACCAAACTTATTTAACTGTTTCTTAAGCAACAGAATATGATAATATTAATATTATTTAACAATAATCTAACTGTAAATTAGTTAAAATTCGGTTTTATATCTCTTCTGAAAAGTTACACAATTTCACATTCGCGATAATGAATGCCACACGACGACACGCTGTTATAGTAGGATCATCTCTCTTTTCATGTCATGGAATAGCAAACAAGCAAATGGTTCCCTTTGTGAAATGAGATAACCATCAACTATAGAAATAAAATATGTTAATGGTTCGTTGTTATCCATGTGGCGGGAATGAACTTACATAGATCCTTGCACATTCACTCTTTCAATCGATTACAGCTGGACGCAAATGTCGTATATTATTGCCATCAAAATTTAAAGTAACTAAGCGAAATATTACCGCTTTCGACATTACGGCGTTATGCAATTTACGTCGGGCCCCGCGTTTACTGTTTAGCAACAATAATGACTAAACGTTCATAACAAGGTAGCTGAGAAAACAACACATTCAAAACTTTTTGCTAATTAGTAATTATCAACTGATTATTACGCGGAAACCCAGAGAGTTATTAAAATATTTACACATGTTTGTCATGTTCCATCAATGACAACACTCGGTGATTTTTCTTTAAAATAAATTCTTAAAATGAAAAAATAAATTCTCTTCATTACTTCTTCCCCCCCCCCCCCTCTCCCTCGGTTCTTCGTCATTCGACAACAACCTTCATTAGTTACTTCTGCATAATGTAGTTATCTAATTGTAAAATAATTATTAAAATCGATTTAGTATTATATTATATTTATATTATACTAGCTGTTGCCCACGACTTCGTTCGCGCGGACTTCGTTTACTCCGCACAGCTCCTCCCCCTTAGGTGATAGCGCGATAATATGTAGCCTATACGTTGACCCGACCTGTTAGTAATATTCATGCAAAATTTGAAGAAAATCCCCCGGACATACATACAGACAAACAGACAACAATTCTAAAAACTATATTTTTGGCTTCTATATCGATTGTAGATCACGCCCCAAGTATTCTTTTTAAAAAATATTCAATGTACAGTTTTGACTTTCCTACGATTTTGTTATATGTACCTACAGATATTTAGTAGATTGTGACTAAAAGAAGTGGAAAAATATTTTCACTTTCAAATATTCCCAATCATATATCTATCATTTGTGCCTCCAACACTACAATTTTCTTGTAGGTATGTAATTGTAATAATCATAATCCAACCATTTTAACACGCACGGGTCACGGGTGACGTGTCTTCTATCTTGTGACTACTGTAATATGTTATGTTACAGACAACTTCAATACTGTACTTACATTATTAACAAGGTCTTTAACATCCTTCAACTGCCTAAACAAATGAATAAATTTGTCGGACACATGATTGGACACGATCGACTCAGTCCTGTTCACCCATTCTGTGCCTATGCAATGACCGACGGCTCCGCAATCAGCTGCTTTTCTGTCAAAAATGAATATGTGTTATTAATTGCGATCTGTGAATCATTGAGATCTGAGAGGCATTACTGCATAAGCTTACGTTACCTTCAAAACCGCAAAAAGAGAGTAATAAATTAAGCATTGACGCTATTGCGGTAGTAAAAAGTAAGGCGGTGATGTCAATCTGAGCGACACGTCGCGTCACCCAATTTGTTTTAGGAGCTATCTGACAAGACAGGCGATGGTACTCTCCGGCAGTTTTTAGAGGGCGAACAAAGGCAACTAACGATGAAAAATGGAAAAGTACTCGGTACAACACGGCGTACGCAATAATGAAGTAGGTATATACTACCTGCCATTTGGCCGGGTGTTCACAAAGACTAGCAAATGCTTATTATATAATACCATTGTAACCATTAGATGGTAGAATTCAAGAACAACTCGTGTAGGTAGGTGAACACCGCCAAAGGATTTCCTACCGCTACAGTCAATTTAAATGTAGTGTACCGGCTTTGATGATTTTACCGGTATACTTAGATATTTTATATCATAGCAGCGCATAATTAAAACATTTCACAACAGCGAAGTCACCTGCTTTTTAGATCGTAGGAATATAAAAACTGATGGGTCTCAACTCAATATAAAAACTGGTGGGGGGAGACAACAATTCATATTCTGTCATGGTCACAACATGGTGCGTTGTTATCCTAGAGGCGGGGTTTTCATGCCACATGCACAAGTTTGCCGGCTACCTTGCCCTCCAAATCGGAACACGTCAGTGACAAGCATTGATGCTTTTGCAGCACGAATGGGTAAGGCGGTTGTATAAGACCCGATCGAGACTACCTCAAAAAAAATGAAACAAAAAAGAAAATTATGAATATATTCGAAAGACCAGATGCCTTTCTTTACATTATACATTCTGATACCCCTTTCTCTCGATCATCCTCAAATCTCAATAGGCAGACAGTGTGAAACGTATTTGCTGGTAGAAAAATGGTGATCACTATTGTATTTTAAAAGTACGACAACCGGAACTTCGAGCTGCTTACATCTATATAGGAAAATCCCTCAAGCACTTTACCCGAGACTGGCATCGAATCCTATTTTGATCTGAGTTATGGAACCCTCTCGATCTGAAAGATCAAAACCTCTCTTATGATCAACCACTAGACTTATTAGGCAGTCCTTACCTAGCTCTAAAAATGATAAGTTTACACTATGCTTCATAAACTTAAATTAAAGTAAAATTATTTTCAAAATGTTACTCACTTCAAACTTAGACACCAGTATTCGGGACCTTTGGAACATTCTTTAGGAATTTGCCGAGAAATGGACGAACCTGTAGAAAAAAAATTAATTAATATGTCATACGTATCTAACCCTCCAAAGCAAAGAAAAACTCTATAGTTAAAGTACGAGGGTGGATTGAAAAGTACTCATCCTAACACAGATCCATTCAATTCTAAAAATCAAATCTACCCACATTATATAGTTCAGTTCAGAGTAATTGTGTGAAGTTTGAAAAGTGTACAATAATTGGACGTAGTTACATGAAAAGGATTCAGTCCACGTAAAATCACTTTAGAAACATTAATATATCAATCTTTAGAAATACTGATGTTTGAAATTTGATAGATTTTGGTTTTAGTGTTTTTATTGAAGTGTCAGTATCAATAATGAACTAATTTTAATTCGGCAAAAGAATTCAGACTCCTTAACATTAAACTATATTACTAGTAGTAGCACCTCAGTGCTCCTTGATTCATTTTACTTAATCAGTTGGTAATATTGGTTGTAAACCAGGATTATTCAATTTATATCTTAATGTGCCATACATGGGGACTAGTTCTGACGACAAATAAAGTAAGCTATTTTTGGTTGGAATTTTTTTATTGGCCAATAGTATTGATATTTAGCATCAGTTTAGTGCACTTAACTCATTTTTCGCCATATTGTGGATTGGATCCTTTTCGTTTTACAACGTCCAATTCGTTGTGATTTTATATTTTTTTTAACAAAGCAATCGAACATACTTTCTGCAAATGGAGCAAATCGAGCAGCGTGCCGAAAGGCATCCATGATTATATGGTAAGTACATAAGGGAATTCCGCTCTGTCTTATTCATCCGTCAAAAATGGATAGCAGAATTCAAGCGTGGCATAGAGAGTGTGAAAGATGAAACCCGATCTGGAAGGCCTTGGACGTCCACTACTGACGAAAATATTAAAAAAGTACTTGATTTAATTATGGGAGACCGCAAATTAAAAATTAGAGAGATAGGCGAGATTATAGGCATCTCCTATGAATGAACACAAAATATTGTAGTCAACGAAGCGGGTTTCCACAAAGTGTCTGCGAGGTAGGTTCCGCGACTGCTTTCAATTGAACAAAATAGGCCGCGATTGACTATTTCACGTGAGTGTTTGGAGTTATTTGAAGCCGATGCAGATGATTCGTTTTGTTACAATGGACGAAACATGGGTTCATTACTGTACGCCAGAACCAACACAATAATCAAAACAGTGGAGAAAACCTGGTTCACCACCCCCCAAAAAAGGCTAAGGCACTATTGTCGGCAAATAAGGTAATGGCTTCAGTTTTCGGGGACTCGAAGGGTGTGATTATGATTGATTACCTTGAAAGGGGTCAGACTATAAACTCTGATTACTATTGTATCTTACTACGTCGTATACGAGAGGAAATAAAAGAAAAACGTCCAGGAATGCTCAGAAGAAAAGTCCTGTTTGTCAAGATAACGTCCGTGTTCACACGGCTGTGCAATCAATGGCTGAAATCCACAATTGTGGCTTTGAACTATTACTGCATCCGCTACCTGTGATCTGGCATTGTCAGACTTCTTTCTGTTCCCTAACCTAAAAAGCACTTGGGAGGTCAAACATTTTCGACAAACGACGAAGTCAAAACAGCAGTAGACTCATATTTTGACTCTAAGGAAGAATCATTTTTTTTCAACGGTCTAAATGCTTTGAATGGGAGATGACAAAAGTGCATCGAACTTGATAGTGATTATGTAGAAAAATAAAAATATAACTGATTTAGTATGTGTTTATTTTCTTGGTTAGGCCGAATACTTTTCAAACTTTTATACACTAGTAGCATATAAAAATGTGTTGTCCATCTACAGCAATTATTAGCAACGGCACGTGAATGGAGGCACAGAAATAAAAATGAAATGGAGTCATTCTTAAATAAATCAAGTCAAAAGAGTCAAGCAATATAGTTTTCCCAGTTCTATCCCTACTTACAATTCCTTAGATACCTAACTCTACCTATCCTTTTGGAACGAAGTTCCTTATCGCGCGTTGTGAAAGGGGGCTAGACGGAAAAAATTCTTACGAAAAGTTGTCACGACACTTTTTGCTATAGTAAGCTATTGTAAGCTGTGCGGCGTGCGCATGTTTCTCTCTCTCTCTCTCTCTCTTATAAAAAGCAATCCAGATATTTTCATTTCTATTTCGCATTGAACAGTATGGTGTCGCGACGATTATTTTTGTTGAGTGTATACAGATTTTTTGTATCGAAAGGAACTTCGTTCCATCCGGGTGTCCCTTGACACCTCTCAAGTTTTTTATGTACTTATCTATTTTTTACTTAGGTATTTTTCTAATTTTATTTACAACCACTACTAACGCCGGGGGGGGGGGGGTGTGAGCGTTCTTATTTTAAGGCGAGGCATCGCGACAAACGGGAAAAAACTGGTTTGTTTAATCACGTTTTTTTGTATTGATTGTTAAATAACAATTTTACAAAAATTACACGATATACCTGAAGACATTATCTAAGGAATGTGCTAACTTGTTACATGATAGAATGTACTTTACTCGATCATATAAAATTCCAACAGGCTAAAAAATCACAAACAAATAATTTGTTAATCATATTTCTAATCTTCCACATGATTTTTATATGGTTATATTAAGTTGTAAATACAAAAAAGAATGTGCTAAATTTTGGTTTTCAGGTGATATCCTATATTTATTTATCCGAAAATTAACACGTTTCTCAGCGGTTTCAGAACATACCGCGCCACCCATTTTCTATAGAATTGACGCCCGTCGAAATACCTCGCCTTAAGTCCTAATGCATAATAGAAACTTATTTGGAAATCCCTGACCTATAGGCACCCAAGTACTTTTTTAAAATTTCATTTCAGTTTCAACCGTTTCTCCTTGATATGTTTCTACTAATAATTCCTTTCAATAGCAGTACTATTTTTTTACAACTTTTCTTTTAGTATCTTAATGTTGAAGAGATGAATGTAATAAGATCAGAAAATACTGATTGACCTATTTAAAATCTTTGAGCAGACAGTTTTTTTACTGGGCCTAATTAATAAATTAGTTATGTAAATTCTAACAATAATAAATTTGTTAAAAATGTTTTTCATTTTAAGACAATGTGAAGAAGTACAGTGCAGTTTTCTCATTTAATTCTCTGGATACCACGCAAGGGCTTCTGTATCCTCAATACAGGCAATTGCAATGCTTAGGGCCTTAGACAAAAGAAATGTCATTTCTTAATAACTTCACTTTGTAAATCTTTAGAAGTCATTAATTGGTTAAGATAATAAGTTGAGAACATTGCCAACAATAAACATCCTATCATTGCCAGGGGTCAAACTTTATCAAGCCACAATACAATAGCAAACATTATTTAGTATAAATAGTTTTAATATTATTAGTCCATTTCAAATGAGCAAACTCATTTTAAGTATGCATGTACATGAAAGGGTTGTAATTAAATAATGTTAATAGTTCTCCCACTATTAAAAACGCAAAGATTGTATAGGTTCAACATTTTTATTACTGGCCTCTAACAAAAGAAGCTATTCCGTGATGCAAATTATTTTAGATGGAACTAAAAATGTCCTAAAAATGGACTAAAAGTGTCCTAACGTCAAGATTCATCTAAAAATATAAATTTTAATCATTTTTAAACAAATGGTTGAATAATTACAATCAAATTTCAGAACAATTGTTCTGAAATTTGATTGTAATTATTGAGCACACATAGTAGTTACCTATTTTTGTCACAACTTTATCTAATTTAATTTTCACTTTATCCTCCATCTCTTAGGGAAAGTTGGCCAATTAAGATATATACATACCTGTATATACTACAAAATGTAAAAATTCATCAAAGGATAATGATAATAATATGAAATATAACATTTACTCAAATTAATAAAAAAATTGTATTATTAAGATACTCCAAACAAATCGTTTGATTTACTTAATTGGCAAAATAATTCCCAGATCAAGTCACAGATAGACTATTCTACTACTGCTAGCTTCCTAGCCTATCACCAAAAATAATAGGAATGTTAAATCCTATTAACAGTCTAAAGGAAAAATTTTAGATGTTCAGAATATCCAAACATTTTTGGTGTCGATAAGTCGATAAGATTGAACCGCAAAGGACTGGAACATGCTTCCTGAGTCTGTGTTCCCAGGCTAGTACAATCTGGGGATCTTCAAGAGAAGAGTGAACAGGTACCTTCTAGGGAAGCGCGTTCCATCTTAGGCCTCATTTAGCTTACCATCAGGCGAGATTGAGGTCAAGGGCTTACCTATCGATAATAAAAAAAAAATGCTTTAACTTTAATAGGTATGTAGTTGCACCCTTCTTTCCAATTAAATATAAGCATCTTTAAAGTTATTACTTATACCTACCTAAGTATATCAATAATAATTTACAGAAAAATTAACTGTTTTCACACTGATATACGTGTCTACTAGCAGAACATAAATTGCCTTTGTAAACTAGAAATCAAACTTAAGAATAAGAATCCTGAATCAGATCTTCACCTAATTCCAATATAACCAAATGGTTCAATATAACCAAATAGATAGTAAGTATACCCATTACCGTCCCAAACAAAACAAATTTCCAAATTTGTTAATAACTGAATTCTGAGGTAACAAATATAACAAAAAACAGCAGAATTAAGAAAATCTTCCTTTGTTGGGAAGTCACATGAAAAACAATAGACAAAAACTCCATATTAATTTAGTCTAAATAATGTCACAAAGACTAGCTCTTTGTGACAATGAATATTATGAAACAACTTTATTTAATTACAATCTGTTGTTAAACTGAACAAAGAACACATGTTATATCTGACATTTGTAACATGATCCTCCTGTGCTTAAAACAAATCAGAAGTCATTCAGTAAAGCACTGACTAATACACATGAGTCATCTTGCTCCTGTTTATATTGGTGTCACAATTCCATTTTATCAACTTTTAAGAATGGGGTTACATTACATTTATATATTCGATTCCTGATAGGAACAAAAATTTGTACGATGAGCATAGATGTTTATATTTCTGGGCCTAGGTGTTTATTATACATGTTGCAGTATTTTGTACAATTATTTCTATGTATTAGTATCTCATTGACTAACACCCATAACACAAGCAAATAATTTGTGTATTTGAGGTTAGATTGATTTGTGTAATTTGTCCAGCAATATTATTATTATTATTGTTCCTCTCCAATACTGAATCTCAAATACAATACTACTACTTTTTTAGATACAAATAAAGATAACAAGAGTAAAACAATTATGAAAAATACAAGGTGTCAATTTTGATAAAATCACATGCACAGTGTCAAGTTCAATAAAAAGATGCAATGTATCAAATTCGACAAAATTACATTGACATGTTACAATCAGTAGACAAAATAAGTAAAAGTGATTATTACCACATCTTTCAATGTATTAAGTCAAATCATGTGTGTCAGCATGTTAGTTACAGCAGTCAACTAGAAATAATGTTGCCAATGATGAGAAAACTAGTGCATAAAGCCCTAAAAGTTTGGAAAATACAAAAGTGCATGCCGCAACGTTTTTTTTTTGTTCAAATTATTTATTATAAAAAAAAAACAGATCCAAATGAAGTGATTTTCAATAGACATCTATTCTAAGTAGTTTAGATAATATTGATAATAAAATAAAGTGAATTCATAAAGCCAATCAATCTATTTCGTGTTAACATGTATAAAATAATCAACCACCAAAATTTTTTTCAATGAGCTTGTTTAGAGAAATTAACTCTCTTCAACGGCTTAAAGTTATACAGAATTTGAAGAATTAAGGTTTATCTTTATAATCATTATTTGTTATGTTAAATTAGTGCCTGAATTTAGCACTGAGTGTGATTGAATTTGGTTGCACCATATATTTTCTTTCAACCGATAATAGTCCACAGCCGCACCGAGGCGTACTATAGAGCTAGACCTAATGCTGACATTGAGCTAGAAAACTCAATTTTGACAAGTATTAATATATTATTTACAGAGAGTTTAATGTGCTACATACTAGAGAAGCGAAACACAACTTCCACTTAGTTTTGTTTCGTTCCACATCGTTAACAATTCCTAAAGCACTCAAATAATAATAAATCATCTAACCAAAGTTAAAATTAGGCAGCACTGCACTGTTGTGTCGTTCTCACCATGATTTTCATTGGCACTTCTAAATTTCATTCAATGAGCCAAGGTAGGTGCAGTCAATGGACTGTACTTTAGTGGGACAAAGGGGTGTTGTCCATGGCTTGTCTGCTACGTTAGTACATAGAGGTCCTTGATTATTAACCACTTGTACTACTAAAAAATTATATGGACTATCATTAGCATGTGAGTAACCCGAATGAAGTCACAGGGAATCACTAGTTTAACATTAACAATCAGTTTCATGTATTTACAAATACATTATACATGTAAATAGGATTATCATCTATCTTGCTCGCACCTATATACCAGTAGTTTAGTTTTCCTGTCCCTCAATGGACCTAAATAGTGATATTTTAGTTTTCCATTATGCTTAAAGTACCATTTTGCAATTTATAACAAACTAGCTGTGCCCGCAACTTCGTTCACGTGGAAAAAAAATTTTACAATATAAACCCGCATAGTTCCCGTTCCCCACGGGAACGGGAACTATGCGGGATTTCCGGGATAAGAACTATCCTATGTCCTTTCTTGGGTCTCAAGCTATATTTGTACCAAATTTTATAAAAATCGGTTCAGTGGTTTGGCCGTGAAAGCGTAACAGACAGACAGACAGACAGACAGACAGACAGAGTTACTTTCGCATTTATAATATTAGTATGGATAAACAAGGCAATAAAAAATGAATTGCCAATAAAAATAACAAAGATAAACTGTAACACAGGATATGACTATCTGATTACTAATAAACAAATAAGTGTGTCCAAGGTCATGCTTTGTTTCTAACTTCTGTATAAATATTATTATTTTATTCTATTCAGTCAAGTGTAACTTTGCAAAAATCCATAATTAAAAAGTAAAATTAATAAGTTTGCTTTTGTCCACCAACTGTTTTGACTTTTTTTATAGAAGAGGGGGCAAACGGAGAGTAGGCTCACTTGATTGTTAGTGATTACCACCGCCCATAGACAACTATACTACCAGGGGTCTTGTAATTGTGTTGCTGGCCTTTTAAGAATGAGTAAGCTCTTTTCTTGAAGGTCCCTAAGTCATATCCATTTAGAAAAATTTCTGCTGATAGCTGGTTCCACATAGGAGTAGTACGAGACAAAAAGTGCTTTGAGAATTACATTGTTGTGAAGTTCCAGACATCAAGATGGTGAGGATGAAACTTTGAATTTTGATGCAACATCCAGTAGCAGGAATTAATCCAAACAGTTCCTCGAAATATTCCCCATGATAGAGCCGATAAAAGATGCAGCAGAGTGATGCCACATCTCTACATAACGCCAAAGAATCAACCCTATGTGAATTAGTCTAGTCATTGACGATTCAAGCCGCTCCAGGTTGAATGTGATCAAAAGGAGCTGGTACTGAGGAGCCCCCGCCCATAAATGAGAGCAGTACTCCATATGGGGCCAGATTTGCGCTTTATAAAGCAGTAAATGATGGGCTAGTGTAAAGTATTGCCTAGCCCTGCAGAAAATTCTCAGCTTTTTAGAGGTTAATTTAGCATTGCCTTCCAAGTGATGGCAGAATTGAATATCACTCAATATATCAACTCCAAGTATTCCAATACTAGCTGAGGCTTTTAGAGAAGTATTTTCAAAAAGAGGAGATACAACAAAGGATGATTTTTTAGCAGTAAACATGCAAACTTTTGTCTTAATGGGGTTAAACTGAACCAAATTTAATGACCCTACTCCTAAGCTTAGAAAGCTCCTAAGAAAGTTGTTGTTCCAGCACTCGTTGATGTATTCCTGAGAAATTCCTCTACAGCCAGAGTATAAAGCATCGCCTGTACTGTTATCCGCATAGCAATGAATGTTGCTTGATCGTAACATGGTGTCAATGTGCAGAAAAAACAATGTAGGTGATAGCACACAGCCTTGAGGAACACCAGCATTGATGGGTTTATGTTCAGAGCATGCACCATCAACAACGACCTTGATACTCTCATTCGTCAGAAAACTGGTGATCCAATCAATTTAACCTTTGTTTGTTTATCGTGAAGATGTTTAGATTTTGAAGTGAAACATGCATTGAGTGTGTAAATTGTGTGCTTTTTTGCATGCCAGTGACTTTCTTTTCAATGGCATCGAGAGTCACATCAAACAGTTCGCATATAATAGCAAATTTCTTTGATTACTTTATTTCTATTGTGAGGTAGGCTGTTTTTTTTATCATCAAAAGAAGATCAGATACAGTTCTACTTGGTACCCTCCATCACTAAACTTGGCAAGTATAAGGTTTTATGAACTTGCCAAGCCACTATTGAGATTCTTTAAATAGAAAAAAACTTTGGTGTAGGCATATGAGATGAACAAACAATCCAAGCCTTCAATTTTTATTAACATATAACATTTATAGATCGAACAAACTTAGTTAAAGTTTATCTTCCAAATAAAATTTTATTTTATTTGGAAGATAAACCATGATACATAAGTAATATATATAAAACAACTTAAAAACTAAACAACATTTCGATGTATCCCAAGAACAAAATCTTATGGAGAGATCAGACTAAATTTGTTTTATAATAAAATTTGCATTAAACATGCATAAAACTACAAGACAATATATTTTTTATATTTATTGGTCTTTAATTTTTGGCAATACTCAAGTGAACATCTTATCTAAAATGTACTCCCACAAACAAACACATTATAATTTGGTAATTTTGTAGATACGATTTTATTCTTGGGACCCGTCGATTTATAAGTATAATGTGGAGGCATTACAGATATATTAAATAGAAATATGTCCTATTGTCTAGGTTGTTAATTATAAAATTCATAGATGGTAATTATAATCAAATTTAATCTAAAACTTTTCTTCTTTTAAAACTCATGTTGTTGCAAATATAGTTTCATTAGTACTAGGATTGGCTAGGCTAAATAATTATATTACAAAAAACGATCAAAAAAGAATTCATGAATTGAAATATATGATGTCTAAAAATCCTATGTAAGCTCACTTGTTTCAAAATAGTCAATTCTACAACTTAACAAAAACCATTGCTAATAAAATTGTAATTATTATTTATAAACAAAATTTTTCATTACTGGTATGTACCTTCATATAAAGGTGATTTGTTTTCTAGAACAATACTCCCAGTTTTTTAAAAAATCCGAACGTTTTCTTCCAATTGAGTGTTTTTTAATAAAAATATCGTGGTGAGGTACCATGATATTTTTATTACCTCTACCTACCTCCGTTTTTATAGCGGGTTGCTTATTGTTACAAACAAGAATGATTTATTAGCAATTAACTGTGACGTCCCTCGGAATATTAAAAACTACTAATGGAATATAATTTATCTCAAGAATAGGTATAAAATATACTTACTAATACAACAAATTAAAATTGTGAGAAGACAAACACCTAATGCGTTTGTCATGTTTAAATCCAACACTTATGATGCGTCGTCAATCAAATTACACACCGAACTAAATAAAAACACCGAACAATTTCACTTTGTTTGTAACTTTTTACGAATCACGACGAATGTTTTTGCGTATCGATTTGAAACTTAGACAAATTAATGTCACCAGTCACAAGTGTCACAACTCACAATTCATGCGGAAGACATTGTCATCTGACAGGTTTCAGTTTCACTATAATGCTACCAGAACAAACTTTTTTGTTACCCATTTCGTAAAACGTTAAGCCTCCGTTAGGAGTATATTGTTTTGTGCGTTAAGCATAGAAACCTCATTACTATGAGGTACTAAACCTCATTTATATTCTTATTTCCTAAAGTTCCTTATATAGCCCAATGACTAACCTATTTTAACGTTTTTAGACTACATCTATCAGCACAACATTGCCGTTTTCGTCATCCTATCCTTTTCTGTCACTTAATACCACCATATGTTAGAGCGAGAAAGATAGCGGGAATGCTATGCATGCGTTAGCATCCTCAAGGCAATCGGGACACAAAAAAAATGCGATGGCTAGCAAAGAAGCGCTGGAATGCTAAAGCATGCTATAGCATCCTTTTACTAATCGCGCGATTGCTCATGCTGTACCATTCTATCGTACGCGGCGCGGCGGCCTGTTGCAACCAATTTATAACAGATAAGACACAAACTGTCTTAAAATAATTACATACAGTAGTTTGTTTGATTTTTTCTTATTTCAGTAGATTTTATTATTTGTTTAATATTTAATATTGTATTTTAGTTACTTGTCATGTGTAACGTAACTCACAGAACATTTTGAATCACATATAATTTAGGATAAAAACTCAAAATATACCATATATAATGATGTGTAATCATCAGAAACTTGCTGATATATGATAGTAGTCTTATTTTGATATTTCTTCTTCTTTTGGATAGGATCTTAGGGGTGATTCTTTAATAAGAATAAAAAAATAGATACAAAAACAAGAATAGTACAAATAGGGTACAATAGTTTGGTATAATTCAATATCACGTGTGGTCCAGGGATTCTGACACTCACTTTATTTGGTATGAACGTTGAAAATTATTCTCACAATAATTATTAATCAATAACATTAATTGTTTCCTATGGATAGTTAAAGTTGTGTTGTTATTTTCTAAGGAGAAAATATTACTTTCTTATCACAAATGTGATTATCGATAAAAATTCTTATTGTCTCTGAGATTCAATTAAAGGTTTAATGAAAAATAGTATTTTATTTACTTCAGATAAATACACAACCTTGTTTAATTATAATATACTTCCGGATTTTTCTGTTTTGTTTTGGAAGATTAGGTTGTAGTAGCTCAACTATTTCATTAAAATTGTTTAAAGTCACTCAGTATTAATTTAAGAGTTGATCTGGATATGCTACCAAATCATGAAATTGCTCTCTCTGTCCATAATCCTCTCTCTACTTTCAAAAAGGATTAACCCAATATCAGATCAAATTATACGTATTATCTCTGATAGTGCATCGGTCCTTGCAGCTCTAAAAACTAACTGCTTCAACTCTAGGATAGTGTTTGAATGCCACAAATCATTAGTAGCAGCAGCAGAAACCAACCAAATAATTCTGCAATGGATAAAAGGACACAGCAACTTTCAGGGCAATGACACAGCTGATACACTGGCAAGAAACGGAGCAAATAAAAAACTATCAGGTCCAGAACCGATAGCAGTCTTGCCATACAGCCAACTCATGACATGGCTAACTGAGAGAACACACTAACAACATGAAGCTTTGTGGCTAGCCACAAATGACTGTAAGCAAACAAAGGAAATTGTGCCAACCCTTTCGAAAAACCTAACACAACGCATAATGAAACTCAAAAGAGATGACTTAAGAAAAGTTGTGGGCACAATAACAGGACATTGCCATCTAAGCCGACACCTATTTAACATAGGTGTGACAGACAGCCCTATATGCCGCGGCTGCATGGAGGAACAGGAAACCACCACTCACGTTCTTCTTGAGTGCAGGAGTGTGACCGAATAACGGGCACGTATCCTGAATAACCCAAAAACTCCTAAAGAAGCATGTGAAAACATAAGCCGTCTAATAAGCTTCTGGAAGGAGTTAGGATAGCTGGAATAGACATAGCCAGCTACGTACAAAGGCTCAAGTGGCTAAGTGCGGAAAATAAAATGGCAAAAAAAACCAATATCAATGTTTTATTTTGTGGATACAGGTCATTTTGATTTTCATTTCTTGCGAAATGCACGCTGTAATCACTGTGACTGCCCCGTTAGTCGAGTGGTTAGCGACCCTGACTACGTAATCGACGGGGCTTGGGTTCAATCCCCGACGGGGACAAGTATTTATGTGATGCGCATATATGTTTGTATTTCCGGGTTTGGGTGTTTATTAAATACATTCTTATATTTATATATGTATTTCTATGTATAGGCATCGTTGACTAACACACATATCACAAGCAAATAATTTGCTAGGCTAAGGGTATAAGGGTTAGATCAGTAAGTATAATTTGTCCCGTGAATATTTATTAATTTTTTATTTACTGTTCTCTCTTCTGCGGTTCTAAGCATATCTGTTTGAAACTAAACTGTGTTTAAATCTACTGTCGAAGAACGCCTCAGCACAGGTCAAACAAATGCAATTGGGTGCTAACTGATAAGGTCTAATCCTGAAATGGTTATAACAAATAAATACTTGTAAATACAAGTAAATTTGTAGTAATTTTACTTCTGTCGGCAGTCCTCATGACTGCCTTAATTTTTTTTACGAAATTATATGAGATGGAAGGCATATTTGATCATAAAATATTATTATCACGTCTGCATTTGTACTAAGGGCTTTTTGAAGTTATACTTCTTTTGGCGCGTTAGGAAAAAATTATGATAGATATGATAGATCACGAAAAATCGACAGTATGAAATTAGCTAGTCAACATTTTAGTTTTTAAAAAAATGTTTGTCCATTTTTTTAATTACTATGTATAACTAATTGTTTTATGATATTTAAATAAAATTTATATAACTAGATAATGTATTATAATAAAAATTCTTTCAATGTATCAAGTACCTTTTTTCTGTTATTAGTGTCGTTTTCTTTATAAATATAGGATAATGCGAAGGGAAAAATTTTTAACAAAAAATTGTGGTTTATTATAATTATAACTTTCTTACGTGCGTACATAAGTACACACGTTAAAAAATAAACGGTTTTCTTGAGAAATCGTTGCTATGTGCATGAACTGCAACCGGCAAGCAGTTTTTAATTAAGGTTTCAAAATCCTAATAACACATTTTTTACAAGTTTGAATGTTAATTATAAGATACACATAACTTTCTATATTTCAAGTAATCTTGTAGCTTACGTTTGTACCTACATATCGGGTAAATACCCCTTAACGGCAACACTTTTTAAGGATTAGGACAGATAAGAAAATTACCTTTATAACATAATAATATGTTATGTGAACACATGATGTGAATATAATGTTTCTATACAAAATATGTTTGTAAATAAAGAAACCTTTAATTTAGACATATTTATTACGTATTAAATAAAAAAATTAATAAATCGTATAGCTAAGTTCTCGATGCTTATCGAGATGTGGTATTTAAAAAGTTATGCTATTGCACTATAGATGGCGCTACAAAATTCAAAAACTTATTTACTCGACAATAGATGGCACTATATACCTCAATAATAATTAGTTTAGCCGTAGTACTTTGTAGGCATAAGGCACACGAACTATAATGCCGTAGTTCCGTAGCCTCCCCGAAAATATAATAAAACTATCTGTCGTTATTTATGTAGGTACTCGTTTAACAGTAAGTATTACAAAATATTTAATCTGTTGGGACTGCCTCGTTCCGCCCAGATCAATGAGGTCAAATGAGTTTGATTTCCGAAACGCTATGGCCTGGATTGATCGTTCTGAGGTACCTAATTAATTACCTTATACCTCGTATATGAAACTGTGACAAAACGCCAAAAAACATTATCATAAGCGATTGTATTTTAAGATAAATGCGGTGATAGAGATCACCACTGATCTTGTCAGTCTCTAACAACTCTGTTAAAGACTGACAAGGAGTGTTGGATAACTGTGTATTGTCACAGATTACTAAATAGTTACTTCGTAACTATTGTGTTAAAGCGAAATATTGGCCAAACGAGCCACAACCCTCGCATCTTGTAGAGTTTTTCTAGTAGAAGTACCTAGAACAATTTCTGCATCGTCTCGCCCGAGTTTGAATCACTGCCTGACCGACTCCTGCCGTGATAGCGTCAGTGCTTGTTACTACCTTCTTCCGGCTTATAAAGTAAGGTGGCTGTTAAATATTTGTATGTGCTATTTAAACATAAGACATGGATGGCGTTCAATTAACAACTTTGGTGCCTATTTCTGCCCATTCAAAGTTTCCATGTAGTTGAAAATGGCAATCTATGGGTGTGATGTCGTGAAATGCAACGGTAGTGTGTAAAGCGGGGAATTCATTAAACGCGGACCGTCTGGCCTATTGTTGCAAAATCCGGCGGGCATGTCTGCGGGCTTGTCCGCGGGCATGTCCGTTTAGTGAATTTCCCGCTTAACAGGAACCCGGAGATAAGCGCGATATTTGAATTAACAAATTAGCGGGAGTGGTGTTAGTGTTGGCCTTCAGATTGTAACCAATTTAATCACTTTTGAAATTTTTCTCTGTGTCGGTCTGGGCTCGGACCAATTGGCTATACATGTAACTACTATCTTGACTACTAACAGGTAGAGTTCCACAACGCCTTGCCCAGATATATGGTATCCACTGCATTACCTATCCCTACCACAGTAACGTCAACGCTTGTGTTGTCGTGTTCCGGTTTGAAAGGTAAAGTAGCCTGTACACTTATGCATGTGGCACTACCATCCCATCACATGGATAGCAACGCATCACGCATCTTTGGTGTCTATAGGTGATGGTTTCTATTTCCATCAGCAGAGCCATCTGCTTGTTTGCTATCTAATGATATAAAAAAAGCTTCTGTAAACTGATATTTACTGTGGCAACCGTCTGCTGACCACTGAGTAGCGAGCTCAGGGTATTCCGGGGAAGGTTAGGCTTGGAACCCGCAACAAAGTAATCAGAAATATGTACCTATATAAGAGGAGTATGAAACTACACTCCCTATGAACTACGATGCAAATAGACCTAACAATCGTTTATAAACATATATGATGTATCCATGTGGTAGATAGGTATTTAATGCCTTATATATTAGTTTATAATGTGAAATACTGTTCACATTTCTGGACGAGGGCTCTCTAGTAGCAGCTTCAAATAAATAAACATCTCAAAGTAAGCAAGTTATTTGCATGTGTTATAGAAATACGTATATAGCGCGTAAGGGACAGCCTACCGAAAATCGAAACCATGGTCCATGGATTTGGATCTTGATTCTGAGATAAAAACTGTTGGAACTTTTTGTGAGAATTTTTTAATTTTTTGACGAATTTTTTATCCTAATTTTGTATAATTTGTTTTTTTATATCATAAGATAGCAAACAAGCGGATAAGTCTTCTGATAGAAAGAGTCAACCATCGCCTATAGACACCAAATATGTTAATGGTGCCTTGCTATCTTGTGGCGAGGTCTAATGTCTAATGTCAGATGTATAAGTTTACTGCCTACCTTACTCTCCAAACCAGAATACGACACTGCAAGCACTGACGCTAATGCAGCAGGAATAGATAAGGCGGTGGTACCAGACCCGGGCGTGACAATGCAGAACTCTACCACTTAGTAGCCACGATGGTAGTGACTCGCATAACCAATCGGTTGCCTTTCAAGGTCTGCCTGACATAACGGCAGTTAGTATATTCGTAAGAGGAGCACAAGACCAACACGAGGGACAATGGATTTATTCTAATACTCTAAAAAATAATAAAATAGTGCCTATTCTAAAAAATAATAAAATTTAAGGAAATATCTAAAATAAATAATGTACATGCCGCGCAAAACAAGCCCGAGCGCTCGACGAGTCCGTAGTAATTGTGCGCTTGACATTGCGTGTCCTGAAAATAAAAAAATCATAAAACGCAAATTTTGCTTTTCCCACAAAAAACGGAATTGCAGTCATGACTATCACGTAAGAATGTCATGTTTTCTTAATTTTTCGGCACACACTGTATAAATGCATCAAATCTATAACAGATTTGATGCATTTATACAGTATGTACCGAAAAATTAAGAAAACATGACATTATTAATCTATATTAATAGATTTGATGCATTTATACAGTGTGTACCGAAAAATTAAGAAAACATGACATTCTTACGAGCAAAAGTTTGGATGTTTGGATGTATGGATCGATGTACATGCACACAGATTTGCACACGTATAGATTATAACCTAGTATAGCACTTAGGATACTTTTTATCGATTTTAATCGATAATATGTTCGATTTATGTAATAAAAAATAATTTAAAAAAAAATAAAAATTTCATTTTTATCTGGCACAAGAAACAAAACGCATGGATATAATTTTAATTACGCAAAATTCGAACTAAAATATTTTAGTGCCTTCGACCAAATTAAAAGTGATCGGAAAAAATGTACTTAGAGTGACAGATTACATAATTAAATATTGTAATTGTAAATTGTAGGTAAATGTAAAATGAAACACTACCAGCTTTACAGAGTTCATTCGCAAGTCTCAGTGCATCGAATTATATACATCTTGTTATAATTTTACAATAATAATAATTAAAATGCACTTTCAATTCAATTTTAGTTCTTAATTTTAATATTTGGCCGGACCTTTAATTTTGTGAAATATTTGTTAAGTATGGAACTGATTAGGTTTAGGGTTACATTACTTATTTTTAAATTAGAGTTTATATTTTTTTTAATATCATTATTTTACAATCAATATTAGTTTACAAAAAGCATGCGGTATTTACCTATAATTGTTTTATTAAATAAGCAATTTTTTTTAAATTGTTAGTAATCTATAATTGAATTAATGTTATATACAAATGTTGGTAAGCCTTAAAATAAATAAATAAATCATTTGTCTCTGTCAGGAGTCGAATCCCAGCCCCATCGATTGCGTAGTCATGGTCGCTAACCACTTGACCGACGCGGACGGGGTGGTTAAACGTTCAACATATTGTGGCTCAAATTGTCGATTAGGTATTTTCAGTCAGTTTGACTCTTCACTCTAGGCGTTGCCTAGAGATGTAGGTTCACTCTGCGTCTTATATTGTATCTATTATGGAGAGTGTTTCGAGAAATTGTTTAGATTAATTCCAGCCGTAAAATTCATTGGATATAACGTGTCGTTGTTGTTATATCCAATTGTGAATCCATTAGATATAACGACAACATTCAAAGTTACCTCCTCGCCATCCCAATGTTTGGTAATCAGAAATCTGTGCGGGTCTTGAAGCAATTTTTGCCCTGCTTTATTATTTTTGCCCTCTTTGGACCCAATTGTCGGCAGGGCAGGGCAAAAATTCTCGACGGCAACGACACGTTAGAACCTTCAAGAAACAAGTTTACTAATTCCTGAAAGGCTGGCAACGCAACTGGTAGTGTAGTTGTACATGGGCGGTAGTTATAATTTACAACAGGTGAGCCTCATATCCATTTCACCGCGCTTATATGAAAAAAAAAAAAACAATAAATAAACTTACTTAATTATTATTGAAAGCGGGTTAGTAAAAATGTTATTAAAGTATAATGTAATTTAAAATCTAAAGACTAGAATTAAGAAACTAAGTAGGTTGCCTTTGAAAATTATACGGGAACAACGGACAACGTAACAAAATTACTATTTCTCGTAGCCTTTCTCCAAGACACAATTAGAAGGTTTTCCTCAGGGAGCCAGGGCCGGACTCGGGTCGCGTAATAAAATTAAGAAGACGCCTCGGGTGTGCGGTCGCGGTAAGTCGATGCCTTTGGTGAGCATAAAACAAATCCGTTCCGAGCCGGCCCGTGAGAGCTGCCGTTTTCAGCATCTATGGAGTCTCCAATGAGATTATATATTTTGCATCTTATATTTTATATACTTTAAAAAATCCAAACCCCGGTTTTACTAACTATCTCTGTTTTAATCAACTTAAAATATCATATTTGCAGTTCATTCAAATATTTATTTATGTATATTCCCGGATTAGTTCCCGATGACTAGACCAATTAAAAAATATATTTTGTTTTAAATATTACTTCCTAGGTTACTCATTAGATACCATAAGTTCAGAATCAAGGTTGAATAGAGAAAACTCTTCAAATATTATAGTCAAATTGATATTAGTGGTAGATTAGTTTATTATTAAATTATAACTATTTTACTAATATTTAAGATACATTTATTTTATTTATTTTTTCGGTAAAAAATTACTCTAAATAAAAATCTAGAGTATTTAAGTAAATTTAAGTATACCTACTATCTAATATTAATCACCTCTGTGGTCTAGTGGTCCAGCGTTGGCGTTGACCACGCGAGGCCCCGGGGTCGATTCCCGGGTCGGGCACTTAAGAAAAGACGATTATTTGTAGACTGACGAACCCATCCACGTCCAAATAGCTCCATTTCCGACACTTAGGGTATCCGGCGTACCTCAAAGGGACACAGCTTGGTGATTTCATTTTTACAATAATCCTTTCACTACTAGAGTATTATCTTTATCTCTATATATATATAAAAATCAATGCCACTTTTCGTTGTAATTTTATAACTCAAGAACAGGCTCACTTATCCAAAACAAATGTTTGGGCTTTGTTCGGACTATTTAGTAGATGGTTTATGTGAAGTTTGTACAAAATCGGTACAGCGGTTCTTTATTTATCTCATTTTTTGTAACAAATGAATTCAATAGATGGCGATACGTAGCGAAGGCCGTGACTGGCCGCTACTTTTTTTTATAAATAAAACAAAAGTATGTAATCCACATGAAGTCTCCATGGTCTGTCACGTATGCGATGTCCATATTCTAAATAACACTTGAATGGCGCCCGTGTCCTAACGCACTGACATTCTTGTTTGTTCTCATACCTACTCCACACCACGTGACACGACTACCTATATTCCGGTTATGCCTTTTTAGACTCCAAGTTACTGCTTATTGCTGTTCAGGCTGAGTATTCTCTTTGATGTTATTAAAATGTGGTTCTAAAACTTTTCGTTAGTACACACATAAAAATAGCTCTACGTCGCGCTTTTTCCTAGCGAGGTGGCGGAGTGTATCCAACGCTGAAGATACAGGTTGTTAATTAAAATAAAATACTTTACACACTGAAGGTGATGTTAAATACTCGATTCTGATACCGAATATTGTAACGTAGGGGCTCTATGAAAATAGAGAATGAGTATCCCCTTCATACGAGAAGCTATCACTAGATTCCCTGAGGCTCAAAATGCCTGCTGATACAAAGAGAAAGTTAAATAAAATACTACACTTCATAAACGTGTGTTAAAGTTATTTTTGTCTTATAACACTCACCCCGTACTTGGGGAAACTTGAAAAACTTTGAAAACAACAAAGAAAAGTATCGACACGCAGGGATTGAACCTGCGACCTTAATTAGAAACACGAAAGTACTGATCAAAATTATAAATGTAAATTTCATCTGTAACGATGAATTCATTTAACTAGTTATACGTATGTATACCTGGCGATTAGTACAATCGACGGAATCGATCATATAGCAAAGAAGAATTTCGCCACGTCAGGCCTGTCGATACTAGTTCAGTGTTAGAGCATCCCGGCTTTAGGGAAAGGGTCGCAGGTTCAATCCCTGCATGTCGATATTTTTCTTTGTTGTTTTTAAAGTTTGTTAAGTGTATTAAAATCGCCGCAAGGGCAGAAATAGTAGGGACGAAGTAAATTAATGTAAGGAAAAACCTTAATGTAAGGAAACATCGTCCAGTCGGTCTTCCTCTACCAGCGCGCAACTCGCGCTGGTAGAGGAAGACCGACTGGACGATGTAATGCTAGGCGTGCGCTGCTCTAGCATACATCTCGCGCTGGTAGAGAAAGTCCAGCTCAGTCTCAACGTGTCAGAGTTAGCCCAAAGCCCTAACTGACTGGACCAAGACCGGCGGAGATGGTCTGGCAACAGCATTGATTACTTATACCGCGTACTGTTTACGAGCTTTAAAGCTTAAGGTCGAGTCCTCGTCGTAAACTGATTGGACTATTTATAGGGTATTAATCAAAATGATTCTATTTTTTAAATAATTTTGGAATTTTGGGTAGGATATTAAAATAAGAATTAAAAAAAAGAACAATAATTTTACTCGCGTAGGCATGTCACAAAAATTATATACGTATTAAAAAATTTAAAAAATATACAATTTAATAGAATAATATGGAAAAAAATATAATACATAATATAGGCGGAAATGTACAATAAATCAACAGGATTTTGGACCAAAGATATGAAAAATTTACAATGATAAGTAAAAATTGGTAAAGTGCATGTCGGACCACGCGCAATGTAGGGTTCCGAAGTTTCCCTTCACGATAATGCGGACTAAAAAGAGGGCTTTAATTGTTCCGTACTATGAACATTTAACCCTTTTAACGTCAATGACTGTCGTATTCGCAGTCCAGATTTACCGCCTATAATAACTTCTGACTAAAATCCCAGGTGACCGGGACTATGCGGGTAAAACCCCGGGTCTTTGAGATTTTATTTCACGCGGACGAAGTCGCGGGCCCAGCTAGTATAACATACATACACGTCAAACTGATAACCTCCGTTTTTTCTTCGATTAATAAATGTGATATAGAAGGGAGGAAAACACGTGACTCTAACAAAAATTAGCACTTTAGAAACGAGTCCCTTAACCAAAAAATGTTTTCACAAACCTACAATATTTTTTAAAAATCTATTAATGATACCCGATATGAGAAAAAAGTTAACATCCCCATTTTACATGTAGAGGAGTTACCCTAAAAAGACATTTTTCAAGAATTTATATTACCACTTTATTGGCATGACTAATATGTATATTTATGTCACATTAGAGCTTTCTAGTACTAAAGATCTCTGAGCTAGGCTGCGGACGGACATAGCAAAATAAGGTTCCTACTTTACTTTGGTACCCCAAAAAGTACAACGGAAAGGATTATTTTTTGTTTGGCCTTTTGGATATTGTTTGGCCTGACCTCTGTCTAACAGAAAA
Organism: Apodemia mormo; assembly: GCA_036924255.1. Classification (NCBI taxonomy): domain Eukaryota; kingdom Metazoa; phylum Arthropoda; class Insecta; order Lepidoptera; family Riodinidae; genus Apodemia; species Apodemia mormo. Next base: position 35,314,564 of record JAUPFN010000008.1, on the reverse strand, counting down.
TAATGGCTGACATCAGTGAGTTTGTTTCATTTGTTACCCTGTCTTTCCAGTTACCTACATACCTATGAATGTATGTGTAAAAACTAAAAAGTTACAAATTAAATTAAGTACGTTCTATGGTGTAAATCATCAGAACGTCAGTATAATTTTGTTTTAATTAATATAAACAACACACTTGTATAAGTTTTATTTTCCAATTCAGCGCGATACACCGGTTTGTCGGTTGGCGAGATGAGTGGTGATCCCATCGTCGCAATTTACCGATATTATAACGATTATCGACTATTTTTAGTGATAACTGGGATCGACGGCTTTACGTGCTCATCCAAAGTAACACACCAGGCGCTAAATTCCGAGCTGCTACAGCTAGAAAACAGGTTTCACTATTTCGTTTAATCAAAACCTCAGTTACTTTGGCATTGTTTGTTTGGCATATTAGGTTTCGGTTATTAACGAATCATCAGGGCTTGAAGCTAAACTTCTTAAACAAGTATAATTTCAAAGCTTGGTGATGCGTTAATACGCGAAACCGGTAGACTTAAACTAATTAAAACAATGAAACCAGTATAAGTCTCTTTTTAATAATACTTATATTAGTCGTCGTATTTCTTATTTCCGAAAATAGGTGTTTACAGCCGATCGTATTCTCTTACCATGAGGCGAGGCATCTTCTTGTTAGACGGATGTTAGAGCCAAACAAGGATAAAATTTTCTGTTTTGTTATACGTTTAAATGAATAGCTTTCATTTAAACGTAACTATAACAAAAAACAGAAAATTTTAGTACCTCCTTAAAGTATTTTCTTAACTAGCGCTCTTAACGCCACGAGAAAACTAATAATTGTTATATTTTTACCAACGCACAATTAACATCTTTGGTATTAATAAACAATAATTATCTTAACGCACAATTAACATCTTTGGTATTAATAAACAATAATTATCTATTTTTCTATCAGGAGAACCAAGTCACTATTTGCTAGCCTATTATAAAAATGCAATTTATAATTTGTGTCTAAAACGTATAAGAGAGTAATAGAGCTCTTCTTTATTTTTATTAGTTATAAATGGTTAAAAATAATCTGTGAAACAGTGCATACAAGTATAAAACATCGTAATATTGTCATTGAACATTTTATTACATAACAGTTACGAGATATTTAAAATAATTTATATCCTCAGTTGAGTGTTACATTTACAAAAATATATGAGCAGTCCGCAAAGGTAGAGTGGAGTCGCGAAGTTGTGGAGCAGTTAGGAAAGATTTGTCGTGCACCCGCCAACTAATGCTATACTTCTGCTCTTGTAAGTAAAAATTATGATTATCGCTCGGCGAGAGCTGAGCCCTTGATCCCTAACTAACGGCGAGCGGCTCTGAGACGCGAGACTTTCCTTTTCGTCTCAACTATAACTCTTTTTTATTGCCTTTCTAGTAGCACCGGCTGCCCACTGGATTACGTCGCTGTCCTAACTGATACCGCCGTAAATTTTTAACCTATTCAGGGTCACTTTCAATTAAGTCTTTTAAAATATCTTTTATTGACGCTTTTTAGGGTGATTTTATTATTTAGATTAATTTAAAAGCAATTATACCTATGTTTTTGTATATTTCATTTTATATCATGATTTAAGAATTATGTAAAAATATTTACGTGTTCTTGAACTATATCTTTTAGGAAAATTTTTCATCATAATAGAAGTACCCTCACGCCCATACCCAGAAAGCTTTATAAATGTTGTAACTATAGTATACCCATATTTGCCAACGATGTTATCTATGATGTGACAAGTGTCCTATAAATTTTATTAATTGGCAGACATTTTTAAAATTGTTTATAATTTAACTTCTGTCTATTGTCCAATGGTGCTAGCTTATTCATTGTTTGTTTTGTAAGTTTTGTTATACTAGAGACTTAAGCTGTTACTGATACAAATATAAATGTATATGGAATAAATTGTCTTTTGTTATTTTTATCGAAAAATTATTTTTCATAAGAATAAAAGAAGTTGGAATAAACTTTAAAGAAACTTATTAATGAGCAAGTTTAAAAATGTTTTCTTTTTTTTTATACATCATAAGATAGCAAACAAGCAGATGGGTCTCCAGATGGAAAGAGTCAACCATCGCCTATAGACACTAAAGATGTTAATGGTGCGTTGCTATCTTGTGGCGAGGTCTAATGCCACATGCATAAGTTTACCCTTACCCTCCAAACCGGAACACGACAGTGACAAGCACTGACGCTATTGCGGCAGGAATAGGTAAGGCGGTGGTACCAGACCCGGGCGAGACAATGCAGAACTCTACCACCTAGTAGCCACGATGGTAGTGACTCGATAGCCAATCGGTCACCTTTTACGACCTGCCTGGCAGAACGGCAGTTGGCCTATTCTTCAAAGGAGGCCGAGACCAACACGGCGAAAAAATTCTCTAAGCGTTAATTTAACAGCAAGATTAAACGGGTCGGTAGACTTAATGAACCTAGGGCAAATCACCTGGGTGAATTAAGTGCTACGCATGGTAGACTTAATGCACCTGGGTGAATTAATGACAGCTCTCCATAACGTCAAACCCTTGATCGGGTAGATTTAATTCACCTGGGTGCATTAAGTAGCAACTAGGTTTCTAGACTTTATGCAACTGGGTTAAGTAGGCACAACTATCCATAAACTCAATGCTTCGAACCGACATGCTAATTCACCTGGGTGCATTAAGTACCTGCACGGTTCCTAGACTTTATACACCTGGGTTAAACTCTCCATAAACTGAAAGCTTCGATTCGGTTTACTTACTTCACCAGGTCTTGTAAAACACATAGTGTGTATGTACTAAATATGGTGAATAGTAGTTAGTGTTTTAAAGAAAATCTAAAATATATATATATATATATATATATATATATATAATAGTTCTTGTAAGAAGTGTCTTTAGGTTATTTATAAAATTGTATAAAAATAGATTATATAAATATATAAATATATATATATATATATATATATATATATATATATATATATATATATATATATATATATATATATATATATATATATATATATATATATATATATATATTTATATAATCTATTTTTATTTCTTTTCTTTTTTTCTTCATTCACTTCTTACAAGAACTATATAGAACTTGATGTTACTCCTCATGACTTAGTTCGCGTGACTTAATGCTCAGTCGGAAAAAAGTAGCTTATTTACTCCTGGATTTATAATCGAATCGTCTAGGAACTGTGCAGGTACTTAATGCGCCCAGGTGAATTAGTATGCCGGTTCGAAGCTTTGAGTTTATGGAGAGCTGTCTCTACTTAACCCAGGTGCATAAAGTCTAGAAAACTTGTTGCTACTTAAGAGGCAGTTTACACTTTAGACCAACTTTTGACGACAAATCAAATTTTATAGCTCCTATTTTTTCATGTAATAAGGTACTTTTATTTAATTAAATGGTACCATTAGATAGTTTAATCTTTTATATATTCCCTCAATGAAACTGATTTTGCAATGATTAACTGTATTTCTTATAATAACTGTTCTCCGAAATCAAGTTTCGATAATTACGCAAGGAAGCTATTTTTCCAAAAGGTATTGCTACTGCTAGAATCAACAAACTTAATTAGAAAAAAATACTTAATTACCAGAAACATCCAACTATTGTGCCTGAATGAATTACTTTTTTCCTAAAAGATCTATAACTATATCTAATTAATTAAGCAAATAAGCCTATTTCAACGAAAATTAACGAAACATTGACTGGGTTTTTTGTTATAAAATAATGACATTTTCCTATCGTAATTGGCATAGAATAAAACTATATTCTATTCTTATTCAAAAATAAGTCACTTAAATAATATTTATTTAATTTTTATTTCAATAATAAATAAAGGTGAATAATATAAAAAAGTATAAAATTCGCTACGTCGGTTTGCCCGTTTACCGGTTGGTTTGAGGTCTTAAATGTATAAGTTTACCGGCTACCTTATCCCCCAAACAACTAGCTGATTTCAGTAACGTTCAATGCCCGGTTTAAAAAGCTCATTTTTCAGCAAACTTACTACATCATAAGTACAGGAGCGAAAGCCTCACTAGTGAAGATATTTGTAAAGCTTTATCATTTATAAAAAACTTATCACAAGGAGGCGATGCCATATGTTGTAAAATACAGGGCATGGCAGATCTCTTTAATAACTTTCTATTTGAAGATCATGTATTAAATCACTTCGGTCCTCTTGAATGGTGGCTGTCATTAAAAACCAAATTAATCGCCAAACAATAGACTTAGTGGCACAGCTTTTCACCGCTGTTGCTTCATGTGCTGGAGTTGAAAGACTGTTTTCAACGTTCGGATTTATTCATTCCGACGAACGAAATAAACTAGGTACCGAGAAAGCTGCAAAACTTGTCAAAGTTTTTAAACTAGGTAAGTTAGTTAAACTAGTTAACATAAGGATAAGTAATTGTTGTCTTTTCATATTGTCTGACACACAATTTGTTACTAATTGTTTAAGTATAGATAGATATACTTATAAATTTATGTTATTAATTTAACTTGCCTAACATTAATGCACCAAATATTATGAATAAAATTATAAAAGTTTGTGTTTGATTAAATAAATTACTTGTCATTATATTATAAACATGTTTTAATTTAATTCCAATGTCAAATGAAAAATACTACACACACTAAACTTCTTTTATTTCTAGTTACTGTTGTAAACCATGTTTTTCCTTAACGTTTTTAACATTGTTTAAAACTTGTTTTAAACCGTGTTTTTAACACTTAATAAGTAATATTGATTTATTTCAAACTGTTTCAAACAATGTTTAAAACACGTGTTTAAAAAAACTTGTTTGTTTTATGCCATCACTGATACACACACACACATATAAACAAACATCTAAATTCCTATTTAATATACAATGTAATATAATATTAACTATAGTTGCAATATTTAAAAATAATTAAAATATTAAAAGTATCAAACTGTTTTCATTTTACCATAACTAGGTGCAATGTGCGGGCGATGAACCTATTGACGTCGAGTCGACTGCCGCTTCGATTAGAAAATACTTAAATTTTTGGCAAAATTATTTTATTTGTAAAAAATCAAAATTTTATAGTATCTTGAATTGCATTAGTTTTTGGGTGGATGTTTGGTTAGACGTAATGAACGCTATGTTAAAATATGTTCAACTATTTTGGAAAGACCTTATATTATATGGATGGTATACATCCTAATCTTTTCAGCTATCTTTGCGTTATTATGTAACCAACATTTAAACGTGCAACTTTACATACTTAAAAGGTATATTAATGAAAAAGCTGTCTATTCTTAGCTGACTATGATTTTTGTGTTTTATAACACAAAAAGGTATATTAATGAAAAAGCTGTCTAATCTTAGCTGTCTATGATTTTTGTGTTATAAAGCTTAGCTGTGAATGTGATTAGCTTGTTAAGATAGTCCTGTAGTTTACCTATTCCTGCCGTAATATTTTCGGTGCTTGCTGTTGTCGTCTTCCAGGTAAGAGAGTAAATTTATGTGACGTTCTAGCCCAACCACATTGATAGTATAGCACCATTAACATCTTTGGTGTCTATATATAGGGATTGTAAACAAGTAGATGAACCTTCTACTTGTTTACAATCCTATGAACTAAAATAAATATATGTGTACTGTATTTAAGTGAATAGTATACATAAATTATTTCACATTAGTAAGTGAAGGCTCTACCTAATAAGAAGTGGCTGCGAGATTCACGATAACAGGTACCCTAGCTTACGGAGAAATTATTGGCTCACAAGTACACCGCTTGAGAATTCCAGGTGTTTCGTAACGGGTTTTGTGGCGTCCTGTCTAAGTTAATATTTGTTTACAGAGAGAACTGGAATTTATAATCATGATTGTGTTATATATCAGGAGTTTTAGATTTTCTTAAACAATATGCTTTCATTTCAATTACATAATTAACTAATAATAAAATTGAGTAATAGACGTAATAGTTCACCTTACTGCTACTTCAGCACGCTTTTCTATATTTTAGCGTTCTAACAATTACTGATCAAAATTACTTAATTATAAATTTATCAATTACTTCTTGGATCAAAGTGTGTGTAAGGTTACTATCTTCACGAAATAAAACGCCAAAAAACTTTAATAAATAAGTTAAAATTTTATAAATAAAAACACATCCACTACACGAATAGCAATACACCATTAACATCTTTGGTGTCTATAGGCGATGGTTGTCTCTTTCCATGAGCCACCTGCTTATTTGCTATCTTATTATATAAAAAAACTCACTTGACAGATGGTAACCTGTTCCAATTATTATAAAATGTGTTATGATTTTTCCCACTAATTTTTTATTTTC